>CM024604.1:54435927-54920263 GCA_014182555.1 Eucalyptus erythrocorys | reverse complement strand
TAATCCCGCGAACGGATCAAAATAAGTGTCATTTGCAACGCTGAATGACTCAGCTGAGTCACAACACCATTTTCTACGTCTCCAGTCTTAATTGCAGAGAAGCTGTTCGATGGAATGGCGCAAAGAGACACTTCCAAAACGCCGAGCTGTTTCTGCACGTCCCTTCTCTGTCACAGCATTTCGTTCTTCAGCGACCACATCAAAAGCACCATCGACAAGAAACGAACCGAGATCCGAGCTCTAGATCACCACCATCAATGACTTAAAACACCGTACAGTACGAGCTTTTGAGCCCAGAGCAACCAATTTTGAAGCAGAAAAAAGACGCCCTTTTGAAGGTAAAAAAGAATACTATCTCGTCAGGGACAGCAGGTGAAAAGCCATCATCACCTGGGTCGAAGCTGTCGGAGCATAGAGAGGCGTCGAAAAGAAGCCAATGGAGACGAAGCTGGCCATCGATGAGTTAATGTCTCCACCGGCCAAAAACTGCAAGCTTTGGTTTTTACTGGAGCTGGTCTGTACTCTGTATTTTTGCAATTTCTTCGGAAGCCTCGGCAATGACTGGAGTGATTTATCGCGTGAATAATTTATCATATGTTAGGGTATAGGACATGTATTATAGGTGTGTGCAAATGGGACCGTCCGAATCAAGAATGCCCGGATTGACCAAACTAGCCAATTAGGTCTGATTCCTATGACTGTTTGTTAGTTTCCTAATTCCTAAAAGTAGAATTGATATCCGTGCAGTCAGATTTCCGATTCCAATGGGAAATCGGACTAGATTGCTTGTATATGCTTTTTATTATTATTATTTGTATTTCTTCTTAAAAATTGGTGGATTTAGTTTATTATTTTCGAAGAAATAGGAGCCTATGATTGGACAATTAGATATCCAGATTGAAGTATAAAATTTGTTTTGAGCTTTGAATTTGTTTCTGGTCATGTTTTGACAATAAGATATCCTAATAATCGGTTCCATTAGACCGGATTGGGTACCAATGACCCCTAATTTATTATCAATAACACTATAATTTGTGGTACACCATACCACATTCATCAACAAGAAAAATGGACCTTGTATTTTCAAGATTTATTTTCTTATTTGAAGGAATAATTTCAAAAATTAAGGCCTCGTTCGTTTCACGAAGCATGTAACATTTTGGAAAATATTTTCAAGAAGCCATTTTTAGGAAAATAATAATATTTTAAACTAAAAATATTTTATTGCACTCTTTTTCAATAATTTTTTTATTATTTAATTTTTAAAATCGATTTTAATTATTATTATTATTATTATTATTATTATTTTCCTTTCCTTTTCTTTCTTTTCTTCTTCTTGCTTCCTTAGTTGGTCATCAATCACGGCGACAGACAATTGACCATAGGCAAGCTCGAGCACGTCGGATCGGCCAAGCCCAAGCTTGCTGAGGTCATCAAGTGAGCTTAGGCCTTGCCAAAACGGCAAGGCTCTAGCGACCTAAGCCAGCGCAAGCCTCGCTCAACTTATTGGCTCAAGCATGCGCGGCGACGATTGGCCAGGAAAAGAAAAGAAAAGGAAAAATAAAAAAAAAAAAAGAAAAGTAACAAATAGTTAAAAACTCAATTAGAAAAGAAAATTAAAAAAAAAAAAAACGAAAAGGTGTTTGGTGAAAGAAAGTGGGGTAAAAGAAGATATGCAATATGTTTTCTCTACTCGAAAAGTTTCCAACATTTTAGAAAATGATTTTCCAATGATGGAAAATGTTTTTCCTAATTAATTCATTTTCCATGAATGGAATGTTAGAAAATATTTTTCAAAAGTCATTTTCTATGAGACCAACGGAACCTAATGTAGTAATTTTTTTCATTTTTAATAAAATATATCGTCAAACTCTTTATCAATAAATTTGAGTCATCATTTGTGATTAGATTTGTCAAACGATTGGATCGGGTCGAGTTGGGGTCGGGTTGAAAATTGTCCGTCCAAATTGATCCATTTAGTTTATTTTGACCCATTTCCTTGTAATATAAATCTTGTGACTCATATTTGACCTAACTCATATCCAAATCTTGCCCAAATTGCTAAACTATTTTTATATTTAACTCAATTTAGAAAGACTCATATTTAAACTTAGTGAGAGCACCGGACGACGGCACGAGATCGATTAAAGATGAGAGAGAGCGAAAAAGAGAGTAATAAAGTGAGTTAGGTCCTAAATATATTGTGAACTCATTTAACATCCATATCATATCCATTTATAACTCATAGAGTTGTCTAAACTCATTTATAATTCATTTACCTAAATAAAATAATAAATGCAGCCCATCAAATATTGGTTAAAAAATGGATCTATGACCCATTTGCAAAAACTTAGCTTGCATTCATCGCAAAAAAAAAAAATCATGGCTGCAAGAGTCAAAGTGAGGATTCAAAGTAATGACTTGTTCAAAAACCGTGTAAGACAACAAGGGAGATGCATATAATTCGAATTGGAGACGAAGATGATCACTAAAACATAAAAATTGACTTAAAAAAAGGAAAAGGAAAAAGAATAAGAAACTTCGTGGAAATTTATTCATGCCCTGCATTACAATAATACAATATAGAGTATCCTTCTGCTTAGATAACTAGGAACTGCCAATGAAACGAAAACTTCTCTGCCGTAGCTTAAGACATTACATACTTAGGAAGCAGCTTCAAATGGATATGCTATTTGGGATCCCTTTCCCTGTAGAGTCAACCTCACTGCTGGGATACAGCAGAGTGTAAGGCATCTTTACCAGCCTCCGGCCCTGTTCCTCCATCTCCCATCGCTGTTCATCTCCGTGATCCCTCTGCTCGATCTCTTCCAACCTCTTTCCGAATTTCTCGAATGCTTGAAGCGGAGCTTCATCGCTGGTCCACTCGGCCGTATCTCTCTGCCCGAGGTAAACCTCATCGGGAGAGTGCTTCGACAGAATCTCCACCAGGAAATCCCTAACAAGGATAGAATCTGGGGAGTTATTGTTTTTCAGGGAGAGCCTTCTCGCGGTTCGTCTTGGAGCTCTTCGTACTCAGGGAGTTCCTTCTTTGGGAATTAATCTCCGGCTCATCGCGGCCGGTTCGGAGGATACCCCTCCGTAGGGGTATTGCCCAAAATTGATGGCTGCATGGAGAGCCGAAGCGACCCAAATGATTATAGTGCAAGTTTGGATCAGTTCGTCCAGGGACTGCATTTTAGGCCACCAAGGTTTGTCTTTAGGTCACCGTGACCTACTTCTCTGAGTTCTTTCCACCAGGACTGAAGTTCGGTGTCCTCTTTTTTATCTCATCATTCTTGTAGTAGAAGCTGCAGTAGTCCCGGACCCACGTTTCAATGGCGGACATATCTCAAGCCCATCGACGGCAAACGGTAGTCCTCTATAACCAGGGCCAGCCGTGTCTTGAATTAGCATCCTCTCACTGCCATGCCTCTATTGAAGCAAAAATTTGGCTCTCGTCACTTTCAATAATCACAATATGCAAACTCATCAAATGCATCACCAAAAATCTATCTAATGAGGGTGCTCAATTGCTCGTTGTATCACATCTAATCCCAACTATGGAGACACTCTTTCCAACTTAAAACAGCAGAATCGACTCTAGCTCCAATAAAAATAGTATTTGAAAGAAGGTTACCTCTTGATGAGACCCAGCAGGAGTGCTTGTTCGGGAAAAGACCCAATCCTTGTATGCAGCACATGACATTTCCAATGAAAACTTCTGCAGGGAAAACCGTCATCTCAATTGCTCCACCTGCACTGATCAGGATCTGCCTTGCAAACCCATTGATACTCATGGTGTCGCGAAAATGAGGATGCAGAAGTTTATGAATCGGATGAAGAACACTAAGCTGCCGATTGGTGGCAATTATGAATGGCTCAATGACAGCATGAGTCTTCAACCTGCAAGTGAGCATAAATGTTCAATACACGTCCAAAAGAAGGGCTTTCTAACTCGTCAATCGAGATGCTATCATGACTTCTACCAGTGGCTGATGAGTTGGTGATAGCCTGAGTCATTGACAGAAACATAGGCTTTGGCCAGGTCCCAAAGTGTACCCTCAATACCATCCTTGGCTGGTTTGTAACCCTCGCTTATTTCACCAAATTCATCCCCATCAGGATGGGGCAGGATCAGTTCAATTGCCAATGGCTTCAAAGTTCCGTCTTCTTTCAAGCATAGAACTGTCCTCATTGGCATAGGTCTTTGTTGAAGTTGTGTTTATTCCCCGAAGGAATGGCATCAGAGTATCGTAATGATCTAAAATGAACAATTTCTTCTCCTCGATAGCCTGGTGAAGCAGAAAATAGGATTCATGTCTATGACACACCATCATGTTCAGTACAATAAATCCAACAGATTGGAGATTCCACCGAAAGACTCCATCAAAAAATTGAAATAAAGAAGAATTACCTCATCCAGGTTGCACCCACCCAAGTTTTCCTCTATATATACTCTCATGTCTGGATTATTTTCAGGGGGTTGAGCTTGCGCCAAGGAAATTCCTGCGATGAATCAAAAAGGTATGAGGGACAAAATTGAAAATTATTTTTCTGCTTTATGCCAGCATTACCAAAATCCTGCACTGATTTATCACACAATCATTTTAAAATCAGTAGCTAAGGGTAATGATGTTAATGCAAAAAACGTGAAATGCCACATTTGTTCAGACATCGCAGCATGGCAGCCAATTATGGAGGTACTTGACAAAGCAAGGCACAGAAGTGTGGGCAAACCTGGAGACAACAGATGACAACGGGGTCCACCCCAGCCAGCATCTCTCTTGCAAATTCCTCATCTGTACTCCACGCTGATTTTATCTTCTGCTTGACCAATGAACAGTACAGTAAGAAAAGCAAAATTTCATGGTGAATGAAAACTTGCAATCCATTGCTGTCTCATAGGGCTGATACCCTAGAGCTACCCTTAACTTGGGGGCATTGGAAATTTGAGGAAACCGTTGCTGTCTGTACGAAGAAGTTCCCTAAGCATCTCCGAAGGGACGCTTCCATGATTCTTTTCAATGAACTGGTTCTTCTGCAGCTGGACACCTCCTTCATAAACCTTTCAGAATTTCTTGGAAGTTATCAAATTCACGCGGGGTTCTATCAAATTGTCCTTCAGCTGCGGGTAAGGAAATGGGCAACAGATTTCACAGCAAAAGCCAGCAAGTCTGAAAACTTTATGTGGCTGAATCGCCCATCCCTCGGGACATAGATACTCAAGCTCTGCAGGATTGGTAACCTGCTTTCAACATTTGGATCTGGATGACAATTCACAAAAACCACAAGGCTGTCATCAACTGCCAAGATTACTAGTAAATTATACCACTTGCAATTCGCATGTGCAGGCTCTATCCTCACAGTTCCTTAGTGGATCATCTATGGTTTCCAACAATATCAGCTCTGATACTATTTAAGCATTGCGAATTAGATGCATTTATTTTATCAAACACAACCAGAAAATATGCAAATCTGACCTTCGTCAGTTGGTGATCGGCCTGTTCTTCCCCTGCGGGGATAAGGATAGTCAGTAGACCCTCCAAGAATTGGACGGACATATTTTGGACCCTTATGGGGTTCAGACAAATCATTGTAGCAGGCATAGTCATAGATCCTCTCCCATTCTTTGCGCTCGCCTGTTCCATCTCCTCTCAGGTTCTCCAATTCTTCTTCTCTGTACTTGCTTAGTGATGCTGGTGTTTAAAACTTGGAAGATATGTCTGCATTGATGAAATAACTTCATCAGAAAGGAAACCATAATGCCTTTTCAGATATCTATTTTATATGTTTGTTCAGTCTATACTTGTGGTACTATATCTGCAGGCAAATGAGCGAGATAATGAAGTGCACGAGAACATTTAAGGGTTAAAAAGTCCAGAAGGTCCACTTTGCCCAACCAAACATGCATTTTTGAGACAACATTTGAGAAGTCATTGCCTTACATTATGCCTTACTCATCATTATCTACTTCCTCTTAGCATGCATACCTTATTGGCAAAGAAGATTCTGTCCTTTGCGTAGCACTGAGGAAGGATAAACCCAGGAGTTGCAAACAAAGTGGATCTGACCATGACCAGGGACGTCTTCAAGAGTGACTGTCTTGAGGAAGAACTCACTGTGATGATTACTTCTTATCAGGAATGCTCCAGGAACTCCTATCTCCTGGTCCAAATGATGTGTCAAACTGAATGCCAATTCACCCGGTGTCGAACAGGTGCTGCTTTTCACCGGATCCTCCAGGTGCACTGGATTTCCAAGTTTGCCTTGCAACTCATTCCCTACACAGGAGAAACTTTCCAATGAAATTCAGCAATTGAGGATGCTATTTTTGCGAATGCAGCCCAAGTTGAAGGATGATACGATTCACAGACATTAGATTATCCGAAGCCAGACGGACCAAACTTACTTTTAGGTTTTGCTTGTTTCACTGGAAATGATTTTCAACATTCTTTTTGCAGGATATATTTTAGGCAAACGACAATTGTCAACAGCCAAACACACAGGATCCTAATAAAGTGTATATTCTCTCTTTATCCTCATCCTATGGAATTTAAGCATTCTAGAAATGATTTGGCTATTAAGAATTTACTGGAAGATGTCGACTTTCACTACATGCTTGAACCAGGCTCAGTCTGAATTAACACTATAACTTGATAGCAGGATGCTACAATCCTGGGAGAAGAATTCTGAAAGCCCTGAAGACACCTTGATTTGTTCAAGGAAATCGAACACCCATGTTATCAATATAAGTGCCCCCAACAACCTGGCCACAAGGTAAGTCAAAAACTGATAAACGATTTGATTTTCAACTGAGCATCGACATCCATACATTAGGTGGATCCCCATGACCTTCAAGAGGTTTTTGCCCAGGAGAGAAATGAACCTTGCATATCTTCCAGACTCTAATTTGATGAGTTTGCCATTTATCGGACAACCCTTTTAGAAGCAGTCCTTCAAATAACACTTCCAGGTGCATATGTTCTGCATATTATCAAGCACTTAGAAATGAAAGTAACGAGATATCGTTCCCTCATATGAATAGGCCAACTTGATTCCAGATGGATAGGTGGCCGAAACATGGAATTATTTACACTCCATGACCCGTGGAATCGAGCATGCACCGTGAATCTAAACTACACTCACGTGTCTGCTCGAGATCTTTTCTTTTTTGGGATTATAATTCCAGATCAATCAATCAAAAACATTGCACCAACCACCCGTTGACTTGGATTTTTTTGTCGCTGACTTGGAAGTTTTTCGTCATTGACTCGTAGTTGAGACTTCACTCTCACGGTTTACCCAGACCTATTCGGACTAAAATTCTGTGGGCTTCCATGGTTCCACCTCTACCCTCACGAAAACCATCTCTGCAACTGGAAAACCATCTGCTAACCCCACAATACTAATTAACGAAGAAAAAACCCGGAAAAAAAAAAAAAAAAAAAAAGAAGAAGAAAAAAACAAGAACCGGTTAGCTGTTCTCTCAATTCCTGAACACAAACCCACCTCACAAGATTTCGCAGAAACTTAGAAGAAGAAAAGGGTAACAAGGGAAACCCACCATGATCCGCGTTGACCGCGCTGACGAACTGCAAGGACACGTCCTTCCCCGCCAACTCATGACCCGTCACCTTGTCCACCAGGCCGCGGCCCGCCTCCACGACCGTCGAGGTGAAGCTCGTGAAGTCCGTGGCCTTCTTCTTCCTCAGCACCACCTGGCCTCTGATCCGTCCGCCCTCGAGCTCGCCCGCCTCGCACTTCATCTTCTTGTTCCCATTCTCGTTGCTCGCCACGCTCTTGGTCGTGGTCGCGTCGGCCATTCTCTCCCTCTCTCTCTCTCTCTCTCTCAAGATCAAGAACCGAGGAGTGATGGAGCCAAGAAAAGCAAGAAAAGCAAGAAAAGCCTGTCGATGACCGGCAGTCTCTCTCTCTCTCTCTCTCTCTCTCTCAAGGTCAAGAACGTAGGAGTGACGGACCCAAGAAAAAGCAAGAAAAGCCTGTCGATGGCTGGCGGTGGGTCTGAGGGAGGGAGCGAGCGGGGAGAAGGTGGCTTTATAGGCGGAAGAATCAAATTAAACTACCAGTGACCCATGGCCATACGGGTCTCCTCTACTGCAAAGCTTACCGGGTCTTCTGAGGAAGCTGCACTGCGATTGCATAGATGTGGAAGAAGACCTATAGGATTCACTGTTGACTTTTCCATTCTTTATTTCTTTCTGTTCATCATTGAGTGGCCGCGGGGCCCACCTCGAATTATATATACTTTGCAACTCGACGTCACATTTTTATAGTGGGGGGAAAGCGATGGTTGGTACACAGGAATAATATAAGCACGCTAGATAATTTAAATATAATTACAACCAAATCTGCCTCAGGTACGATTTGGCCCTTACTTATATATTCTTTAGTCAAGGGTATTTGACATTTTTTTTTTATGGGGGAATAAAGAGCGAATATAGTATCTTGCCTACGCTGCATTGTGCATTACCCATTCCTTTCGATCTTGCGAGAATGTCGAGGAAGGATCGATACTTATTGGTAAGCTGCACATGGTGTGATGACACGATATCATCACTCATCGAATCAAGAATTTTACTTTTTACCAAGGCAAAAAAGGCAGTGGAGCACAAATTCTGAAGCGGGGGGGCATCAGAAGGTATCCGGACAATTAATTAATGTGGGAGAATCGTTCCTCTGCGTCGGTAAAATATGAAAGCATCATTAAATTAACGCGGTCAAAGTACAAGGTGAGAATGGGAAAAGTGCATCTTTTCCTTTTCCAATTGATAAGGGCGATAAAGACATTCTTCATGTTTCCCACTATAGCACTCAAGTCTCTTGCCCTTGAAGTCGCTGAGTCAAGGGTCACGAGCTTCGACTCGAATTCATCGACTCAGTCAGAACTTTGAAAAAAAAAAAAAAAAAAAAAAAGAGGAGGAGGAGGTAATAATTGTTCCTATTTTCTTTTTCTTTTTTGAAATGTATATGTATATATATTTCTATTTGGGATTCTTGATTAGCGTTTGTCTCGTTCGACGAGAAGTCAACCTTGGATCATGAGTTTGGCCAAACATTTTAATGCACCTTCCGCTTGTCAAGCGGAAGGTGCTGACGTTAAATGATTGATTTTGTTGTTTTAGGGCACTTGTTTATAGCCATTCTTTAATAAAGATTGATGTTACAAAAAAAAAAAAAAATCCAAATTAATAATACGCTTATCATTAAATTTATCATAAATTAATTTTTTAATGATAAAAAATCCAAATTAATATATATATATATAACAAATTTACTCTCATTTAGTTTCCATTAAATTATACTGTTAAATTATTGAAGTTGAAAACACATGACGATTGAATTTGAAGTTTTACTTGTCATTTATGATAAGTACCTATTTATGATTGTTCATAATAAATTTATCATAAATGTATTCGTTTTGAGTTTTTTATGATTAAAAAATTAATTTGATTTAAATTTATTATAAATGTATTATTTTAAAGTTTTTTCTGATCAATTGGTTTTAGCTTATTACAAATTCGGAGGGCATCTTGATGAGATGGGTCGATCCATTCAAGGATCTGTCGCTCCTCTCATTGGCCAAAACATGGGATATTTAATGTTTTTGGGGAAGCTTAGGTGGCTTTTAATGATGGGAAAGAAGCACAGAAGGAATTGGACAACTGAGATAATGAAAGACAGCTAACAAGAGACCCGCTTTATGAACAGTGGCTCTCCTTTTTCACCCATAATGTAGAAGTTGTTTCTTTTCTTCTTCTTTTTTTTTTTCCCTTCACCACGTTTAACACGAGGCGTTGCAATCCAAACCCTTGCTTGTTAATTTCTTCACTTATGTTAGCTTAAAGTGAAGGATTTGAGATGTCATAAAACTTACTCGGCCTCGTCATGGCCAACGCTTATGTTACCCACCTGTTACCCACCTGAGGGTTTGCTTTGAAGAATAGAAAATAAGCCAAATTAGAGGACAAGTATAATGATGGCGGCCTTAATCGTTGATCCCGCAGAATCAAACCATCAGATTGAGTAGATAATGTCTGGATGGTTAGGTTACGCGATGGACACGGAACAGAAAATTAAATATAAAATGATTTACTGTTCACAAACTTGCGGAACAAAAAAATAATCATGTTGACGATTAAACTATTAGGATTCGCAGCACATTTACACCCCCCCCCCAAAAAAAAAAAAGAGAAAAAAAAGAGAAAAAGAAATTTGAAATGCAATGTTTTATCTTAGTTTACTTTTAAATTAGGGATATGCCCAATATGATTCCATTATAATTAGTACTTCATACCTATTTTATACATCCATCAATTATAAGAGAAAGATTATATATGTATATATATATATATATATATATATATATACATATATACATATATATTCAGTAGTTATTCATAGGCTCAATTTTAAATTACTAATAAAATATGAGTTTGAATTATAAAGGCCCTTAGACCCAATGCCATCTTATTTGTTAGGATGCACGTATGAGTGAGTTATATTATATTAATCTCACATCGGAGAATTAATGTGGTATAGAGTAGTTAATATATCTTAGTTGAGCTATAATTTATTGATTTAAACTTTTGAGTGAAGATGGATTCAACTAGATATATTGAATGACTCGTATTTAAGTTCCCTTTTAGTGATCTCTCCAAAAGAATGTATCGACTTCTGCTAATACAAACCTAAGTTTCTAGCTGAATCTCATAACTAGAGTCCCAACACTATCTATGGGAGTATGAACCACACTTTTCCAGTCCCTAAACGATCAATTGTGCATGTAAAGGTTGAAACTGCTAGATAATGTCTTCTTCTTGTACAAGCAGTTAGCCTAGCAATTGGCAGACTTGACTACCAGAATTTGACGAACATTTGTCATGCTTCACTTGTTTTGTGGAAACTCGTATTTCATACCTAACACTAACTTTCATCCTTGCGAACAAAAGATAGTTCACGAGAAAAGAAAGAACAGGTATGCGTGTGAACGTTCAGATCGAGACGCCTCGACCTGCCTGACCGGGTTCCTCCACCTCGTCTCCATTCATCCTCACAATCCTTCCCTCGACTTCTTCCAGTTTCTTCCCGAACCTCTTGAATGCCTCCAGCGGCTCAGCGTCAGCCGTCCCTCGGGAGTGTCTCTGCCCGAGTTACACCTCGCCGCTAGAATGCTTCGACGGGATCTCCATGATTGAAATTCATGTAAGTGTCTAAAGCAGGGCATTTATAGTTTCAGGGGATTTTGCTTGAGCTCTTCATATTCAGAAGTACCTTCCTGCGTAATGGTATTGCTCAAAGTTGGCGGCCGTGTGGAGACCGGATGCGATGCAAATGGTGATCGTTCATGTATATGTCAGGTCCTCCTGCATTTTAGGCCATCAAGGCTCGCCCTTCTCGTCACTGCGTCCATCCTCCACAAGTTCCTTCCACCAGGATTGGAGTTCCTTTGCTTCTGGAAGATAACTTATTCCTAAGTTATCAGATGTCGAACTATCTACAAGCAATCAAGGAAACGGATTCCATATATTAATACATGAGAGACATGTTCAAGAAAAACTAGAATCACGAATCAATTGGGTGTATTACACTTTGGAGCATACTTTAATTTTCACAAATTAAATGCTCGATTGCGGGTTTGAGAGTTCCATAACGAATCGTGGGTTAGAGATGGAATGTTTGAGAAGAAGGAGCGTTGTTCCTCACTGAATATTTAATAAAGGAATAACGCCATTTTCCTCTATCTCTTTTCTTAAAGATAACACACAATTATATATCTCTCTATATTTCAAATAACGGTAAAGATCATTTATTTTTTATCCACAAGTAACCACCTTATTCGCAAGTAATTGTGTCGCGAGTCATGGCTGGGCTGGGCTGGGTTGGGCTAGCCCAACATGGGCGGTCCAACCCATAAGAACATAATCCATTACTTCTGAATCATCTTGTCACTCTCGTAATAAAATAGGGGTAGCAAATGGGTGGGTCGGGTCGGGTTAAGTCGGGTCAAAAATGGGTCAACCCATATTTGGCCCATTTAACCCATTTTGACCCATATTGTTATAGTGTAAATCCAGGTGACCCATACCCAACCTAATTTGTACCCGGCCCATACCGACCCGATTCATATTGCTAAAACCTATTAATATTATAAAAAAAACCCACTTATACTATATGCTAATTGGATTAAAAATTCAAATCAAATTAAAAATAGTAAATGAAACAAAAAAAGTTAAAAAACCTATAAATTGAAATATTTATAAAAAATTAGACTATACACATGCTTCTCTTATTTGAAGTAAACATACCATTGAATAACTAAAAACTCGAACATGAAATTTTTTTTAACTAAAGCTAAAAAAGCTCATTTTATGATTTTTATAATAAAAAAAAAGTAGTATTGTTAAAACATTTTTATGCAATACAAAATTTTTAACAATTTTTATGCAATGCAAATTTAATGGAAAATTTTTATAATTCTTTTTAAAATATTTTTTAAAATTGAATTTTTAATTTTTAAATATAATTTTTAATTTTTAATGATTATTTTTTTCTCTTTTCTCTTTTCTTCTTCTTTAGTCAGGCTGCCGCCACAATGATGGCTGGCCGCCAGCCACAAAGCGAGGCCGAGGCCCCACCCGATGCCGGCGAGCTCAAGCCTTGCTAGTCATCGGAAGGTCGAGCCTCCTCGGATCTAGCGAGACTCAAGCTCGGCATCGGGCAAGGCTTCATCTCGTCGATTTGGCGAAGGCCGAGGCCTCACCTAATGCAAGTTTGAGTCTCGCCAAATTCGATGAGGCTCGAGCCTTGCTAGTTGTTGGCGAGCTAAGCCTTGCCGGATTTGGCAAGGCCGAGGCCCCGCTCGACGCCGGCAAGCTCGAGCGTCGGGCCTATTGCCAATCGGCGGTCGGTCGTCCCCATCCGGCCATCGGCTAAGGAATGAAAGAAAAGAAAGAAAAAGAAAAAAAGAAAAAGAAAATTAAAAAATGAAATATGAAAAATAATTATAATTTCAATTTTTTATAAAAAATTAATAAAGTTAAGAAAGGCCACGGGTTTAAAATAGGTTTCCTAATAACCCATTTAGATCCTTTTCTTTTTGTGTTTTATTTTCTTAGATTGTTTCTCGCTCACATTTAACTTTGACTCATGTATGACCGATTTAACTAAAAATAGGTCATAATATGGGTTCATGACCCATTTTGCCCCGCTCTACTCTAAATCAAGGTGTACACATATAGTATAATTTTAATTAATTTAGTACAAGTGGAAGAATATAAGAGTTTTCCTAATATGGGCTACATTAATTGATATTATAATTTCTTTGTTTTACTAAGATGATATAGAATGTGTTTTTAATTAATCTAATATGAGGCAATTTGGTTATTGTGGGGCGAGTTAAGCCCAACCCGTAATGAAAGGGCTTGGCTAGAAATTTTATAAATAGTCAAGTCTCCCTCTAACCCTAACTCTCATAATTATAAGGAATGTTTACCTAACACTACGAGTGAGGGGCCATCTCATTGAGCTAGTTATACGAGAGGGCATAGAGGAGAAGGACTTGCGCTTGGAACGTCGATTTTCTACTTTCGCATAAAAATGATGGATTCCAAAAAACAGGTAAGTTATCTTTTTACTCGATTATACATGTTCTTGTTTTAGCTATGAAGATCATGGAATTGCACATTTTAGCGTCTAAAAAGAAACATGTTTAGCCAAATTGTTTAAATGCCTCACTTACTAAACAAAAGTTATGTCATCTCCAATTTAGGTGTAAGTGATATGTGTGAGATGAGTATCACAATCATCGCCTAAATTGTTACGCCTGTAGAATCAAATCATACTGAATTTTACAGCCTGACACTTTTCCAATCCTTAGACAATCAATTTTACATGTAAAGTTTGAAACTCGTACATAACTTCACAGACACTTTATGCTCTATTTATTTTGTGGTTATTCATATCTCACACTTACACTAGCTTTCATACTAGAACAGAAGAACAGTTAACGAACAAACAAGAAAAGTACACGTGTGAGTGCACAAGTTTAGATCGAGATGCTGTTGGGAATTCCCTTGGCAGTCGCTCCGCCTTCGCTGGTCGGGTAAAGCAGCATATAAGGCACCTCGACTGGCCCGACGCGGTTCCTCCACCTCTTGTCCCCATTCATCCTCATAATCCTTTCCTCGACTTCTCGCAGCTTCCTTCCGAACCTCTCGAACGCCTCCAACGGCCCAGCATCTGCTGTCCACTCCGGAGTGTCTCTCTGCCCAAGATACACCTCATCGGTAGAATGCATCGACAGGATCTCGATAAGCGAAATTTCTAGAAGTGTCTGAAGCTGGGCTGTTATAGTTTTCAGGAAGGCCTTGTCAGGATTTTGCTTGAGCTCTTCAAATTCGGGAGTACCTTCCTCGGGCATATAGCGACGGCTGAGGGTGGGCCGGTTCAGGATATACCCTGCATAAGGGTATTGCCCGAAGTTCACAGCCGCATGGAGAGCAGATGCGACCCAGATGGTGATCGTACATGTCTCTGTTAGGTCCTTCACAGTCTGCATTTTAGGCCACCAGGGCTCGTCCTTCTTGTCGCCATGTCCCTCCTCTACGAGTTCCTTCCACCAGGATTGGAGTTCCTTGTCCTTCTGAACCGTTTCGTCACTCTTGTAATAAAAGGAGCAGTAGTCTTCAACCCACGTCTTGATTGCAGACCAGATCTCGAGCCCATCTACCGCGTAGGGGTAGTCCTCGATCAATAGGCGGAGGCCATGCAGGGAGTTTGCATCTTCTACAGCGACTCCCCTAAAGACAGAAAAAGGTAGAACTTTTTTTGTCACGCTCCAGAATAATTAATTCAAGTAAAACAAACGATAGCTATATTCACTTGTATCTCGGCATGGGCCTCGGCCATTCCGAGCACATTTGCGCTATCTTCCTCGGCCTTGATTTTCTTTCTTTTTGAAGCAATTTTAAATAGAAGTCTTATGGATGATTTATATGTATAGAACAGTGAATTTACCGCTTGATGAGGTCAGCAGGAAGCGCTTGCTCAGGAAAATCCAGTTCTTGTAGATGGCGGAAGACATCTCCATGTAATACTTTGCTGGGAATACAGTTGTCTCCAGGATTCCACCCGCATTGATCACGATCTGCCTGGCGATTGCATTTATGTTCATCGTGTCGCGGAAATGGGGATGCAAAAGCTTGTGGATCGGGTGAAGCACACTCAGTTGTCTATTTGTTGCAATCACAAATGGTTCAATCACTGCGTGAGTATTCAACCTGCAGTAAGAATCAAGAAAATTATCAATATGCAGGAAATAAATAGACTTTGTTCCCCTTCTTTATATATTTGAATGCTCTTCAGAAATCTTTACCAGTGGCTGATGAGTTGATGATAACCTGAGTCGTTAACTGCCACATAAGCTTTAGCCAACTGCCAAATGGAACCTTCAACGCCTTGATCGGCCGGTGTGTACACCTTGCTTATTGCACCGAATTCATCTCCCTCGGGATGTGGCAAGCTAAGCTCTAATGCCAGCGGCTTCAGGGTACCGTCATCCTTCAAGAGGAGGAGTGTTCGAGTGGCATACGTTTTAGTGGTAGTTGTGTTTATCCGCCTTAGATATGGCATGATCGCATCATGGTGATCCAGTATGAACAATTTGTTCGTCTTGATAGCCTGCATTTGTTATGCATCGTTTCAGTTTGGATATTATAACTTAAATGAGCTCGCCATTATCTTTTAAGCAAGTATATGGACGCTCTTAGTGATGTGAGATGCGATGAAGGTACCTGTTCGACAGTTAATCCATTCAATTGCTTCTGAATGAGCTCTTCCCTTATTGAACTGCTCTGGTTGCCATATATCTTAGGGTCTAGCTTGCTTGCTGGAGGGAATTCCTGAAATCAACAAAAAATGTTTAATCAACTAGACAACCGGTGGAACTCCATTCCGCACTTCATTTTAATATTAACTGAATTTGTCTGAGCTGTAACATGAAAGATATTGTTATTTACCTGGAGACAGCGAATCACGACAGGGTTGACTCCAGCGATCATTTCTCTACCAAATTCTACATCGGTCCTCCAGGCAGTCTTATCCTCTGCACAGGATGATTGCTAAACGTCAGGAAAACAGCCTCGAACTAATCAGATAAAAAGGTCCCATAGATATATGTACCATTACCTTTGATCACTTGAGGCATGGGGTACTCGAGAAGCCCTTCCCCATCAGTCCGGACGAGTATCTTAAGCATCTCGAGGGAATGTTCTCCTTCAGACTCTCCAGCAAAGGGCCGTCGGTGTTGTTAATCGGCGGCGCAGCGGAAGCGGATCGAACGTTTTGCAATTTTGTCGGGAGCTATAGAAATCGATCGAAATAAAACGAGGAACAATAAAAGGACACCAGAAATTTACGTGGTTCGGTCCGAATATCGGAACCTACGTCCACGGGGAGAGCCTGCAAAAACAATCCACTATAAATCTGAGAATTACAGGATTACAACACTCCACTCAAGTGTTTCCCAATCCTACTTTTATATCCGATACCCACGGTGTTTAACAACTCACACAATAGACTCGACTCCACACAAATCTCTCTGAGCTCACGTCTCTCGCTCTCTCTCTCGAGCTCTTTTTTCCACTCTCTCTGCCGAGCTCTCTATTCTTGAGCTCGCTATTTTGCTCTTCGGACGACTTCTCTTTTTTTACATAGACATAATAAATGTCCTTATTAAATGTAGCACGGCGCCCACAAGTCGTCGCCGAATGCCCACCATATTCGTAGGTCTGCGGGGTAGGCATTTAATGTGGAAGGAATGAAATAAGAGAAGCCTTCAATTTGTTGTCCGTGGAGAGAAGCATGCGTAAGAGAGGAGCCATCATGTGGGGGTTGAATATTTAATTCAACAAGGAGTCTTCTTTCTTTATAATAAAATAAGAAGCCCACACACAAGAGAAAAGAAAGAGAAACCGTGGATGAGGAATTTGGCGCCTCTTGACCAGCGTTATTCTCCTTCAATCATGCATGCACATGGCCATGTGCATGCATTTAATAACGTAGAACAAATGGAGTTGGACGATCACCCTTCGGCCTTATTTTATGCTGACAATTGAGAAGAGTTCCACGGATTTGCTGCCTTCATTTAGCGCGAAGAGAAGATCGCCGGCAAAATCCTTTCGGCTCTGTCACACGCCATTTTCCTTAAATGCGCCGCAGACATTCTTTCTTGTATCGGCATGAGAATGTCTTGCATGTATCGGGTATCAATTATGGACTCAAACTCGAGACATAATTCAACAATTCTCCACCTTGGCTCGACGTTTGAAGCCAAGTTATAGTGATTATTTCCCATGCTCGGCTCTCCCAATGCCCCGACGGGCGCTCATACCCTACAGACCCCAATCGAGCTCATACAGAGCTCGAGCTTTGCTGAAGGAACATGCTTTGTCATCATATCTGCTGGGTTCTCCGCTGTTGCTATTTTCTTCACAACAATTTTACCCTTAGCTATGACATCTCGGATGAAATGGTACCGATGTCGATATGTTTTGTTCGCTCGTGATATATCGGATTATAAGCCAAATATATCGCACCTTGATTGTCACAATGTATGGTGACACTTTTCTGCTCCGGTCCAAGGTCCGAGAGCAAACCCCTTAGCCATATCGATTCCTTTGCAACAAAGGTTAGTGCCATGTACTCCGCCTCAGTTGAAGACAATGCAACATCGTCTTGCAAAGACGCTTTCCAACTTATCGCACCACCTGCTAGCGTGAACACGTACCCCGCTAACGATCTGCGGTCATCCGGGTTACCGGCGTGATCCGAGTCCACGTACCACGTGGTCTCGTTGCCATTCACGTTCCTTTGATACATAATGCCAACGTCTGCTGTCCCCTTTAGATATCGAGGATCCATTTCTTTGCTTCCCAATGAGCCTTACTGGGTGCTTCATGTAACGGCCGACAACACTTACAGCTGTGAAATGTCAGGTCTAGTACATACCATGGCATACATAATACTACCAACTGCACTAGAATAAGGAACACGGGACATATGTTCCTCCTCTTCCTCAGTTTGCGGTGATAACTTGTCAGAAAGTTTAAAATGTGCGGCTAAAGGAGTACTTACAGTTTTGCTTGATCGCATATTAAAACGTGCCACAATCTTCTCAATATATTTCTTTTGAGACAAACGCAACGTTCCTGCAGCCCTGTCACGCAAAATCTCCATACCCAATATTTTCTTAGCAGCACCTAATTCTTTCATTTCAAACTCAGCACTCAACTGCCGCTTCAACACATCAATATCGAGACATATGTTTGGCTGCTATCAACATGTCATCAACATATAATAGCAAATAAATCAAAGACCCATCCTCCAATCTCCTAAAATAAACACAAGCATCAAACCCGACTTTTCGAATAGTCTTGACTAGTCATGAAAGCATCAAAACGCTTATACCACTGTCTAGGAGATTGTTTCGGTCCATATAAAGATTTCTTCAATAAGCAAACATGGTCTTCCTTACCTGGAATAGCAAATCCCTCGAGGCTGCTTCATGTAAATTTGTTCCTCCAATTCACCATGAAGAAATGCCGTTTTCACATCTAGCTTTGCTCCGGCTCAAGATCTGTGCAGCAACCAAGGCAAGTAATACACGAATAGAGGTATGCCTTACCACGGAGAGAACACTTCATTGTAGTTGATGCCCTCTCGTTGAGTATACCCCCTCGCAACAAGTCTCGCCTTGAACACGGCTACCTCTACACCGGGAATGCCTTCTTTCCGTTTGTAGACCCATTTGCATCCAACAATTTTCGACTTTTGGGTACTTTGACCAACTCCCATGTCGATTCCGATAGAGTGATTCTATTTCCTCACTCATAGCCTCTAGCCACTGCGTGATGACTCGGCACTAGCCATCGCCTCGAGAATAGGATGAAGGCTCATCCATCTCCACCTCATCACCTACAATTAATGCATAAGCAATATCGAATAACCATAACGTACCGGTGGTTTAATTTGCCTTCTTTGTCTGCCCAGTGGCTATGTTGTGTTGTGGCTCACTAGTTGTTCGGTATCACCGTCTTCAGAAATTGTGGCCTCATCCACAATCTCTTCCTCTGTTACCTCTGAGGTCTTTGGAGACTCTGGCTGAATCTCCACCTCACTTCTAACACCATGATCCGTTTGCTCTGCTGGTTGAGTCTCAAGACTCCTCTTTTGAAGCATTGCAGTCTCGTCGAAGATCACGTCTCTGCTGATTAGAAAACCGGGTGATCTGGGATCAGTGCACCACAGCCGGTAGCCTTTCACCCCTTGTGCATAACCCGAAATATGCACTTCTTCGCCCTCGGCTCAAGCTTACCATCTCTCGCATGAGCATACGCAGGACATCCGAATATTCGTAATCCGGAGTAATCAACAGGTTTCTCCGACCATACTTCCTCAGGAGTCTTCCACTCGATAGCGAGATGATGGAGATCGATTAACCAGGTAACATGCCATATTTACTGCTTCGGCCCAAAATTCCTTGCCCAGTCCTGCATGTGAAAGCATGCACCGAGCTCGCTCGAGTAGAGTTCTGTTCTTCCGTTCTGCTACGCCATTCTGCTGTGGTGTCCCGGGAACTGTGCGGTGTCTCACAATCCCTTCTTTTTGGCAGAACTCGGTAAAATCCTTACCACGAGAACTCCATGCCATTATCGGTTCTCGGGCACTTGATTTGTTTACTTGATCGCTTCTCAATCAATGCCTTAAAATTCTTGAACCGATCAAATACCTCGGATTTGTGCTTCAGGAAGTACACCCATACCTTCCTTGAGTAATCGTCGATGAACGTCAGCATATATCGGGCACCTCCTTTGGATGGAACTGGAGACGGTCCCCAAACATCTGAATGAATGTATTCGGTTTTGCTTGGTCGAATGTTGAGCTGTACCAAACTTAACACGGCGCGCTTCCCCGAAGATGCGGTGCTCACACGGAGTCCGCTTTTCTATCTTCGACCTTTCAGCAACCCTTTCTCACTCAGCATTGTCATACCTGCCTCACTCATGTGTCCCAATCGCATGTGCCATAACCCGAGTCAAATTTGAGTCGACTCACCCGATGAAATTGCAGCAACTCCGGTCACGGTTTCTCCCGATAAATGATAGAGAGAATTCACCTTCTTCCCTTTCATCACTGTCAGGACACCTCGAGAGATCTTCAATACTCCACCTTCAGCTGTGTATTTGCACCCGAGGTCATCGAGTGTACCCAAAGAAATAAGGCTCTTCTTGAGTTTCGGTACGTGCCTTACGTGCATCAACGTCCGTTCTACGCCATCGTGCATTCGGATCCGGACTGTTCCTATCCCGACAACCTTACGAGGCTGCATTATTCCCAGGAAGAACTCTACCACCATCTGCGAGTCCGGTAGGTAGTGAACCCCGTTCCTATGAGGAGTCATGTGATAGGAACATCCAGAATCTAGCACCCATTCATCTCCCGATGAACTCGTAGATACACATAGGACAGCCTCGGCATCACGGGTACTCTCCTCGGCAACATTCGCCACACTTTGCTTGTGGCATTTTGCCACTCGCCTTTATTTCTTAGCTTTGGACAATCTCTCCTTATGTGCCCCTCCTCGTGACATTCAAAGCACTTCACGCGACCTTTTGATTTTCTATGTCGCGACTTCGACCTGCTCTTGCTTTTGCTTACATTCTTTGGGCCTCCGATGCTGGTCTCTACCTCGAATCACCGATCCACGCGCTACATCTTGCGCTAGACTGTCATCACGCAACTTTCTTTGCCACTCCTTTGAAAACAGGGCAGATTTTACCTCCTCTGAGGTAATCGTAGTACGCCCCTGCAACAAGGAGTCAGTGAAGTGCTCCCATGACTCCGGTAGAGACGCCAACAGACATCATGCCTTGTTCTTCATCATCTAAAATCTTGCCAACATTCTTCAAGTCCATCATGAGTTTATTAAACTCATCTAGGTGGGATCTAATGGACGTACCTTCGGTGTATCGGAACTGGAACATTCTCTTCAGCATATATAAGCGATTGTTCAAACCCTTCGTGACATAGAGGGCCTGAAGTTTAGCCCATAACGCTGCGGCATCCTCCTCCTCGGCCACCTCTATTAGCACTTCATCCGATAAGTTCAACGAATGATGCTCATGGCCTTCTCCATTAGCTCGTCCTTTTCAGCATCTCGCATTGTTTCGGGCAACCTAGCCTTGCCCTCCAATGCCTTGGCTAATCCTTGAGTTGTTAATAGCGCCTTCATCTTGACGCTCCACAACCCAAAGTTGTTCCTCCCGTTAAATTTCTCAATTTCTACTTTTGCTCCAGACATAATTGCAAAGCCAAAGCTCTGATACCAATTGTTGTTAATCGGCGGCGCAGCGGAAGCGGATCGAACGTTTTGCAATTTTGTCGGGAGCTATAGAAATCGATCGAAATAAAACGAGGAACAATAAAAGGACACCAGAAATTTACGTGGTTCGGTCCGAATATCGGAACCTACGTCCACGGGGAGAGCCCGCAAAAACAATCCACTATAAATCTGAGAATTACAGGATTACAACACTCCACTCAAGTGTTTCCCAATCCTACTTTTATATCCGATACCCACGGTGTTTAACAACTCACACAATAGACTCGACTCCACACAAATCTCTCTGAGCTCACGTCTCTCGCTCTCTCTCTCGAGCTCTTTTTTTTCCACTCTCTCTGCCGAGCTCTCTATTCTTGAGCTCGCTATTTTGCTCTTCGGACGACTTCTCTTTTTTTACATAGACATAATAAATGTCCTTATTAAATGTAGCACGGGCGCCCACGGTCGTCGCCGAATGCCCACCATATTCGTAGGTCTGCGGGGGTAGGCATTTAATGTGGAAGGAATGAAATAAGAGAAGCCTTCAATTTGTTGTCCGTGGAGAGAAGCATGCGTAAGAGAGCCATCATGTGGGGTTGAATATTTAATTCAACAAGGAGTCTTCTTTCTTTATAATAAAATAAGAAGCCCACACACAAGAGAAAAGAAAGAGAAACCGTGGATGAGGAATTTGGCGCCCTCTTGACCAGCGTTATTCTCCTTCAATCATGCATGCACATGGCCATGTGCATGCATTTAATAACGTAGAACAAATGGAGTTGGACGATCACCCTTCGGCCTTATTTTATGCTGACAATTGAGAAGAGTTCCACGGATTTGCTGCCTTCATTTAGCGCGAAGAGAAGATCGCCGGCAAAATCCTTTCGGCTCTGTCACACGCCATTTTCCTTAAATGCGCCGAGACATTCTTTCTTGTATCGGCATGAGAATGTCTTGCATGTATCGGGTATCAATTATGGACTCAAACTCGAGACATAATTCAACAGTCAGGAAGCTTAATACCACCCTCGTAGAGATTGAGCACGTCCTGGAAGGAGTCAAACTCATTGGGCGTGCTGCTGCATATACTCTCTAGCCCGGGCTTCAGAAATTGACCCACCGCTTTTAGAGTGTAAGCGACGAAGTCAGACATCTTCAAGTGGCCGAGCCGTTCATCCTTTGGAACGTATGTGTTTTGGTTCATGAGCAGAGGCAGCCTGCTCTCAGTACTTGGATCTATCAATAACATCATGAAAATTCATTAAAATATACTTACAAATGAAGCATCTTTGTCAAAAAAATGAAGCCATGATAATCTCACATCAAATTGGAGATTCATGATATGAGTGCATTTAACCTGTCTCAGTCGGCGGTCGACTCGTCCTTCCTCTGCGAGGATAGGGATATTCAGCAGATCCTCCTAGAATAGGGCGGGCATACTTCGTGTCCTTGTCTGGATCTCCCAAATCGTTGTAGTAAGCATAGTCGTACACCCTGTCCCACTCCTGAAGCTCTCCCGTACCGTCTCCTCTCAAGTTAACTAACTCTTCCTCTCGGTACTCCACTAGAGGCGCTGGAGTTTGGCTTGGAAGATACGTCTGCAATAACGTGCTATCTTATTAGAGACAACCTAAGGAACTCGGTCCATTCATATTGCTATTTCACGTGACAGAATAGAACAGAGTCCGTAACTAAAATGCCTTCAGCCAATATAAAGTGCAATTCCTAAGCGAAATCCCCACTTCAATGAAATGGAAAGCTTACAAAATGCTGAAACTGGCTAAAAGTAGAGTGCAACCTGGAGAATTCCTAAAAGTGAGATTCTACTACACAAATTATGTTTTCGGGAAGCTAGGGCCGTTTGAAAAGCCACTCCTTTCTGACCAATCAGCTAATTCTTTAGACCTACTCTATGTAAAACAAGATTTAGGTCTTCATATCGAAGGTAATGTCTTTTATTTTGTCCTATTGAGACTCTGGAAGCAAGTCATAAATTGCGGCTATAGCTTAGCTTCATCAATCAAATTATTGTGATCGAACCTTATTAGATACTTCCCAAAAAAAAAAAAAAAACCTTATTAGAGAAGAAGACCCGGTCCTTCTTGTACTGGTTGGCAGGGTAGACCCACGAGTTGCAGACGAAGTGGACTCGACCCTCACCGGGGACATCTTCGAGTGTGATCGTCTTGAGGTAAAACTGACTGTGATGGTTGTTTTGTACGATGATCGCCCCAGGAACTCCCACCTTCTTGTCCCAATCGAAAGTGACCTTGAACGCCGAGTCCCCTGCCGTTAAGGGAGTGATGGTAGTGATCCATTCTTCCAGATATGCAGGCTTTCCCAATTTCCCCCGCAAACCTTTTTCTGCAAAGCGCGAAAAAGAAATAAAGAGTTTCAAAGCTTTCGAACTTTTTGTCCCAGCGAATGAGAATGACGTTCATCATTAACATGGCCAAGGATCTGAATCTGATCAATGATCCGCGCAAAATCATTTGGATTTTGTTTCCAATTTTTAGTTCATTCCCACTAATATTATGTTGTCCATAATCTTCTCTCTGGCGCAAGAATGTATCCGTTTGGACAAACAAGACCTGATCTTGTGCTGAAAACCAAAAGGAAAGAACTAGGACCCGAACTTGGCTCAATGAAGTGATTTAGAAAGCACAACCTCGCGGTATGCGGCACGAATTTCCAATCAAAAGTGACAAATGACAGCTTATATAATTATATTATTGGCCAATAACCAGAAATTAACTACAATAATTGCTAATGCCGTGCACCATTGGTTAATTGGAAGGGGTGGTCCCAGGACACGACGTGAGGAAAATCACCTCGTGTTTTACGATGATGTCTTCCTGTTCCAGTGCACGCTAGGCGAAGAGCCATTCTATAGATTACATGGACGATCTGAAAGAGAACTCTTTCAACTAATTCTCTTTTCTGTATTAACAGTATCTGAGCACTCGTGCGTCGTCCTTGATGGCAATGGCCCATCATATTCAATTCATGCTTTATGCAATGCAAACCTCACCTCTCGATCAATACCCTCATTCAACCATCCATAAATGAATGCCAGCTTTACCCACGGCGAGGTTGTAGCTCCGTTACTTAGTCAAGATACATAGTCAGGCAGGAAAAAAAAACACTTTAAATTCAAGAAATGTGTTCGGTCAATAATGGCAAATCCGTTTGGTCACAAACGATTAAAAAGAAAAAAGAAGATAGAGAACTTGAGATTTGGATGATATCCTCGCCCAATCTATATCTATGAGTTTAATAAATATGCATTTGGGGATCAAATGTTCCTCTGCTTTGTTTGTGTATAGGTTCTTTGCCTTAAGCCTTAATGATGTACGCATAAGTTTTCCTTTCTCATTGAATTACGAAGATTTGCTCTTTCACATGTTATACCTGTGTTTGTTTAACCTATTCTAGTTGTTTCCGCACGATGATGATGTAGAGGAAGCCGAACCTAGGTGCACGCCTCTAGTTAGCAACGTTGTAATTAATGGAGAATAAATTTGTGGCATGTGCTCATTACCGATAAAAACACAAGATCTAATGATTGGCCACCAATTTGTTTGACAAATCCATTTTTGTGAAATAAGTTTGTACTTGACTTTTGCTAGTGTTTCCTTGGTCCTCCTTGTTTTTCTGGATTTGGTTTTGTTTTTAGTATTCAGCTATGTTTTGCTTTACTTTATCATGAAAGCTACATACTTCTGTGTCATTTTAAGTAATAAATGCAATTTTCTTTCAACAAAAAAAAAAAAAAAAATAGAGAAAGAACTTGATATCGGCTATTGACTAGAGGAAACTGTTGATTGTTTAAAAGACCCCATTTGTTTCGAGAAAAATGTAACATTTCTAAAAAAATTTTTTCCAGGAAATCATTTTCTTGAAAAATGATAATATTTTTCAATATTTGACTAAAATCTGAAAGTGAGCTGAAAAATATTTTCCTTCATTTGGTATAAAAATTTTGATTTGATTTTCCTAAATAAATATATATTATTCGAGCACTGGTAACTTGTCTATGGATAGATAGGGAACCAAGTACAGGCTCCAGAGTCTTGGTCCAGCCTGAATGGACCTCGGCCTAAGCGCCAAGGATTGAGCCATAGGTAGGAGCACCTTGGTCTTGGGCCCAAACTTGAAGGATCGAGATGCAAGCGCTCGCATACCAATTCTAGCCTTGATGAACCCAAGCATGAGCACCAAGGTCTTGGAGCCTAACCTCAATAAAACTAGGCCCGGCACCGGAAACCTAGTCCCGATGCCATGGACCTAAGAACGAGCATTGGGGTTTCATGCTCTAACACAAAGTTTCAAGTCCAAACGCCAAAACCTAGTCATGTATTTGGAAAATGATTTTTGATTTTTGAAAATAAAATCATTTTCCTGAATTTTAGCATAAGTTTTCCATTAATCAGGAAAATAATTTTCGTTAAGTCATTTTCTTAAGTAAACCAAAAGCTGGAAAATGAGGAAAATATATTCATAAAAGAAAAAAATTACTAAATAAAAGGAGCCTAAACAATTAAGGCTAAATATATGGCTAGGGGATGAGATATTGACCGGCGGAAGAAAACCAAAAATTGATTTGAGCTTTTTCTTAATTAAAAAGTAATTTAAAATAGAATAAAATAAAGCATGAGTGGAAAATTCAAAACATTCCAAAACAAATAGGAAGACTTTCCTTTTATCTATTTTAAAATTTGGAATGAATTGAGGAAAACAATTCGTGATTCTTATTTAGGATCCGTTCGTTTTGCGGAAAATGAGCCATTTCCAAAAATATTTTTCTAGAAGTAATTTTCCAGGAAAATGATAATATTTTTTGGTGTTCGGCTAATACTTGAAAATGTTTTGAAAAATATTTTCCGATGTTCGATAAAGAAAATATTTTCTAAGACTTCACCACTTAGGCATGCATCACTTATCAATATATAAATCCATCAAATATAAACTTGTCTTTAAATCTAGGCAAACTTACTTTCATATCTTTGTTCCCTCATTATCGCCAAATGCTCATCTACTCTAAAATCTTCCAGTTGAGCGGCCCGTTCTCCCCCACGTCTTTTTTTTTTTTTTTTTTTTGGTGACCCAGAAACCATCACTTAGGCATGCATCACTTATCGACCTATAAATCCATCAAATATGAACTTGCCTTTAAATCTAGGCAAACTTACTTCATATCTTTATTCCCTCATTGTGCCAAATGCTCATCTACTCTAAAATCTTCCAATTGAGTGGCTTGTTCTCCCCACCCACACCGCATCTTTTTTTTTTTTTTTTTTTTTTCTGATTTAGGATCCGTTTGTTTTGCGGAAAATGGGCCATTTCCAGAAAATATTTTTCCAAAAGTAATTTTTCAAGAAAATGATAATATTTTTTGGTATTCAACTAAAACTTGAAAATGTTTTGAAAAGTATTTTTCGATGTTTGATAAAGAAAATATTTTCTAAGACTTCATCACTTAGGTATGCATCACTTATTGACCTATAAATCCATCAAATATGAATTTGCCTTTAAATCTAGGCAAACTAACTTCATATCTTTGTTCCAATTGTCGCCAAATGCTCATCTACTCTAAAATCTTCCAGTTGAGTGGCCTATTCTTCTTCTTCTTCTTTTTTTTTTTTTTTTTTTTTTTTTTGTGACCCCGGAACCACCGTACAGCTGGCGCCGACGACGTAAACCCGGGGCGGACTGAGCCATCACCACAAACCTAGCCACGGGTGAGTCGTGCGAATGCGACGCCTTTAGGATTCGAACTCCTCCTCTTCGTGAGGAGGAGAGAGCTCAAGCCAACTCTGCCACCGCGGGCGGTGGTATCCCCTTGCGTCTTTTGTGTTCTAATAAACAAAAGAAAAAAGAAGCAAAGCATGTAGAGCCATGCTTGAGCAATGTACAACTGCAGGTAGAATAAATAAAGAAAATGATAAGTAAGAGTGCAAAGCACGAGCTTGATGAGCTTGAGGTTCGCCTCGGCAATGGTCGACGACTAGCCAAGAAAGAAAAAGATGGGAAATAAAGAAAAGAAAAAGGAAAAGGAAAAAAAACGAAAAGAAATAGAAAAGTAAAAGAAAATTAAAAATAATTCAATTAAAAAGGAAAAGAAAATTAAAAAAATAATTCAAGAAAAAGAAAAGGGGAGGATGAAGTAAGGATTTGTAGAGATGTGAGATAAAAGAAATCAAGTGTGGAAAAATATTTTCCACTTTTGAAAAATGGAAAACATTTTCCCTTAATTTAAAAGACTATTTTCCTTTCATGGAAAATATTTTCCCTAAGAAATTCATTTTTCATGAAATGAATGTCGGAAAATATGAAAAACATTTTTCCAAAATTATTTTCGACGAAACGAACGAGCCTTAAGCTTTGATCATTATCTAGAAAATCTTTTTCAAGAAAACATTTTCCATACAGTTTGCTTAAGAAAATGAGTTGGCAAAAAATGTTTTTCTGATTAATGAAAAGCTAGGCTTAAATTTCAAAAAAATAATTTCCTTTTAGAAAAAGTTGGAAAATATTTTCCTAAATATAATTAGGTATCGGCACTTGAATCCAAAACTTTACATTTAAACATGGAAACACCAATGCTAGTTTCCAAGTCTCCAATACCTAGGCTAGGTCCATCAAAGCCGAGCTTATGTCCATCGAGGCTAGGAATGCTTGAGCACAAGTCCATTGAGATCGGACCAAGGTCCATTGAGGCTAGACGTGAGACCTCGTTCCATATGTTACACTTTCTTGAAATATAAGCAAAAAGTTGAGATATGCAAGTTATGTGAAATACTTATTATTTCCTATTCTTCGTAGGGAAGAAGATATCCTGTCATGATGACAAACAGTTTAATTTGTTGCCATTCGTCAGATTTTGTCAACAGAAATGTACAGCACAGTCTAGTACCAAGAAAAGCCATTGAAAGAACTTGTTCCAGAAATGAACGACGAGAAGATAGCATGGAAGAGCGTCATGACTCACCGGGATCACCGTGGACGGCGCTCACGAGTCGCAGAGAGACCTTCTTACCCAACAGCTCGTCGACGTTGTCAAGGACCGACGCGTTGAAGTCGTTGAAGTCCAAGACGTACTTCTTCATCAGCACCACGGTCCCCTTGACCTTCTTGGACCTGCCCGCCTTGCGCCGGCGGCCCGCCTTGTCACCGCAGTCGAAGGCGTGCAGCATCCCATGAAACAGCTTATCCATTCCGGAGAATTGATTGAAACCTTTGTTGCGAAGTTGATCGAATGAAAGGAAAAGAAGGATGGGTATGTGAAAAGAATGAAGAAGCGTCCGCGTTGCGATGGAGGGTATTTATAAGGAAAAGTCCGACGCTACGGCATCACGGAGAAGTTTCCCTTCTTTATGGGAGACCTAAAATTTCTTTCCCTTCTCCTTTTTTCCCTTTCCCTCCATCTCAAGGACATACTGTCATGTATACTCAACAGGAAATATTTTATCTGCAGAGCAAAACAAGTTAGCCCACATTTGGTAATTGGGATAGGATACATCATATCCCGTGTCTAGTTCTTACCCAAGATAAGATAAAATCAAAGGTAGATATAGCCTTGAGAAAGAAAACCCATAGAATAAATGTAATAAATGTGGATAGAATTTAATATATACATTGCATAAAAGTTATTTTTGTCAAATAACAAATGTTTTAATTTAAAAAATAAGAAAATATAAATAATATTTGGATTCTAATATAGAAAAGAAAAATGAATATAAGAAAATAATGGACAATTTTATTATTTATTCCTATTTATATATATTTGAATTTCTTTATATTCTCTCTATATATATTTATTTATAATTCATGTTGGAATTTCACAAAAGTGGCAAGAGAATCAAAATACTATACTTTTTCGAATGACGAAAATTAATAATCATATGTTCTCTCGTTTATTAGATTTGACTTTTCTAGCCGATCTACCTAGTCTATATTGTTGTAGTCCATTTACATTTCTTGTCATTGTCAAACATGTGGCTCTAGAATGCCGCAATGAGCTATTTTCTTTGTTTAAGATGTAGATCGTACAATAATTATGAATTGATTGATAAAGGTCATCTCCATTTTTGCACTCATGATTTCTTTAGTAGTGACTCATGAGAAATTCTTATTATTTCTGTGTATACATTTTCAAATTCATTTATATTGATATGTTGTTCATATCAAACAATGGATAAAATAGTATATAAAAATACTAGATTTATTATTGTAGTTCATCAAACGGTAGATAAAATATAGCAAAATCCCTAAATTATATTATATTCTATCAAGTCCTATCTTGATAAGATTTTTAAACGATCAAATGTAGCCTTATAATCTTGAAAACCTAACTTTTCTCATTTAATTGAATGATTAGTATCTTAGACATTCGTTAAATAATACTTTTTTTTTAATAGATTTTTGCCCTTCTTCTTTTCTTAAATGAGGAGAGAAATTGAGTTGGTTTTGGTTGAATTGATAGACCAAATCTTGTGGAGATGGCGCGTTCATCCACGCGCTGATTCAATGATGGCTACCAAAGACCCATTTAGGGAAGACGACCCGCGAAGATTTGGTGATGATTAAGGGATTAATGAAGTGATTAGCACGCATCTTGCTTTGAATCTTAGTGGCGTTGCCTTAATCCTCGTGTTATTTTGCGTCAATTATATTCGTTCTTGACACGTCGAGATTATCCGAAATGACAAGAGGCTTGAAAGCTTGACAAATCATGCCAATGTTCATTTTTGGTAAAGCTCATCTTATCTTCCATCTCGAGTTATCCCTTCTGCCAAATGTATCCATTTGAACGAAAGCCAATTGGACAATTCGTTGACCACATAACATGATATCATAGATCGAGTGACCTCATCATGAATTTTGATGTCGTACCACGTCAATCTCGCGAAATTTTTTAGAATGCCAAATCATTGATTCCATGTGTTCCTCTCATCTATGTAATTATTTCCTTTTCTTTTTCTTTTCCTAAATACATGCATGCATACAATCTCTGGCGTATGCACAGCCAATCTCATGTATGTAATGGATCCATTATGATTCCTTTTATTCTTTTTCTTTTTTTGTAACATTTAGATATTATACGATGCCTTGATCAGATGGTTAGTTTGGGATCTGACCGGGGTTGAAGGGCGAGAAAAATATAATTGTAAGGTAAAGAAAGATTTCATGCTCTAATATCATAATGAACTTTTCAACAAATCGAAGTTTCGTCTTGTCTTTCTTACCCACATACACAAGTATATATGTATACATATGAGGAAAAAAAATCGAATCAAATCTATAAAAGAAAGATAAAACATCCCAGCTAAATCTATTATAGAAATTAAAATTAGGTATTTTTTCTTTCCTAGAGGTCACAATGACAAAAAAAAAAAAAAAAAAAACAATGAATTATGTTTAGTTTATGATTAAACGTACATAAGTTAGACAAGTCATGTCAAATTTCTCCAAAAATAAGCATCAATAAACAGCCCGCTCTTCGTTGACCACGTGATTTGTGACCCTCTACTAATTTAGTTTGCACAGCAATCAAATCAATTAACATAGCATCGTACACGAAACGATGAAGAAAGGAATTCCCAGCAAACATTCTGATTACATTTTCGGGCAACAAAACATTCTGACCAATCGAATTAGCCCCATATCATTCGAATAAACATATTTTATATAACTACTTTGACCAACGAAGGCGCAATTTAATCAGTAATCGAAATAGATAATACTAATTATGAGGTATCTCATTAGGACGGCTACAGAATTGCATAAAAGATTTTTTTTTTTTGGGTGGGGCCATTTATGTACTATACCTAAATTAAGCTAAATTAAACATTTTTTTTTTAATCATTTGGACTTTAGGTACCGTGAAAAATTGATGGCGGCAATAATCTAATGCTTAGCCCCAGGATCGATTGTTTCCTTGGCGACTCCCACGAGTAGGCATTGCACCGACGCATCTTCTTTTCTTAGTGCAGGAAAATCGAACTAGCGGATTGAATACGAATACATCCGATTCGGCCCGCAATTAAAAAAAAAAAAAAAGAGATAGCGATCTCGCGGATCACATGCATGACCTAACTTTTGGGGGACGTTTGAGCTAACTAGCATTTTATTTCAAATTCTTTAGAGGTTTCACCAAAATGTGGATTTCATAACCTCGACACAAAGTGGGTCGAACTTGAGACTGCATCGACACGTGCGACGACTTGGTCTAGGTTGTCAGTTCTAATTTCATTAGCAAAAGAAGTAAAATCACTGCGAAATATTTTAAAAATATTCTATTGTTTCAGCTAACTAACATTTTATTTTAGATTCTTTAGAGGTTTTACCAAAAGGTGGATTTTGTGACCTCGACACGAGGCAAGTCGAACTCGAGACTGCATCCACACGTGCAACGACTTGGTCCGAGGTGTCAATTCAAATTTCATTAGCAAAAGAAATAAAATCACTACCAAATATTTTAAAAAATATTCTATCGCTTCCCCTCACACTTAATCTTGTCTTTTTAATTAGTATTAATGTAGCACACAGATTAATTAGGGGAACGAGGCATAAAATGATTTGAACTCGGGACCACTTATTTAGTGAGATCATTGATAATTATTCTAAAAGCTCAAACTATTAGATAAATGCATTGTTTATCATTTAAATAATTTAATACTTTCTATTAGTGGAATGAAACATTAAACTATGCCTTCATCTAAAAGTTTAAATTTTGAAAATAATTAGTAGTGATTTCACTAAATCTCACATAATAATAAAGTAGGAACTCCCGATTTTAATCTTTCCAAATTCCTATTTACAAAATTAAATTATGTCTACATCTAAAAGTTTAAATTTTTAAAACAGCTAGCAATTCCACAAAATCTCAAATTTTTTGAATCTCGAAAACATATTGTATAAAAATAAAATGTATGGAGATGGATGGAGACCGTCTATTTTTTGAAATAAAACGTATTTCGGGTCGCTTTTCGTTCGCTAACTTTTATACAAAAATCTCACATTTTTAAAATAAAATGTATGGAGATGGATGGAGACCGTCTATAAAATGCATTGTATAAGAATAAGGGAAAACCACCAAAAACCCTAAACTATGCACAAAGTGACAAAAATACCCCAAATTTTTTTTTTTTGCACCACCAAAAACCCCCAAGTTTGCCATCTGTGACACATTTACCCCAAACTATTTTTGTGACACAAAAACCCCGAACTTTCATTTCTGTGACACATTTACCCTAAATCTTAAGGGCATTTTGGTCATTTTGCTTTTAAAAACATTTTTCTCTTTTTTTTTTTTTTTTTTTTTTAATTTTCTCTTCCCTCCGCCGGCTCCGGCGGAGGGAAGCCGGCGTCCGGCGAGGGCCGCCCTCGCCGGCGTCGGCCCAGGGCGGCCCTCGCCTGGCCTCGGGCGAGGGCCTCCCTCACCGGATCCGGCGAGGGCACCTCGCCCGACGCCGGCGAGGGTGCCCTCGCCCGACGCAGCGAGGGCCGCCCTCGCCGGATCGCGAGGGTCCCTCGCCGGCGTCGGGCGAGGGCGGCCCTCGCCGCGTCTCGCGAGGGCGGCCCTCGCCCGGGCCGACGTCGGCGAGGGCGCCCTCGCGCTCGGGCCAACGCCGGCGAGGGCAGCCCTCGCCGGACGCCGGCTTCCCTCCGCCGGAGCCGGCGGAGGGAAGAGAAAAAAAAAAAGAAAAAACAAATAAAAAAACGAAAATACCCTCGATGGGGTAAATGTGTCACGGATGGCAAACTTAGGGGTTTTTGGTGGTGCAAAAAAAAGTTTTGGGTATTTTTGTCACTTTGTGCATAGTTTAGGGTTTTTGGTGGTTTTTTCCCTAAGAATAAAACGTATTTTTTGAAATCACGTCTATTTTTTCGGGTGGCTTTTGGTTCGAAATCTCTATCTTATCACGCGACCGTTCAATAATTGATCTCCCCAAGCTCATCGGGTCCGGACATGGATTGAGACCGCGTCTGTCGCGTCTCTCTATTTTTCTCGACATGTCCACGCTTTTGCTACATCCTCCGGACGCTGTGAAGGACTTTTTATTCGTTGCTTGATCTGGAGCTCTTGCAATATCGGTACACTTGGCGTTAAATTAGTTTCGTTGACTTGACTTTTGAAGTTATGAATCTGGACAAACCCTTAAAAAGTTTAATTTGAGTTCTCATCTAGGTTTCAAGATCACCTAGATGTAATACATTTAGAGGATATTGCTGAATATTGAGTAAGAAAAACATATTATACTAATTAGGGACACAGGACATATGGATACCAACACGTTAAAATATTAAATACATCCTTGAAGTCTATCCTTGAAGTCTTTCATCCTTGTAAATCAAATGGACAGATTGCAAAGGCTCCTGTGAAAGCAAGGGTTACCAGACTGGCTTCGTTGGGGCAGGATCTTACCGGTCCGTGATCCTGTTCTCCCCCATCCTAGCGTAGTCTCCACTGTTAGATTTTAATCAATTATGTTCCGCGACCTTTTAAACCAATGAAAAACACAACCTACATGCTACCATCAAAGTATATACATTTCTATGTACCACGACAGTGATGAATCTTTACCAAATTTTTGGAAGAAGAGAAAGTGAGAACCTTATTCCTAGATTGTGGAATTTGCATGATTCAGTAATATTATTAGAATTATTTTTTTTTAGAGGTAATGGTACCAAAGCATCTGAATTTTTGCTCGTTTTACAATTGAGTATCAATTTTTTTTTTTTAATTTTTTTATTCAATCAAGTACCTCAACCTCTCGAGTTTGGGTCAATGTGAGACATTGGTTAAAATTGCCAAAAGAAGAAAGAAGAAGCAAATTGGATATAATGCCAATAGACTGGCTTTAACAACATACATGATATGACTTTGTGAAATGATTTCACGTCAACAGAGATATATTGGACAGCTAAAGTCATTCAAGTAACATTCTTTATCTCTCTTTCCTCGTCGACTCACATCTAAATGGAGATAACATAACTTTGATTAAGTAAGCGAGTTACGTGAGCTAATTCACACGACATGACAATTTTTTTTTTTCTAGAGATTTTAAATTGAGCTAAATTTGAATAATTAAGATAATTGAATAAACAAAGAAAAAGTTTAGATACTTGATGGTAAAATGGACAAAAATTCGGATATTGGTTGAGTCATTATCCCTTTTACTAGTGTTTTTTAGAGTAAAAAGGGTCCGGAAAGGTGACCAAAGCATCTTCCCCTATGGACATTACTATAGAGGTCTCAAGAGTATGGAAGAGAGAGATATAGCTACGTGGTTTCAAAATCTTTTAAGGAAATATGAATCCTAGCATAAGGGCAAATGAATAGTGGACTTTGAAGAAGTCTAGTCAAATTGCTATCCCATGATCACAAGAGCGATTAAACTGGAAAGAAACAACAATAGCACCAATTGAGCACTTATACAAGCTTCGTTTCTTTCGTAGAAAATGAATGATTTAAAAAAAAAAAAAATTCCTAGAAATTGATTGCTTGAAATAATTATTTAATAAAAAATTATTTTTATTATCAACAACATTTTATATTTATATTTAATTGGACGATGAAAATGCCTTTCTTTCATTCATTTATTTTATTTTATTTTATTTTTTTTGGTAAAGATAAGTATTGTATAGACTTTGCCAAACGGATAAACAAGATAGGAGGCCCGGCACCTACAACCAAACACTCAAGAAGACAAAAGAGTCAAAAAGAGTGTAAGGGTGCCATGATTCCACAGAGAGAAACAAAAGGCTATCACCACAAAGGATGGCCAAAACCAAGAAACAGACAAGGGTAGCCAAAGTCAATCAAAGATAGACGAATGGAGACCCTAGCTTCGTTGTAGTCTTCTATTCCTAGGGCTGTCTGGAACATGTTTGAATGTTAGAACCTTATCCTTAATAGATTTGTGCAGATGCTTCTTCAAAGCCGGGAGGTAGAGGATCTGATTTTGGAAGATAATGTTGTTCCTCTCATTCCAAATGATGTAGCATAAAGCTCCAAATACAAAACGAGCTAGAGACTGGTGGAAGCTTTGATTAGCAATATGGTTATTAGCCCAATCTAAATTTTTCAACCAAGATCTGTTTTGCCAAGCAAGATTACATTTTGCCGCCCAATATAAGGCAAGACTTCTTGTAATATGACAACCAAAAAACAAGTGATCAATCGAGTCCAAATGGCATGAACAAAAAGCACATATAGCAAAAGGAATTCTGCCATATGAGAGTAAAGAAACCTGGGTTGGTAGACGGATGCGTGTGATCGGCCAAATGAGAGATTGATAACGAGGAGGCATCGTAGAACTCCAAATAAAGGATGACCATGGCACCGACTAACCTTTTGGGCGAATTAAATTCCATGTCGAGGCAGTAGTGAATCTACCGGAGGAATGACCAAGCCATTGGAGGCATTCATTCTCATGGTTAAGCACCGAGAGGGGATCTCCCCACTTCGCAAGAAAGGTAGACACAAAAGATAATGGGTCCATGCAAGGGAGACCTTCAGCAACCGAAGCCAGCCGAGAAATACCTGAATGATAAATTATTAGATTCGAGAAGAATTTGTTGAGCGGGCCTCTCGGATGCGAAGGATCAAACCAAAAGGAAATTGATAGACCATTACCAATATGCCATCTAAAATGCTGCTGAAAATTCTCATGAAGATCCAGCAACTTCTTCCAAGCCCACGAACAACATGTAGGACGTGAAGCAATCCAAAAGTTTTTGTGCTTTAAAAACGTAGAATGCATCCACTTGCACCACAAAAACTCTTTGTTAGTAAAGAGAAGCCAAATATGTTTAAGCATGGCAGCCTTATTACTTTCCCGTAAAGTGCGAATACCTAGGCCGCCCTCATTTTTGGGCAAGCATACATCTTTCCAAGAAACTTTAGCTCCACTAGCACCTAATTCGAAACCCTTTCATAAAAATTGTCGGAATATCTGTCCTATATGATTGAGGACCAAGCAAGGTAGGATAAATACACTAGCCCTATAAACCTGAATAGAATGAAGTACTGACCTGATGAGCTGCAACTAGCCCGCAAAAGAGAGGAAACGATAAGTCCACGATTGTTTTCTAGCAGTATTAGCATTAACCAGGGAAATACAGTCAGTCTTACCCAACCCGGTGGCAATAATAGGCACACCGAGGTACCGAAAAGGCAATGATCCCAACTGGAAGCCCAAACAGTTTAAAATATTGTCTCGAAGAGTCAAGGGGCCTCCAAATAAGAGCACTTCACTTTTTCTGAAGTTTGGAGTAAGACCACTCCAGTTAGAAAATCTATCAATACTTACCTTAAGGAGATCGATAGAAGCCATGTTCGCCTTTACAAAGAGGAGAACATCATCTACAAAGAAGAGATAGGAAAGCCTAGTGGGCTTACATCGCCAGAAGAAACCGAAGTCTAGTTGACAAGTTTGCACATTCAAGATACCGGAGAAAGCTTCCATGATGAGTGTAAAAATGTAGGAGACATAGGGTCCCCTTGCCTTATACCTCTACCACTTGGGAAAAAACCATGTAATTCACCATTCAAAGCAATGGAGAATTTGGGCGATCAAATGCACACCATAATACAATCAATCATCTCAACTAGGAAGCCAAAGGCTTGCATGGTTAATTCAATGAACTTCCAATCAACCGTATCATAAGCTTTTCAGAAATCAACCTTAATGACACACTTCGGCCGGTATGGTTCGTGATGGAAGTGACAAAACAATTCTTGGGCCAACAAGATGTTATCACTAATACGCCTACCCTTAACAAAAGCATTCTGAGGTAAGCTAACGATAGAGGGAAGCACATAAAACAACCGGTTAGCCAAAATTTTGGTGGTGCATTTATAAATAGTGTGGCAGTATGCAATAGGATAAAAGTCACTAACATTTGAAGCATTGGGTATCTTAGGAACCAAGGCTATGATGGTGGAATTGATCTCCTGCAGGATTTCACCCGTCACAAAGAAATCTTTGACCGCCATTGTCACCAAAGGACCAACAATCCCCCATGAGTGCTCAAAGAAATCCACATTAATACTATCGGGACCAGGAGCTTTGCCAGATGCAAGAGAGAACAAGGTATCCCGGATCTCCATATCAAAGAAGGGCCGAGAGAGAAAACTAACATGTTCCTCAGCAAGCATACGAGTCAAAACCACACGGATCTCCTCAAGAGAGAGTAAAGGTAAAGGAGCAGAAGTCGCCATTAAATTCTAAAAATGCAAGACAAAGAGCTACCGCACTTTGCAAGTATCAGATATAAGGTTGACACCATTAGACACGGAGATAATTATGTTGCGAAGATGCCTCCTGTTTACATAGTGATGGAAACATTTGGTGTTGAGATCACCTTCTTTAAGCCATCGAACCCAAGATTTTTGTTTGTAGAAAGATTCTTCTTGAAGTCGCAGCTCGGAAAAGATCTTGAGGTGTTCCTTCTCGTCATCAGCAAGTCGTTGGTTAAACGAATCCCATCAAAGGGCATCCTGCGTGGCCAATAGGGCAACCCTAGCATCAGCAGTCTTCGCAAACAAATCTGAGAAAGATTCCTTGCTTAGTTGTTTTAGCCTGCACTTGAGAAGACGGAGCTTGCAGCAAAGAACATACATTGCCATACCAATGAAATTTGTATCCTAAACCTAAGTAACCAAAATTAAGGAAATCCAGATGAGACATCCAGAATTTAAAAATATTTAAAGGGCTTGCAGGTCCTAGGAGTAGACCAGATTTTAACAACCATAGGAGAATGGTCAGAAATTCCAAGAGCCAGAAATGAAGCTTTTGTAAAGGAATATTCAAAATTCCAAACAAAATTCACCAATACCCTATCAATTTTCCTTTGCTTACAATTGACCTGGAGGAAGTCAACTAGGTGAATCTGTGGCCAATATAGTTGAGATCTTTTGATCCAACTTGATTTTGACAATCACGAAATTTATCAAAAGTCGGGATCCAAAGAGTTTGAGCTCCCTATTCTGTCAAACACATCTCAGATCGCATTAAAATCACCAGCAATGATTTAAGGAACATCCGAATAAGCCAAATTGGACTAATATAAATCAATCCATAAAAAGCGTCTCAACACAAAGGTGTGCTCAGCATAAACCATAGTAAGATAAAACTCCTTGCCATAAGAGATGCAAGCTAACCGACCATGTATAGCCTACGTGAAAGAAGCAGACATAACAAAGGAAACATTCGTGGGGTTCCAACCCACCCAAATTCTACCTCTGGGTGAGTGGTCAAAATTCGTACATCAAGTCCATCCAGGAAGTAATGCAACAGACACCGAATGGAATAAAGAAGGGGAGATCTTTGTCTCTAAGATGCCAACACAACTCAGATTGTTGATTTTAACAAAATTCCTGACTTCCGTCTATTTAAGGGGGGCACCAAGTCCCCTAATTTTTCACACGCCTATATACATATTAATATTTAAGTATATAGGGGTAGCAGGGTTATCGTCGTTTAGCCAAACGCCTCCTTTTATTCACCGGCTTGGGAGCAAAAGGCGTAAGGGCAGTGCTTGAAGTTTGCAGGCTCAAAGTCTTTTGGGAAGCAAGTTTAGGCCCAGCCTGTTTATCATCCCGTGGGGCCTCCACCTGAGGAGAAAGGCCATCTGAGGAATGATCCTCCTCCTACGAGCTATTGGCAACAGTTGCAGCATCCTTCGATTCCTCATCCGAGCTAGAGGATGAAATGGAAGACAAACCCAGGTGAGACTCAACAATTGCAGGCGAAGAGAGGACCCCAATGGTACCAAGATTTGGAAGCACCTGATCTTTCTAGGGTAGACCGAGAGTTGAAGGGTGCTAAGCAACCACCGGAGTGTCAATAATCTTCAATAAAGGAGCTGAAGGAGCAACATCTAGTTTTGCAGCATGAGAAAGGTCTAAATCCTTCTGCACTAGGGGTTGCTTCTTCTTTTTTAAGCTAACCTGTTTTCAACCTTCTTATTAGTCACCCAAGTTCACATGCATGTCAGCTATTAGAGCTGGGTCCTTGGCAAGGTCTTAAGGGATGGTTCAGCAACTGAAGAGGCTTGAGGAGCCTTGGCAGGGCCATCCGCCTAGCTTGGGCCACACAATTATGGCCAAAGGTACAGTAGGAGGGGCAAGAGATTGGCCTCCATTCATATTCAATAAAGACAATGTGGGTTACCCCATAAAGACAACATCAACTGAGTCACAGCACGCTTGGTTGGCTGAGATCTTAACGCATACTCTAGCGAAAGAGATTATCTTTATTTGCTCAATAAGCAAGTCAACATAAAGAGGTTTACCCACTGCACTAGCCATAGCACTAATTCCAGGAGCCGACCAGAAGGCAAATGGGATATTCTTCATCCTAATCCATACCAAGACGGAGGATTGATGGTCCTTTAAAAGCTCCAACATAGGGTGCCATTATTGCAGAATGAGCGGGACCCTAGCTACCATCAAGGGTCCGTTGTCAAGTATTTTTCTACGGAACTCAGGGTTAGAAATGACAAAGAAATAAAATCCTTCGTCATTGGCCAGCACCTCAATAAGATGGGGTCCCCAGGCTTGCTTTAAGGCCGTCTCTATAAGCTTAAAATGGAGTCTTTTCCCAACAAAGTACCCAACTAAGCAATTGTGCCATTTGGGGTCAGTAGCTTGAAGGAGTTCTTCAGATAAATTAGCCATTGCCTTATTGTTGATAACAGTAGGAGGGACATGATTCAGCTAGTAACCTTTAGAGGCTAATTTCGCAATATTCACCCAAGATCAGGTAAGCGGGGCCTTTAAACCCATAGGTTACTGGAAATCAGGCTGAGAAGACGAGGCCGCACGAGTAATAGACCTATTGCAGCTACGACTCCTTTTGCCAATAGTGGGCTGTTTGTCCTTTGATGGGCCTAACTGGCCTTTGGGTATTGTGGGTGAGGCCATGGTTCCCAAATGGGCAATAGCAGAACCTGCAGAGAAAACCCACAAAACCCTAAATCAGAATAAGCATAATTACCCGAATAGGTCGCACCAATAGGAACATTTATTTTTATATGCAATATAAGTGATTTTTTTGTAAAAATATATATATTTTTTAAATCATTCTTTTCCATGAAACAAGGCACTAGCATTTACACATTAATTTTCCCTAAGTGACTCAGAGTGTGTTTAGTTCAATATTTCCAAGAGGCTTTCAACCTCCAAAATCCCTTGGGGAAATGCTGAACTGTTTGACAATCATTTTAAAGGGGTTTCCAAGTGAAAACTAGTATTGGGAAGGCTGAAAGTCCAATACTAGTAGCAACTAACGTTGGGCTTTTAGCATTTTGCCAAATGCTGAAACTTATTTTCTTCTTCCAATTTCTGATTTTGTCCCTCATTATTTTTTTAATTAAAAATGACCGAACTATTCACTGGTTTGGTGATGGGCAATAGCTGCCAATGAGCTAGATTTGGTGCTAATGGTTGGCAGCCGTCGGTCAAGGTCGCCTGAAGTGGGGCGACCTCCGACAAGGGTCACATGACCCTAGCGAGGGCCATCAAAGGTCGCATGACCTTGGGCGACCCACACAACCATCGGTCACATGGCTCTCACAAGACCCAGGCAATAGTTACGAGACTAAAGTGCCAGTCGCCTAGGTCGTGTGCCGCCTGGGTCATGCGACCCTTGCTCGAGTGACCTCCAGCGGCCCTCGCCGAGGTCACAACAACCCTCACCAAAGATCGCCCAACCTCAGCCAATGTCAATCAACGGCTGCCGGCAGCCGTAGCCCTTCGTTGGACCGAGGGAGGGTTTGGTCTTTTCTTCAATTATATATATATATATATGATTTTTTTGGCATTATTGTCAAAATTTATATTTTCAAAGTTGCATGCATTATTTTTCTCAATTTTAAACAACTAAAAATTAAAAAACTAATATTAATCACCGAAATGGCTTTTCAAATGTGTTTTCTACCAAACTGCCTTTGCATTTGTCCAAAGCTCCTTAGGCTAAACTACTTTGGGGCCGTTTGGTTGAGCATTCCCAAGGGGCTTTAGGCCCCCAAAGCCCCTTGAGGGAAAATTTTGGTGTTTGGCAATATTTTTGAAAGCTCATTTGCCTAAGTATGAGCATTACGAATGCTCAATGCTCAAAGCCGGGGAGGGGGAGCATTGAGCATTCGGCATTTGGGAAATACCACGCCTACTGTTCATCTCTCTTCCCCCATTGTTTTCTTCTTCTTCTTCTTGGCCACCGGGCTTCTCTAGCAGCCACCGCTGCCGCCGCCGCCTGAGGGTCGTGCGTCGCCGGTGACCACCGTCCCGGGGGTGGCGCGACACGCGACCCGGGTGACGCCGCCGAGGTTCGCGCGGCCTCGGGCGACGCCGCTTGAGGTTCGCGCGGCCTCGGGGCGGCGACGCGCGACCTAGGCAACGCGGATCTCAAGCGGCGTGCGAACCGGGCGATGCCGCCTAAGGTTCGCACGACCTCGCCGAATGCTGGCTTCCCTCCGCCATGCGCGCCCGAAATGAACTATCATCATCGGAACGTGCAATGCACGTGCCGATTCGGGCCCAAGGCGCGTGCGACGCACACGCATAATACTGACGCTTGCACGTGCGATGCACGTGGGACGCACGTGCGTCGCCGCCTGAGGTCGTGCGAACCTTAGGTGGCGTCGCCTGGTTCGCGACCTCAAGCGGCATCGCCTTAGGTCCGCGCGACCTCAGGCTGCCGGACTGGCGGTGCGGAGGCCAGATCTGGCCGGCGGTCCGGAGGCCAAATTTGGCCGCCAGCTCTAGCCGTCCGGCACCACCAGCCGCCGAATTTGATTTTTAGAAAATTTTTTTTAAAATTAAAAGCAAAAACCCATTTGTAATAAGTTTTGCCAAACGGTATTTTTACACAAGTCACTTTTCAATGCGTAATTTGCCAAACGCCCAAGCATTCCCGAAAACCCCTTTACCCTAAAGATATTTGCATTTAGCCAAAGGCATTCCCCCAAAGTTGAACCAAACGGGCCCTTTGCATTTCTTCAATAAGCTTTCAAATGCTGAATCAAACGCACAATTAATCCTTCCACTTTGAGGCCAACTTCCCAACGAACAAAATAGGTCGACTTCCCTATGAAATTACCTCTTGAGACTCATTCATTCGTCAATTTGGGAAAATATGAGGATTCTATGACAACAAAGATGGAAACGGTAGACAAGTGTGGCCATGACAAATAATTGGAAATAATATGAAGAAAAGTATGTGTTAGTGTTAGGATTTGAACTCTCACCTTCTAGCTTGATATTCTAATAAATTTACACAGTTGGAAACCGAGATAAAAACCTACTACTTGGTACTATGCATCCATTAAGCAGGTGGATTAGGTCACGTTTAGATCAATTCAAAAATAGTTTGACCCAAATTGACCCTTTTATATACAATACAAATCTAGGAACACATATCCAACTTGATCAGTCCCCAAACATGACTCGATCCATGTTGTTAAAAATTCAGTAGAACTCATAATTAAATTGAGGTGAGAACATGGAGTGACCGAGTGCAAGATTAAGTAGAGATCAAAGAAAGTGAAGATAGAGCCATAAATGTGGGTTGGTCTAAGTAATTTGTGAACTCATTTGACATCCATATTATTTTGGGTTGTACCATTTTTAACTCATTTATTGAAATAACTAATCCAATATAACTACTAAACTGATCAAATATGAGTTACAAAAAATGAGCTTATGAACCATTTTAACAAGTCTAATTCTACATAGACACAGAGGATGCATGTGAGAAAAACAAACAAATCTATATAATGCAAAATTCACCGTTTGCAACTATCACAATCCTTTTTAAACGATAGAAGAGATGCCAGGTTATTAGTAAATTAGAAACGAAAGGAAGTAAATATTAAATCACAGTTACAAAACATTGAACATGTTTTTGATATTCCAACTTGATAATATTGTCTCTAATAAGTTTTACCTTTTCTTTCATTTCTCAAAAAAAAAACAAAAACAAAAACAAAAAACAAAAACAAAAGCAAAAACAAGGAGGAGGAGAAGAAGAAGAAGGGCGTCTAGCATCAGCAAACTATAAATGACCCATAGAAGAATGTTTAGTTTAATGCTTCGAATTTAGCGTGCGCACCCCTCTCCACTATGTGAGCTCCTTATCCGCGCCCCATCACGATGCATGTGGAAAATTAAAGACCGACGATACGTCTAACTCCAATTGCCGTGCTCGACAAACTTATCAGGGTTAATTACTTGATAGACTTTTCCCTGGTTTTCGATTGAGTGCGCTTTCAGTAGCCAACTATAGAAGCAACTCCAGCTTTTTCTCCCAGGCAATCTGGGTTCTTCCCTACTACAGGGTAGCTTCATCTCAGTTCGGCAGCTTCGAAGCTAATTTGAGTTGTCTCATCCTCACCAAGCTCTCCCCACGATACCTCATCTCAGCCTTTTGACTCTCCAATCCACCTCCTGGGTTGCTTCGCCCAACAGAATCGTCTCTTTTCTTCTCACTTTCATCTTACTTTTTCCTCTTGAATCGACAACCGTAACCCTAATTTTAGCCCTCACTTGGTTGGCTTATCCTTGTTCTTTTTTGAAAAGGCCCGCTAGCCTTATCAGCTCGGACCTTTTTGTCGCCTATCCCCGCACATGGAAGAGGTGGGAAAAAAGTGCTGAACTTTGCCGCGTCATCAACTTCGCTCCAAACTTACGCTTTAAAGCGAGAATAGGCGCCATGCTGAGTCTTCAATGCTGAGGTAACCTACCTCTGCCTTTTCTAACAAGGAATATGTCTGACCAACACTCCGAAGACAGGAGACTAGAGGCCCTTTGTAGAAGTTTGGGTAATCTTTGGTCAAAGGATGATGTGGTAGATGTTAAAGAAGATATATCTAAAGAAAAACTTACAGAATGCTGATTAACTTTGTTTGGAAAGCTCTTCTCTCGCCCGAATGTGAACTTTCAAGCATTTATTAATACTATGAAATGAGTTTGGAGGACAAACAATGTATCATGCACTATGTTAGAACCGGGGTTCTTTTCTTTTTCCTTCAAGTCTGAAGCTGACAAGCAGAAAGTTTTAGACTCCGAGCCGTGGTCTTTCTCAAATAATCTTCTTGTGCTACAACAATGTGATCCAGATGTTCTTGAAATTTGTTATGATTTCAATCATTGCCCCTTTTGGGTGCACTTTTATGGTCTCCCATTTGGCAGAGTGATAAAAGAAGTAGTCAAAGAAGTAGCTTCCAAGGTTGGTGAAGTTATAGATGTAAAACTAGAAGCTAAAGGAAGCAGCACCTATAAGGTTGGCAAAGCCAGGATTATCCTTAATCTAGGTATCCCCTTAAAAACAGGTGTTGTCATTAACTTGGGAAGTAAAAAGTTATGGATAGAATTCAAATATGAGAGACTCCTGAATTATTGCTATTCATGTGGAAGAATCGGGCATAATGACACGGCATGTAAAGAAATTCCATATGTAACCACAAAGATGGAGGAAGACTTACCAGGTAACCTTGGGAATTGGTTACGTGCAGAAGTCAGAGAACTCAGTCCGTATGGAAAAGTCTTTTATGGGAAGAAAGTTGAACTCCTTAAAGATCCAGAAATTGTATCAGAAACCCCTCTTGCTGCATAAACAAGTAAAGATCAGCATGTGGAAAACGCAAGTCAACGGCTTATTCTACCATTACAAAGTCAGAATTTTCAGAATGAGACAATGAATCATAATACTGATCCACTCCACACTTCTCTAGCTATGATGATACAGGAAGGGAAAGGAATACAAAAAAGGGATAGTAGATGCCTTGATGAGGAATCTATAATGATTATATATAACGAATGAGTCAAAAGAACGACAACAAGAACAATAATACCAGTTACATCGACCGTCCACAAAGCAAAGGCAAAATCAGAAGATCCAAACTTCCTTCAATAAAGAAAGGGAAAAGATTTTGTCCCTATGGAGCATAATCCTCGAAGAATTCAGCTACTGACAAGCTACAACTAGTGGACATTCCCATTACTGAGGAGGAGCATTCCACACATTGGGCTTTGGTGGCTAGCCCCAACAAGCCACCAGGGAAGTCATGAAGCTACTAAGTTGGAATTGTCAGGGTTTGGGCTCACCCCTGACAATTCGAACTCTAAGGGTCCTTGTGACTCAGGAAAAGCCCAATGTTGTCTTTTTAATGGAGACTAAAAACCAAGAGCAGATGGTGCAACGTTTGAGAAGAAGACTAAAGTACCAAAACAACTTTTTGGTGAATCCTGAAGGAATCTCAGGGGGTTTGGCCATTTTCTGGGATGACATGGTTGCAATAACAGTGGATTCATATTCAGCGTCCCTTATAAACGCGCAGTGTTGACTTCTTGACAGCAGGCAACTTATGAGACTCACTTTCCTACATGCCCCACCAGATTTCAACGACAGAATTATTTTATGGGAGGAATTAAGAAGAGTAAGTGCATTAAATTATCTACCTTGGTTGTGTATAAGGGATTTTAATGAAGTGTTGTATCATTGGGAAAAGGTGGGAAAGAGGATGACAGAAAATTATCGTTTAACAGCCTTTAGAGATTTTTTACATGCGTGTTCTTTAATGGACCTAGAAAGCAAGGGGTGTGCATTCACCTGGACCAATAGAAGGGATGAAGAAGAAAACGTTAAAAAAAGACTGGATAGAGCATTGTGTACCTTGGAGTGGAGAATAACTTATCCAAATGCTGAAGTTGTCGCCCTGCCCGCCATCGGATCGGATCATAGTCCTCTTATTCTGTCGATCATTCCTACAACAGGCCGGAAACGCCGAGATTTCAAGTATGAAGCATATTGGACAGAAGATGAGGGATGCAAGCAAATTGTGAAGTGAGTTTGGGAAGAGTCCCGAAGTAAAAATATGGCTGAAAAATTGCTTATAGTGGCTGTTCAGCTCTCTACGTGGAGCAAGAAACGTTTTTCTAATACTCAAAAATGGATTGATGAATTGAAACGCGACTTGCAAACCTTAATGAATAGTCAAGACATACAATATGACCATAACAAAATTAAGCACATCAACCAAGAGATGGAATCAATTTGGCGACAAGAGGAAATGTTTTGGGGTATGAGATCAAGAATCAAATGGTTGAAATGGGGGGATAGGAATACGAAGTTCTTCCATGCTACTACTATTCAACGAAGAAGTAGAAACAGAATATCCATGCTTTTGAATGATCAAGGAGAGTGGTTTAGGGATGAAGAAGCCCTTAAGGATATGACGGTAAATTTCTTCAAAAATATTTATGCTTCAGAAGGTTCTAGGAATTTTCAGCCCATTCTAGACCATATTCCAGCCTTGGTAAATGCTTCCATGAACCAATCACTAGTGGCACCTGTCACCATAGAAGAAATTAAAGAAGCTACCAATCAATTAGGACCTACTAAAGCTCCCGGGCCGGATGGGTTTCATGGCATATTTTTTCAACATCATTAGAATGAAATTGGAGATGATCTATGTCAAGAGGTCCAGCATTTCTTTGAACCAGGAAATCTAAACCCACCCCTGAATAAAACACAAATCACTCTCATCCCCAAAACCCAAGAAAAGCTAGAGCATTATCGACCTATCAGTCTTTGTAATTTTGCTTACAAAATCATATCCAAAATCCTCACTAATAGACTAAAACCCCTATTACCAAATTTAATTGAAGCAGAACAAAGTGCATTTGTGGGAAGCCGGCAGATTCAAGACAACATTCTGATTGTACAAGGAAGTGCTAAACCGGTTGAGAACCCGTGATCGACATCGCAAATTTCAAGCTGTTCTTAAGCTCAACATGCAAAAGGCTTATGATTGACTAGAATGGGACTTCTTCCAAGAATGTCTAAAAAAGATGGGGTTCTGCGATGAATGGATTAAATGGACCATGCAGTGTGTCACAACAGTATCTTACAACATCAAGTTCAATGGTTTGTCTTTGCCATATTTCAAACCGACTAGGGGTATTCGCCAGGGAGACCCTTTATCTCCTTATCTTTTCATCATTGTCGCCAATGTATTATCTATTATGATGAAGCAAGCCCTCCAAGCAGGCACACTCCACGGGATTCGGCTGAATAGAAATTGCCCCACCCTTTCCACTTGCTATTTGCAGATGATTCAATTTTTTTCCTAAACGGAACAATCTAGAATGTCAAAATCTGGCAACTATCCTTCACCAATATTGCTATGCATCAGGTCAAGCTATAAATTTAAATAAATCAGGAATATATTTCAGCAAAGAGTGTCCAAAACAACTAAGGAGAAACATGGCGACAGAGCTGAGAGTTCCTGAAATTGTGAAGACAGGGAAATATTTAGGAATCTCTTCAGACTGGGGTGCCTCCAAAAAAGAAGTGTTTGCCTGGATCCTTGCTAGAGTTAATATGAAGCTGGAAGGTTGGAAGAAAAATCTACTATCCAAAGCCGGTAAGGAAATACGTATTAAAGCAGTAGTGCAAGCAATACCCCAATATGCGATGTCAATTTTTAAAATCCCTGTATCAATTCTCAAAGCTATTGAAAAGAACATAGCTAGATTTTGGTGGAGAAGCAACAACAAAGAGGCTGGGTTACATTGGAGAAATTGGGAGACTCTTAAGCTCCGGAAGAGGAGGGTGGCCTTGGCTTTAAGGATCTAATCACCTTCAACGGTGCCATGCTAGGAAAACAAGCTTGGCGCCTATCTCAATACCCTGATACGCTATGGAGCCAAATAATGAAAGGGTTATATTTTTCCAATTGTAACTTCTGGCAAGTAGGAAGAGGCTCACGCCCATCATGGGGTTGGCAGAGCTTACTTGCAGGAAGAAATGTGATCGCCTCTCATGTTAGATGGGTAGTGGGGAATGGACAGAAAATTTCTATTAGAGAGGACAAATGGCTGAGTAAGGGTCCAATTGGAGGAACAACAAGAAGGAGTGAACCTTGCAAAGTGGTAGAGTTGATTGACTTTGAAGCTGTTAAGTGGAAAGAAGATCTCTTGCGAACAATGTTCGACAATCAGACGATATCGAAAATTCTCAATATTCCTATTGGCCTCCCTACTTCAGAAGATAGAATGGTTTGGACAAAAAATAAATCTGGAAATTATACAGTGAAGAGTGGATACTTGCTGAGCAAAACACGTACAATGCCTTCAAGAGATCGCGCACCATCATCATCCCACCAATTCAACCCAGATCTTTGGAAACAAATCTGGAATGCAGCTATACAACCAAAAATAAAATTCTTCCTATGGAGTGCATGTCAGAATGCATTACCAACTTTGGATAACCTTTACAAAAGGAAGGTTGTTCCCGCTCCGGTATGTCCTATATGCGATATTGAACCGGAGACTATAGAGCATACACTCCTCCTCTGCCCATGGACAACACCGCTTTGGAATGATCCATCCCTGCAAGTTGAAGTGAACCGAGTGGGTTTAACCCACTTTGATAAATGGCTATATAAAGCTCTCACAAGTTCGAGAAACTCACAATGCTCAGACCTGATTGCGAATGCTTTATGGTGCATATGGAAGGATAGAAACCATTTTATATTCAAAAAAAGCCCTCTTAACTCTCATCACACCCTGTTTAGAGCCAAAACATTACAAGACAGCTATGACATATGGAACTCGAAACCAAGAAGGCAAAAGCATGACTACAATATACGGAGCAAGTGGCAACCCTCGAGCCCTGGCGTACTCAAAATCAATATAAATGCCTCGTTTGGTCAAGCTACCACAGCATAGACAACAATAGACTCAAATCAGAAAAACCCACTACCGGGCAGGCTCACAAAACCCTCAACCACCATTCCCACATCTCCTGATCTAACCATGGTAGTAGCGCAAACAAGTGCAGAAGCTGGGCAAAGTCTACAGAGGATCACAGAAAACATCGATAACGCCACGAGCATGAACAATGACCCTCAAATCTCAAGCACCAGGGAGAAAATGATTCGACCTGAACCAAGTCACATAACAAGAAGAACACGAACCTGTGAATGCGTCCCCTGCACTCAACTAACGGCTCAGATCGAACCTTCCTGAGCAGAAAGCATTTAAATCATTCCCCATTAACAAGCACACCGGCCATAGATGACAGGGGAGTAATAGATCTGGTGAGTGAATTGGAAGTTGCTGCTCTCCATTTTCCCATACGCCAAGTGTTTTCCTATGAAGTGGATCTGAATTGCAAAGCTGGGGATGATGGCTTTGAACAAAGCAGTAGCGACACTAACTCTGAACAACTCCCCTGTCCATTTAGTAGCTTAGACGCAGATCACAGGGGAAGAAAAGTTCTAAGAGGAAAACAGAGTCATGACAGCAGCAGCCTTCAAATGAGCCCAAATCTGATAAGGAATAGTGGAAGCCCCGACAACAATCAAGTGAATCCACTCTCCATTGCTATTTCCACCTTTAGCAACGAAGCTGCAGTCGTCCCCTCTCTATACAACATGATGGACAACGGACGTAGACGCAGACTCTTTTCCCCCACCCCACATTTATTTCACCTTTTTTTCCTCCCACGTGACAGGCTGTCACTTCACCCATCACAATTCCTCTTTTTTTTTTACTCTTTTTGAGTTTCCAAAACCCTAGCAGGCCCCTTCTCCTCTCCTCCTTCGGTCACCGATCTGGGGAAAGCTCTACTCTTTTCTGGCGGTTCCTCAGCATATGGAGGTACCCGAAAACGTGTCGAAAAAACTTCCGTGGGTCGGAAGAGAGATCTCGAGTGGAGAATGCTGCAATACTATCGCTGCAATACTATCGCGGTTTGAGAGAGGGATGGATCTGCGCAATCTTGTGAATGAAGCGGGTTGTAGGCGCTCCACGAACTCAGATCTAGAAAATGAAGAAGATGGCTGCGCTTCAAACTCCCATCTGCGACTTCCCCCCTCGTCTGCAACTGTGGCGTGCATTTGTAGAGACGCCTTTGGGAAGATTATTGATGGGTTTTCTAAATCCATTGAGGCGAGTTCAGCGAAATAGCAGAGGCTCAAGCGTTGATCGAAACCCTAGACTTTATTTCCTCGAAGATTGCCCCGAATAGACCAGAAACAGAGATAATTATACACTCTAACTGTAGTTTGCTGGTGGATGCGGTTCTCTCTGCAAACACCCTAAATTGGGAGGTTCAACCCTTAGTGGATAGGGCAAAGCGTAAACTGGAAGACTTGCCAGGTATTTTCTTAGCCCATTGTAATCGAGAAACAAACAAAGTGGCCGATCAAGCTAGCCAAAGCCCAACGAATAGGCTACCTAGGTAGAAATTGGGTTAATAACCCCCGTCTGCTCTTTTGGATTTATTATGTGATGATGCTAGAGATATGTGTACAAAAATCTTTAATTATTAATGCATATCAGCATGTTTGCTCAAAAAAAAAAAAACTCCAGCTTTTTCATGCAAGTGACCTAAATTTGAGTTCCATTCCCATAAATGGCCAAGATACACCCGGGCATCATGCACCCGCACATGCTCTTGTTGCCATTATATGAAAATCAGTCTGATCCCGCCAGGTAAGTTCAAAAAAGAGTTTAATAAGCTACCCATCAAAATGACGATTCTCCCAATTTTTTGTGTTTAAATTATAAAATATGGACTGAGTCAATTTCTTGTTAGGAGCTGGAACCTGAGATCATGTCTTTGAATTTAAAAATCTGAATTCATGGACATTTTGGTGGGAACCTCAATGATGGGGGGAGTCGAGACGACCTTTTATTCCCCTTGAATAGAGGCTTCTTCAGAAGGGGCTGCTAATTGCCAAGGTCTACAATAATGGAAAAAAGAAAAGGAAAAAGGAAAAGACAACGGGGCAACCCATAAATAAATAGATTGAAGATCTTACGTATGTGCATGCGGTCCTGTCGACGTCTTCGTGTATGCGTGCATATTATACTAAGTGCGTGAAAATTAGATTATTATTATAATGGAGAGAATAGATATACCGAATAAAAAGTGCTTTGATTCTTCTTCCTACAAAAGCCAAATGTGAGGTGCTGCTATGGCCACCTCGGCGGCCGTTCCTTGAGGTGAGATCATCGACTTGCCGCCGCCGCGCGGTTGGTTCATTTACCTTGTAGGATGGTAACGGGGGAAATTTGTCGTTAGCCGATCGAAATCTTTCAAGATATGATGCACAGACATTGATTTCCAAGTCGTTACCCAGCTTGATACTGCATGAGCATCAAATATTGACACTTCAAATGAACAGATATGATATCACACTCGGATTCTCCGCCAATGTACAGGAGAATTTTCTTTAAAAAAAAAGTCTCAAACCTAATATTCGAATGCCAATTCAATCAAAAATTTTCAATTTACTACTTATGTTCACTTTTAAAGATTTATCAATGTAATTCTTCCAATCAGTTTTGGTTAAAGACCACCATTTAGGTGTAGGTGATGGGTGTGTGCGCACTCGCGCGGGAGAGAGAGAGAGAATGCTGATTTGTACGATTTTGATTTTGCCCATCGGATATGACTATTAACGTAAAGAGATCATATCGGACACCAATGTGGGAGTTGAAGGCTTTATCGGTGCTAGTATCCATTTTTGCATTTTTGTTTTGAGAACTTGAGGTACTCAACCGAACAAAAAAGAAGATTTGGATACTCAAATTATAAAACAAGCCAAAGTTAAGATGCTTGTGGTATTATTGCCTCTCGACAAAAAAAAATAATAATAGTGATAAAGGACACAAATACAACATCCCACGAAGTAAGGTTTTTGGTTTTTACAATGCCTTCTGTACTAACGTATTTAATTTGCATCAACATACATACATACATATATATATATATATATATTTATCTTAAGTAATAACAGATTATAACTTTGAGATTACATATACATATAGGTGATCACACCATTAATTTCGCAAATGCATTAATTTGGAGATAATAGTCAAAGTAACATTAGTAAACTTCTCCAAAAAGTTTGATTTATTTGTCACTGCAATGGTTCATTGATATATGTATTCAAAGTTTGATAGTAGCTTATAGGTTTGTGTATCTTTACGGGTTCAACGGGTCACCTCGAGCTAGCATCATTAAAATCGATCCTACGCCAATGAAACATAATTGATCAAAATCAGACATTCAAGACTACGCGTGGATTTGGGAGTCTGGTAATCGCGGGCCGGTGAGATTCTGCCTCGACGAAGCTCGTCTGAACTTTGAAAGTCACAAGTCAATGAAACTAATTTAACGCCACGTGTACTGATATTCCAAAAAACTCCAAACCAAGCAAAGAAGAACAAAGTCCTTCGCTAAACGACCAACAAGTGCGTGGCTACAATTATTCTGAATGTCTCTTTTTTTTTTTTTTTTTCGTTTACATTTAAATATCAAATATTAAAAATAAAATATATATTCATGTGTTGTTGTCTTGAGAATTTGATTGCACGGTGATCGTTTTGGTGATGTCAAGATACTTGTATTATTTATAGAGTGTTTCTATTATTGATAAAAAGTTATATCTTGGACATGAGGAGGAAGATGGAAAAAAAAAAATTAAAGCAAATTAATATATCCAACTGTCAACTCTCCATAAGTCCCTCTATGGAGCACTAAAATAATATAACAACAACAATCGAATTTAGTAATTCAATCCTCTCTGATCGTCGGAGTTGGGGTTTCTCAAGCCTAACAACTAAAAACCCGAGGGTGGTCACCGGCGACGTCGACGTGGGAGGAAAGCCGTGTACTCAAGCATGGCCTCTGGAGATCCAAGTATGACCGCAGGGATCTCGAGCCGGACCTCAAGGAACCGAGGCCTTGCCTCTATCGACACAACTCGGGCCTTGATGGGCTTGGGCCCAGATGCCAGTAAATTGAGTATGAAAGCTAGGTACCTAAGCATAGCCGGCTATAACATAGGCATGGACTAGGGTCGCAAGTCCGACCACAAGGAACTCAAGCTCGGGCTCTATGAACCTATGCCAAGCCCTTGAGGAATTGGGCATAGGCGTCGGTCCCTGCTCTCAAGCGCCAAGGTCTAATCATATCTCGAAAAATAATTTCTGATTTTTAAAACATAAAATTATTTTTTTGAATTTGAGTATAGAGTTTAGTCAAAGACTTTCTGTTAGACTTTTTTCTTAGGCATCCAAAGTCAAAAAATGAGAAAAAAAATTTCGTTAATAGATTTTTCTGGAAATAAATGGATATGTATTATTTTCTAAGAAGCTTTGGTGGCTTTTAATGAAGAAAAACAGGAACAGAAGGGATGTCTTTCTTTTTTACCCATAGTGTAAAAGTTGTTTTTTCCCTAATTAGGAGTTAACACAAGGCATGAAAATTCGAATAGTTGCTTGTTAATTTCTTCACTTAGGTGTTTTTATTTCCCAAACGATTTAAAAAATATTTCCTTAAAATATCATGTGTATCACTTACAAAAATGAATGAACAAAAAATATTTTCATTATTTATAAAAAAATTTAGATATATATAGTTGTCGTCATTGACTAATTATTTCAAGCAACATGATTTTTGGAAATATCGAGAAATAATCTCATCTTTTACAAAAATAGTTAGACACAAAGAGTTATTGATGATGAAAACATATGTCATCAACTAATTATTTAAACAATACAAGTAAAAACAATCATTTTTAGAAATATATTTTACAAGTCAATCATTTCCGCAAAACCAATGTAGCCTTATTTTTGCTTAAAGTTACATGGTCAAGGATTCGAGATGTTGCATAACTTATTTGGCCTCGCTTAGCCAAAACTCACATTACATGGAAAATTACCAATGTCAATTTAGTCTTAAATATTTTAATTATGCCAATTGAGTCCACTTCAATATATTCTAATCAAAATTGATCGGATGGACTCAATTGGCAAAATATGAAAATGTTTAGCACTTAATTGGCACAATTAAAAGGTTAAAGATTCAATTAATCAAAGTGAAATAAATTTATGAGTTTTTTGGTAATTTTCCCCATATTACATACAGCACATAATGCTTTTCATTCACCATAGTGTTCCAAAACTTGAAGGTCTGCTTCGAAGATTGGAAACATAGGCCAAATTCGACGATTTAAGGATTCTAGGAGAGGGAGAGGACTATAACGATGATCACTTAAATTGTTGTGCCTGCAAAAATCATCAGATTGAGCAAATAGCCCAGATGGTTAAGTTATGTGATTGATATGGATCAGGAAAAAGAAGATAAAACTCATTTATAGCTGATGATCTTGCAATTGAAGTAGAAAAGGAACATGTTGAAGGTTGAACCTGGGGTTCCATACTGAATTTTACGACCTGACATTTTTCCAATCCATAAAACAATCCATTGTACATGTAAAGTTTGAAACTCCTACATAACTCGACAAACACTTTATGCTATATTTGTTTTGTCGTTATTCATATTTCACACGTACACTAGCTTTCATACCAGAACAGAGGAACAATTAACAACGAACAAACAAGAAAAGAACAGGCAGGCGTGCACAAGTTCAGATCGTGATGCTGTTGGGAATTCCCTTGGCAGTCACTCCGCCTTCGCTGGTCGGGTAAAGCAGCATATAGGGCACCTCGACTGGCCCGACCCGGTTCCTCCACCTCTTGTCCCCATTCATCCTCATAATCCTTTCCTCGACTTCTTCCAGCTTCTTTCCAAACCTCTTGAACGCCTCCAGTGGCTCAGCATCTGCCGTCCACTCAGGAGTGTCTCTCTGCCCAAGATACACCTCATCGGTAGAATGCATCGACAGGATCTCTATAAGCGAAATTCCTAGAAGTGTCTGAAGCTGGGCTGTTATGGTTTTCAGGAAAGCCTTGTCAGGATTTTGCTTGAGCTCTTCAAATTCCGGAGTACCTTCCTCAGGCATATAGCGACGGCTGAGGGTGGGCCGGTTCGGGAGGTACCCTGCATAAGGGTATTGCCCGAAGTTCACAGCTGCATGGAGAGCAGACGCGATCCAGATGGTGATCGTACATGTCTCTGTTAGGTCCTTCACAGTCTGCATTTTAGGCCACCAGGGCTCACCCTTCTTGTCGCCGTGTCCCTCCTCCACGAGTTCCTTCCACCAGGATTGGAGTTCCTTGTCCTTCTGTACCATCTGGTCGCTCTTGTAATAAAAGGAGCAGTAGTCCTCAACCCACGTCTTGATCGCGGACCAGATCTCAAGCCCATCTACCGCGTAGGGGTAGTCCTCGATCAATAGGCGGAGGCCATGTGGGGAGTTTGCATCTTCTACAGCGACTCCCCTGAAGACAAGAAGGTAGAATTTGTGACGAATAATTCGAGTAAAACTAACGAGAGCTATATTGATATGTACGAGCCACAGCTATTCCAAGTACATTTGCGCAGTCTTCATCGGCCTTTATTTGTCTTGCTTTTTGAAGGAATTTTAAAGAAAAGTCTTATGGATGATTTATTTGTACAGAACAGAAAATTTACCGCTTGATGAGGTCAGCAGGAAGCGCTTGCTCGGGGAAAATCCAGTTCTTGTAGATGGCGGAAGACATCTCCATGGAATACTTTGCTGGGAATACAGTCGTCTCCAGGATTCCACCCGCATTGATCACAATCTGCCTGGCGATTGCATTTATCTCCATCGTGTCGCGGAAATGGGGATGCAAAAGCTTGTAGATCGGGTGAAGCACACTCAGTTGTCTATTTGTTGCAATCACAAATGGTTCAATCACCGCGTGAGTGTTCAACCTGCAGTAAGAATCAAGAAAATTATCAATATGCAGGAAATAAATAGACTTTCTTTCCCTTCTGTGTATAGTTGAATGCTCCTCAGAAATCTTTACCAGTGGCTGATGAGTTGATGATAGCCTGCGTCGTTAACTGCCACATAAGCTTTAGCCAGCTGCCAAATAGAACCTTCGACGCCTTGATCGGCCGGTGTGTACACCTTGCTTATTTCGCCAAACTCGTCTCCCTCTGGATGCAGCAAGCTAAGCTCTATTGCCAACGGCTTCAGGGTACCGTCATCCTTCAAGAAGAGGAGTGTTCGAGTAGCATACATTTTGGTGGTAGTTGTGTTTATCCGCCTCAGATATGGCATGATCGAATCATGGTGATCCAATATGAACAATTTGTTCATCTTGATAGCCTGCATTTGCTATGCATCGTTTCAATTTGGATATTATAACTTAAATGAGCTCGCCACCATCTTTTAAGCAAGTATATGGACGCTCTTAGTGATGTGAGATGCAATGAAGGTACCTGTTCGACAGTTAATCCATTCAGTTGCTCCTGAATGAGCTCTTCCCTTATTGAACTGCCCTGGTTGCCATATATATTAGGGTCTAGCTTGCTTGCCGGAGGGAATTCCTGAAATCAACAAAAAAATGTTTAATCAACTAGACAACCGGTGGAACTCCATTCCGCACCTCATTTTAATATTAACTGAATTTGTTTGAGCTGTAACATGAAAGATATTGTTGTTTACCTGGAGACAGCGAATCACGACAGGGTTGACTCCAGCCAGCATTTCTCTACCGAATTCTACATCGGTCCTCCAGGCAGTCTTATCCGCTGCACAGGATGATTGCTAAACGTTAGGAAAACATCCTCGAACTAACCGGATTAAAAAGGTCCTGTAGACATATGTACTCATTACCTTTGATCACTTGAGGCATGGGGTACTCGAGAAGCCCTTCCCCGTCTGTCCGAAAGAGTATCTTAAGCATCTCAAGGGGAATGTTCTCCTTCAGACTCTCCAGGAAAGGGCCACCGGGAAGCTTAATACCGCCCTCATAGAGATTGAGCGCATCCTGGAAGGAGTCAAACTCATTGGGCGTGCTGTCGAATATACTCTCTAGCTCGGGCTTCAGAAATTGACCCACGGCTTTTAGAGCATAAGCAAGGAAGTCAGACATCTTTAAGTGGCCAAACCGTTCGTCCCTTGGAACGTATGTGTTTAGGCTCATGAGCAGAGGCAGCCTGCTCTCGGTATTCGGATCTGTCGATATCATCATGAAAATTCAGTAAAATATACTTACAAAAGAAGCATCACCGTCAAAAAAAAGAAGCCACAATAATCTCACATCGAATTGGAGATTCATGATATGAGTGCATTATCTGACCTGTCTCACTCGGTGGTCGACTGGTCCTTCCTCTACGAGGATAGGGATATTCAGAAGATCCTCCTAGAACAGGGCGAGCATACTTCGTGCCCTTGTCTGGATCGCCCAAATCGTTGTAGTAAGCATAGTCGTACACCCTGTCCCACTCCTGAAGCTGTCCCGTTCCGTCTCCTCTCAAGTTAACTAACTCTTCCTCTCGGTACTTCACTAGAGGCGCTGGAGTTTGGCTCGGAAGATACGTCTGCGATAACGTGCTATCTTATTAGAGACAACCTAAGGAACCCTGTCCAATTATATGGGAATTTCATCTGACAGAATAGAATAGAGTCCGAAACTGAATTGCCTTCAGCCTATGCAAAGTGCAATTCCTATGCGAAATGCCCCACTTCAATGAAATGGGAAAGCTTACAAGATGCTGAAACTGGCTAAAAGTACGGTATACCCAGAGAATTCCTAGAAGTGAGATTCTAATACGCAATTTAGGTTTTCGGGAAGCTAAGACCGTTTGAAAAGTCACTCCTTTGTGACCAATTTTCTGCATCAGCTTATTTTTTAAGGACTACTATATGCAAAACAAGATTTAAGTATTCATACTGGGAGGCTATGTCTTTTATTTTCTCCTATTGATTTTAGACTCTAGAAGGAAATCATAAATTGCGGCTATAGCTTAGCTTCATCAATCAAATTATTGTGATCGAACCTTATTAGAGAAGAAGACCCGGTCCTTCTTGTACCGGTCGGCAGGGTAGACCCACGAGTTGCAGATGAAGTGGACTCGGCCCTCGCCGGGCACATCTTCGAGTGTGATCGTCTTGAGGTAAAACTGACTGTGATGGTTGTTTTGTACGATGATCGCCCCCGGAACTCCCACCTTCTTGTCCCAATTGAAAGTGACCTCGAACGCCGAGTCCCCTGCCGTTAAGGGAGTGATGGTAGTGATCCATTTTTCGAGATATGCAGGCTTTCCCAATTTCCCCTGCAAACCGTTTTCTGCAAAGCGCGAAAAAGAAAAAAAATGTTTCAAAGCTTTTGATCTTTTCGCCCTGCTGAAAGAGAATGACGTTCATGTTTAACATGGCAAAGGGTCTGAATCTGTTCAATGATTCGCGCAAAGTCATTCGCATTTTGTTTCCAATCTTCTAGCCGTCGCAAGCATGGTGCCGTTTCAACAGACAAGGAACCGAGCTTGTGCTCATTGAAGCGATTTAGAAAGCATATCCTTGCAGTACGCGGCACAAATTTCCAATCAAAAGCGACAAATGAAAGCTTATATAATTATATTATTGGCCAATAACCCGAAAATTAACTACAGTAATTGCTAATGCCATGTACCATTGGTGGTGTCGCACTAGGACGTCACATGAGGAAAATCACCGCATGTTTTACGATGAAGTCTTTTCTTGTTGCAGTGCACGCCAAGGGTAATCGGTTTTAAAATGGGCAAATTCTAGAATCGGAACCTTGAATCTACCCTGTTATAATCGGTTTCTAGTTTTTGGACACTGGAACCTATTCTATTTTGTTGAACCCGTCTAATAACTACCCTGTTTTTCCAGTGTAATTCCAGGGTCTACCCAAGAACCTACTTTTTCTTTTTTTTGTTCTTTATTTTTTGGTTCATTTTTTATAGCAAAATCATATGATGTTATGGGTAACAAAAGGTTTCAAAGTAAAATATGAAAAACAAAAATCTATATTTACCAAAAACAACAATTAATAAGATGAATATATAGTCATGTACAATTATAAATAATAAAAAGTTCAAAAACATAACATAAAACATAAATTATAAAATTCCAGTCGCCACTTGTCTATAAAAATTTAAGAGGAGAGGAAAATTGACGAGAAGTTCTAAGGAAAGACAAAGGATGAAAGAGTGTTGAGGTTAAAATTTAGAGGAAAAATAAATTAGAGTTTTGGGCTTTTATCATATAAACGGGTTCGTACGTAGCTATTCACTCAAAACCTTTTCTAGGATTGGTTCTAGTGGGAACCTATTCCTACACCAGATTTTTGGGCGGTCTGATCTTATTGTCGGGTAGAACAATTTTTTTGCACACCTCTAGTGCACTCAAGGCAAAGAGCCGTTCTATGGATGACATGGACGATCAGAAAGAGACAACTCTTTCTGCCAATTCTCTTCTGCATTATTTTAGAGTGAAAAGACGGCAAGATCTGAGCACTCTTGCGTCGTCCTTCATGGCGATGGCCCATCATATTCAATTCAGGCATCATCTTCATGATGTCAATGCAAACGTTAACCTGTTAATCAAAACCCGGTTCAACCATTCATAGATGAACGCCGACTTTACCCACGGTGAGATCTTAGCTCTGTCGCCGGTATGCGTAGAGGAAAATCCATACGTAGTCGAGAAATATAGTCATGCAGAAAAGAAACTTTAAATTCTAGAAATATGTTGGGTCAATAATGGGAAATGCGTTAGGTCAGAAACGATTAAAAAGAAAAAAGAATATAGAGAACTTGACATTGGGCTATTGGCCGGAGGATATCATTGACTGTTTGTTTATAATGCTCTGTTTACTTCATGAAAAATATAACCTTTTTAGAAAATATTTTTCAAAAGATCATTTTCATGAAAAATGACAATATTTGGCTGAAATGTGAAAATAAGCTGAAAATATTTTCCAACATTTGATATGAGAAATCTAATTTGATTTTCCTAAATATATATCAACTATTTGAGCGTGGGCTCCAGTAACTTGCCCATAAATAACTAGAGAATTGAGTATGGGCATTAGAGTCTCGATCTAGCCTCAATCAAGCACCTTGGTCTCGAGCCCACAAGTAAGGGTGTGTAAAATAATCAAAAATCGCCCCGACCACCCATAATAGAGCCAAAACCGACGGTCGTTATGAGTACTAGTCATGTTCCAAGTTCCAAATTGCCCACTCGGACTGGACTAGTGTGTGTATATATATTAAATTTCATCTCTCTATTTTCTCTATCTTCAATTAGCACAACTCTCTCTCTCTCTCTCTCCTTTATGCCTTTCAAAAAAAAAAAAACTTGTATCAATCACCAACTCCCCACTTTTCTCTCTCCGTATTCAAACTCCTGCATTCTCTCTCTTCAATTATATTACACACTCTCTCCTATTTCTTCTACGTCCCTTGCATGATCGACAACATCTCTAGAGTGAGCTACGTTCATGGTCCCTGCTCTCCCACTCCACCTCATCATCACCCCTCGTCTCGCCCTCTCCCATCTCTACTCCACTCCACCCACAACTTGTGCCCGCCCTTCCCTTACTCCTCCGCCCCTTCCTACCCCTTCTCCACCTCCCTTGGCCGATTCCATGGACCAACCCAGAAACTGACCGAACCAATGGTCTAATTCCTTGGTGGATTCCAATTTTTTGGAACCAACCCTTACCGAGAATCGTCCATGCAGATCATGCTCACCCCTACTACCAAGCCTAGCCTCAATAGACCCTAGCACAAGCACTAGGATTTCGAGTCTAGCCACGATAGACCCCAGCAGTAATACTGGGGTCTCGAGTCTTGATCTTGATAGACCCTAGCTCAGGCACTGAGGACTCGGGCTCAAGTGTCGGGGACCAAAGCTCGAGTCTTTGAGCTTTGGGCTCAACCACGATGGACTCAGGATCAAGCATCAGGGATCTAGGCATGGGTACCAAGGTCTCGAGCATAGGCACAGGCACTAGACACAAGCCCGACCTCGGTATCCAAGCCTGGCCATCGAAGAGTCCTCAATGCCAAGGACTTAGGCGCCAGCATTGAGGTTCATAGCTTAACGTAAAGTTTTGAGTCCAAGTACCAAAACTTGGTCATATTTTAGAAAATCATGTTTTATTTTTTAAAAAAGAAATCATTTTTCTAAATTTTAGCATAGGTTTTCAATAACCACAAAAATATTTTTCGTTAATTCATTTTCTTAAGCAAATCAAACATAAAACAATGAAGAAAATATTTTTCCGAAAAATATTTCCGTGAAGCAAAAGGAGCATAGATGATAAAGATTAAATCCACGTCTATAGGACGGGATATGGACCGGAGAGAGAACCCGAAAAATGATCTGAGCTTTTTCTTAATTAAAAAGTAAAATTAAATAGAATAAAATAAAGCGTGAGTGGAAAATTCTAAACAGTCCAAAACAAATATTGCATAAATATTTGTCGATTTTAAAATTTGGACTCGATTGAGGAAAACAATTCATAATTCTGTTTTAATTTCATCCACTTCTTCCAAAACATGAAAAGATGGGACACATGTTTACTCGAGTTTACAAATGTTGCATAAGTATAATACATGCATACATACACGCGCACACACATACATGCATGTATTGTATTTTAAAAGAGAGAAAAAGTAAAAGCGCCTGACGCGGGTGCTAAAATATTTTTTTTTTTTTTTTTTTTTTTTGTCGGTGGGTGCTAAAATATGACCTAACTAAATTTAGCCCAAATGGTCAACGTTAAAATCAAGTCAAAATACTTAACCTAGTTTGTACGTTTGAGCTTTTCAATTGGCTCCTCCTTTTGTGCCTCGGCTTGAGGTTTCAAAATTAACATAATTTTTTCCTTTAAATTATAAGTTGGTTTAGAAAGTCTCTCATATATAAGAGAATCCTACCCATAGTGCAAACACCTAAATGTACCCAAATTTTCTGTCACGCGAAACTGCAATATTTAATGATTATTCTAAACCTACCATGGTCTATCTATTTAAATATGAGAAATTGTCAAAAAAAAATGTGGGTATATTCTGTTTATCTATGTCTATAAATGTGGGCAAGGTAGAGTCATCCTATCAACAAAAATGCGGTAACTAAGTTTGATCAATCATAATTCAAAAAAAAAAAAATCTAACTTTTTTCTAAGTCCATCAAGATTACACATGTTCTCTGAAGTTGCACGGCAAAGATCAAACTTCAGAAGCTAAATTCGGCAGGGAATGTGACAGATTAGGTTGACTGAATCGCATGCATGGCCAATTCCCGAATCTTGTATGCAACGCAAGAGTATCGTGCCGCAGAACCAAAAAGCTTAAAACACAAATTTCACAACTGTATTCTCGTCAATAACACGCTGAATTAAAGCGAAGATGCACATGTTATACTTTCTTGAAATCTGAGCAAGAAGTAGTTTGCTTTCTCATAATTGAACATCGAAAGGCGAGTGATCCACTTCGACATACGCAAGTTACAGGAAATACTTATAATTATTATCTTCTCTTTGTGGGGAAGAAGTCCATGTTACGCTTTCTCGAAATCTAAGCGAGAAATCGCTTTCTTTTTAATTATAGAGCGTCGAAACTCCAGCGATCCACTTCTACATGCGGTGAAATACTTCATCATTATTGTCTTTTCTTCGTGGGGAAGGAGATCGCTTGTCATGATGACGAATAGTTCAATTCGTTGCCATTCATCATTTCGCCAACAGAAATGTCCAGCACAGTGTAGTACCAAGAAAAGCCATTGAAAGAACTTGTTCCAGAAATGAACGACGAGAAGATAGCGAGGAAGAGGGTCATGACTCACCGGGATCACCGTGGACGGCGCTCACGAGCCGCAGAGAGACCTTCTTACCCAACAGCTCGTGGATGTCGTCGCGGACCGACGCGTTGAAGTCATTGAAGTCCAGGACGTACTTCTTCATCAGAACCACAGTCCCCTTGACCTTTTCCGACCCGCCCGCCTCGCACCGGCAGCATGCCTTGTCGCCGCAGTTGAAGGCGTGCAGCATCCCATGAAACAGCTTATCCATTCCGGAGAACGTGTGGAACCTTTTTGCGAAGTTGATGGAATGAAAGGAAGAGAAGGATGGGTATTGAAATGAATGAAGAAGGGTAAGCGTTGCGATGGTTGGCATTTATAAGGGAAAGTTCGACGCTACGGCATCGCCAAGAAGCTCCAGTTGTTTCCGGGAGACTTGGAATTTCTTCCTTTTTCCTCTTTCAGCGGTCTTAACTCTTAAGGACGTATTTTCATGTATACTCAATAGGATGTATTTTACAAAAGAAGTTAGGTTACGTTTCATAGTCACGATAGGATCTTATCGTATCTCGAGTTTGGTTCTTATTCAAAATAGAATAAATTCAAATATAAGGAGAATATAATCTAAATAAAGACATTGCATGAGGGAGATGTGATAAAGATAGAATTTATTATATCCATGACGTAAGAGGTATTTTTCTCGACTAACAAACTTCTTAAATTTAAAATACATATATTGATTAAAATATAAAAATATTTGGATTATAATATAAAAAAGAAAAGTCAATTAAAAAAATAATGGACAATTTTCTTTTTTATTTATTCCTACATATATTTGAATTTTTTTCTAAACTATAATATTATATATGTGTGAATATGTATATTTAGTAAGTGTTTATATTCATTACACATTTTAGGTAATATTAGTAGTTCTTATTATTTAAGAAATTTTATATTAAGGAATGATTGAAGGGAATAAACATGAAATAGAAAAAAAAAAAAAAAAAAAGAGAAAATTCATTAACAAATAAATAAATAAATAAAAACAAAGCAGAAGAATCTCGATTTTAAATTAATAAATTCAAAGTTGAGATGGATCTTTCCAATTCACTTTGCCTCCTTCTTCTTCGTATTTTTAATTCATGTTGAAACTTTACTACTTCTCCGTAGTTTTTAATTCACTTTAAAGTTCCACGAAATGATGAAAGAGTCGAAACTCTTTTGCTCCGAAACTCTCTAGTTCACGTCAAAAGTTCACAAAATAAGCAAAAGAGTCGAAACTCCTCTTTTCCGCCATTCTTTGATTCATGTTGAAATTTTATGAAAGGAACGAGATAGCCAAAGCACTATACTTTTCCAAACCGCGAAGATAAATAATCATGTTTTCTCTCTTTTATTAGATTTGACTTTTGCTGGCCGTTCTACCTACTTAATGTTGCTGCAGTCCATTTACATTTATTGTCATTGTTGAACTTGTGGCTCTAGAGTGCTGCAATGAGCTTTGTTCCTGTTTAAGACGTAGATTGTACAATAATAGTGAATTGATTGACAAAGGTTATTTTCATTTGTGCATCTGTAATTTCTTTAGCAATAAATCATGATTCCGTTTGTACATTTTCATATTTTGTTCATATCAGACAAGGGATTTTATAAGATATAAAAACATCCGATTTTATTACTACCGTTAGTAAACAATGATAGAATATAACAAAATTCCTAAATTACATATTATATTTCATTAATTTTTATTCTTATTAGAAATTCAGATGACCAAACGTAATCTTATAATCTTGAAAACCTAAGTTTTCTCATTTAAATGCTTGATTAGTATCTATGGCACTCATTAAATAATACTTTTTAATAGAATTTTCCCCTTCTTCTTCTTTTTCAAAATGAGGAGAGATTGGGTTGGCTTTGGTTGAATTTATAGACCTAATCCCGGGGAGATGGCACGTTCTTCCACGCTCTGATTCAATGATGGCTACCGAAGACCCATTTAGGGAAGGCCACGAAGACTTGGTGATGATTAAGGAATTGATGAAGTGATTAGCACGCGGCTTTGAATTTAGTGGCATTTGCCTTAATCCTTGGCTTATCTTGCGTCAATTATATTCATTCGAGACGCGTTGAGATTTTCCGAAATGACCGAGCGAGACCCGAACCTACCTTGCTTCGAAGACCGTCCGATGGGGAGTTGAGCATTGGATCGAGAGAGATCGGGGGATGACAAAAGGCTTGAAAGCTTGACAGATCATACCAATGTTCACTTTTGACAAATCATACTTGGGCATCGCCTCCTGGACCCAAGCATGAGCACCGGGATCTCGAGTTTGGCCTCAAAGAATTCTAGCCTCCAAGGACCCAACTTTGGCCTTGATGGACCTAGGCTTAGATGCCAGTGACTTGACCGTGGGACCCAGGTCCTCAAACATGGCTGTCGATAACCCGAGCATTGGCATTAGAGTCCCAAGTGCAACCTCAAAGGACTCAAGCTCAACTTCTATTAAACTTGGACCAAGCCACAAAGGATTTGGGAACATGTGTCGAGGTTTAATTGTATTTTGAAATTTAATTTCTGATTTTTGAAAGACAAAATAATTTTTTCAAATTTAAGCATAGGTTTTGGTTCATCATGACTTTTCGTTACTCTTTATCTTCAGCATCAAAAGTCAAAAAATAGTGTATATATATATACATATTTCGATAGTAAATTTTTCGCCAAACAAATGAATTTTTAATTTTTTTTAATGGAGGAAATCAATAACAGAAGGGATGGCTTTCTTTATAACCCATAGCGTAGAAATTGCTTTATTCTTAACCAACGGTTAACACAAGTCGTTAAAATTCGAATCTTTGCTCGTTAAAATTCAATGGTTAAATTGCATAGTCATCAGCACCAATTTCTTCACTTAGGATTGATTTCACAAAAAATGAATAATATATAAAATATTTTCTTAAAATGATCATTTATATTACTTACAAAATGAACGAAAGTGAAATATTTTCATTGTGTATGAAAATGTCTAGACATAGATAGTTGTCGATAATGAAAAATCTATCATCGACTGATTATTTCAAGCAATACATGCGATTAATTTTAAAAAAAATGAGAAATATTTTCATCGTTCATGAAAATATTTAAACAGGGATAATTGTCGATAATCAAAATATATGTCATTGACTAATTAGTTCAAGTAATAGAAACGATCATTTAAAAAGAAAAAATTCAAATCATTCCTTTTACGTGAGATAAATGGGACCTTATCCTTGCATTAAAATTACATCATCTAGAATTTGAGATGCCACAAAACTTACTAGGCCCTGTCAAGGTCAATACTCATATTATGCACCAGCATGGAAGGCTTTTCTTTCATTTTAATGTACTGAAACTTAAAGGTCTCCTTCGAAGAATGGAAACATAAGCCAAATTCGACAATTTAAAGGTTCTAGGAGAAAGAGACGAGTTTAATGATCATCAGCTTAATCGTTGAGCCTGCATAATCAAATCATTAGATCGAGCCAGAAGCCTAGATGGTTAAGTTATGTGATTGACGCATATCAGGAAAAATAAAAATTAAAAATTAAACTTACTTGTAGTTCATGAACTTGCAATAGAAGAAGAAAAAGGCCAAGTTGATGGCTTCAACCTGGGGTTTCAGGCTGACTTTCACAACCGGGCATTTTTCCAATCCTTCAACAATCGATTTTGTCTGTAAAGTTTGAAACTTGTAGATAATGTCTGATTCTTGTAAAAGCAAAGCTCCAGAACAATCAGTTAGCCTAGCAAGTAGATAATTAGCAGACTGAGTCCCAAAACTTGACAAACGCTTATTTTATATTTTCATATTTACAATGGCTTTCATCCTAGAATGAAAGGAAAGTTAACAACGAACAAACAAGAAAAGAACAGCTGTGCGTGCAAAAGTTTAGATCGAGACGCTGTTGGGAATTCCCTTGGCAGTCACTCCGCCTTCGCTGGTCGGGTAAAGCAGCATATAAGGCACCTCGACTGGCCCGACCCTGTTCCTCCACCTCTTGTCCCCATTCATCCTCATAATCCTTTCCTCGACTTCTCCCAACTTCTTCCCGAATCTCTCGAACGCCTCCAAAGGCTCAGCATCCGCTGTCCATTCCGGAGTGTCTCTCTGCCCAAGATACACCTCATCGGTAGAATGCGTCGAGAGGATCTCTATAAGCGAAATTCCTAGAAGTGTCTGAAGCTGGGCTGTTATAGTTTTCAGGAAAACCTTGTCTGGATTTTGCTTGAGCTCTTCAAATTCCAGAGTACCTTCCTCGGGCATATAGCGACGGCTGAGGGTGGGACGGTTCGGGAGGTACCCTGCATAAGGGTATTGCCCGAAGTTCACAGCCGCATGGAGAGCAGACGCGATCCAGATGGTGATTGTACATGTCTCTGTTAGGTCCTTCACAGTCTGCATTTTAGGCCACCAGGGCTCACCCTTCTTGTCGCCGTGTCCCTCCTCCACGAGTTCCCTCCACCAGGATTGGAGTTCCTCATCCTCCTGTACCGTCTCATCGCTCTTGTAATAAAAGGAGCAGTAGTCCTCAACCCACGTCTTGATCGCGGACCAGATCTCGAGCCCATCTACCGCGTATGGGTAGTCCTCGATCAATAGGCGGAGGCCATGCGGGGAGTTCGCATCTTCTACAGCGACTCCCCTGAAGACAAGAAAAGGTAGAATTTTTTCGTCACTCAGTCTATCAAAATAATTCAAGTAAAACAAACAATAGCTATATTGATATGTATCTCAGCACGGGCCTCGGCTATTCGAGGTACATTTGCGCAATCTTCATCGGCCTTGATTTTTCTTTCTTTTTGAAGCAATTTTAAATAGAAGTCTTATGGATGATTTATATGTATAGAACAGTGAATTTACCGCTTGATGAGGTCAGTAGGAAGCGCTTGCTCGGGGAAAATCCAGTTCTTGTAGATGGCGGAAGACATCTCCAAGGAATACTTTGCTGGGAATACAGTCGTCTCCAGGATTCCACCCGCATTGATCACAATCTGCCTGGCGATTGCATTTATCTCCATCGTGTCGCGGAAATGGGGATGCAAAAGCTTGTAGATTGGGTGAAGCACACTCAATTGTCTATTTGTTGCAATCACAAATGGTTCAATCGCCGCGTGAGTATTCAACCTACGGTAAGAATCAAGAAAATTATCAATATGCAGGAAATAAATAAATAAAAATTTCCCTTCTTTATATAGGTGAATGCTCCTCTGAGATCTTTACCAGTGGCTGCTGAGTTGATGATAGCCTGCGTCAGTAACTGCCACATAAGCTTTAGCCAGTTGCCAGATGGAACCTTCCACGCCTTGATCGGCCGGCGTGTACACCTTGCTTATCGCACCAAACTCGTCTCCCTCAGGATGCGGCATGCTAAGCTCTATTGCCAGCGGCTTCAAGGTACCGTCATCCTTCAAGAAGAGGAGTGTTCGAGTAGCATACATTTTTGTGGCAGTCATGTTTATCCGCCTCAGATATGGCATGATCGTGTCATGGTGATCCAATATGAACAATCTGTTCATCTTGATAGCCTGCGTTTGTTATGCATCGTTTCAATTTGGATATTTGAACTTAAATGAACTCGCCATCATCTTTTAAGCAAGTATATGGACGCTCTTAGTGATGTGAGATGCAATGACAGTACCTGTTCGACAGTCAATCCATTCAATTGCTTCTGAATTAGCTCTTCCCTAATTGAGCTCCTCTGGTTGCCATATATTTTAGGGTCTAGCTGGCTTGCCGGAGGGAATTCCTGAAATCAACAAAAAATGTTTTATCAACTAGACAACTGGTGGAACTCCATTCCGCACTTCATTTTAATATTAATTGAATTTGTTTGAGCTGTAACATGAAAGATATTGTTGTTTACCTCAAGACGGCGAATCACAACAGGGTTGACTCCAGCGAGCATTTCTCTGCCGAATTCTAAATCGGTCCTCCAGGCAGTCTTATTTTCTGCACAGCATGATTGCTAAACGTTAGGAAAACATCCTCCAACTAATCAGATTAAAAAGGCCTCATAGATATATGTATCCATTACCTTTGATCACTTGAGGCATGGGGTACTCAAGAAGCCCTTCGCCGTCAGTCCGGACGAGTTCCTTAAGCATCTCGAAGGGAATGTTCTCCTTCAGACTCTCCAGCAAAGGGCCATCGGGAAGCTTAATACCGCCCTCGTAGAGATTGAGCACATCCTGGAAGGAGTCGAACTCATTGGGCGTGCTGTCACATATACTCTCTAGCTCAGGCTTCAGAAATTGACCCACGGCTTTTAGAGCATAAGCAAGGAAGTCGGACATCTTTAGGTGGCCAAACCGTTCATCCCTAGGAACGTATGTGTTTAGGCTCATGAGCAGAGGCAGCCTGCTCTCGGTATTTGGATCTGTTGATAACAATGTGAAAATTCAGTAAAATATATCTACAAATGAAGCATCTTTGTCAAAAAAAAAATGAAGCCATAATAATCTCACATCAAGTTGGAGCTTCATGATATGAGTGCATTATCTAACCTGTCTCACTCGGCGGTCGACCGGTCCTTCCTCTGCGAGGATAGGGATATTCAGAAGATCCACCTAGAACAGGGCGAGCATACTTCCTGCCCTTGTCTGGATCGCCCAAATCGTTGTAGTAAGCATAGTCGTACACCCTGTCCCACTCCTGAAGCTCTCCCGTTCCGTCTCCTCTCAAGTTAATTAACTCTTCCTCTCGGTACTTCACTAGAGGCGCTGGAGTTTCTCTCGGAAGATACGTCTGCAATAACGTGCTATCTTATTAGAGACAACCTAAGGAACCCTCTCCAATCATATTGCTATTTCATGTGACAGAATAGAATAGAATCCGAAACTGAAATGCCTTCAGCCAATATAAAGTGCAATTCCTGAGCGAAATGCCCCACTTCAATGAAATTGGAAAGCCTACAAGTTGCTGAAACTGGCTAAAAGTAGAGCATAACCCAGAGAATTCCTAGAAGTGAGATTCTACTACGCAAAATATGTTTTCAGGAAGCTAGGTCCCTTTTGAAAAGTCACTCCTTTCTGACCAATTTCCTGCATCAGCTAATTCTTTAGAACTACTATATGTAAAACAAGATTTCAATCTTCATACTCGGAGGCAATGTCTTTTATTTTGTCCTATCGAGACTCTAGAAGCAAATCATAAACTGCGGGTTCAGCTTAGCTTCATCAATCAAATTATTGTGATTGAACCTTGTTAGAGAAGAAGACCCGGTCCTTCTTGTACCGGTCGGCAGGGTAGACCCACGAGTTGCAGACAAAGTGGACTCGGCCCTCGCCAGGCACATCTTCGAGTGTGATCGTCTTGAGGTAAAACTGACTGTGATGGTTGTTTTGTACGACGATCGCCCCAGGAACTCCCACCTCCTTGTCCCAATTGAAAGTGACCTTGAACGCCGAGTCGCCTGGCGTTAAGGGAGTGATGGTAGTGATCCATTCTTCCAGATATGCAGGCTTTCCCAATTTCCCCTGCAAACCGTTTTCTACAGAACACGAAAAAGAAATAAAAATTTTGTAAAGCTTTCGATCTTTTCATCCCGGCAAATGAGAATGACGTTCATCTTTAACATGGCAAGGAGTCTGAATCTGATCAATGATCAGCGCAAGGTCTTTGCTTTTTGTTTCCAATTTTTAGTTCATTCCCACTGACATTATGTTATCTATAATCTTCTTGCTGTCGCAAGCATGGTGCCGTTTCAACAAACAATACCTGATCTTGTGCTAAAAACCAAAAGGAAAGAGCAACGACCCGAGCTTGTGCTCAGTGAAGTGATTTAGAAAGCTTATCTTCGCGATACACCGCATAAATTCCCAACTAAAAGTGACAAATGACAGCTTATGTTGGCCAATAGCCACGAATTAACTACAAGAATTGCTAATGCCACGTACCATAGGTTGATTAGGTGCTGTGGTATTAGGACATGACATGAGGAAAATCACCTCATGTGGACCGGAGAGAGAGAACCGAAAAATAATTTGAGCTTTGTCATAATTAAAAAGTAAAATTAAATAGAATAAAATAAAGCGTGAGTGGAAAAACAAAACAGTACAAAACAAGTAGGAACACTTTACTTTTGTCGATTTTAAATTTTGGACTCGATAGAGGAAAACAATTTATAATTTTGATTTAGTTTCATCCACTTCTTCAAAAACATGAAAAAAGAATGAGACACATATTTACTTGAGTTTAGAAATGTTGCATAAAAATAATACATATATATACACGCGCATATACATATATGCATGTATTGTATGTCGAGAGAAAAAGTAAAAGCGCCTGAAGCGGTTGCTATAATATGACCTAATTAACTTGTGCCCAGATGGTCAACATTAAAATCAAGTCAAAATACTTAACCTAGTTTAAACGTTTACGTCTTTCAATTGGCTTTTTTTTTCCCCTTGGCCTGAGATTTTCGAAATTAACATAATTTTTTCGTTTGTATTATAAGAAGAGAATCCTACCCATAGTGCAAACAAATAAATGTACCCAAATTTTCTGTCACATGAAACTGCAAGATTTAATGATTACTCTTAATCTACCATGGTCCATCTATTAAAAAAACAAGAATTGTCGACAAATATGTGGGCACATAATGTTTATCTATGCCTATAAATGTGCGCATAGTGGAGTCATCCTATCAACAAACATGCGGTAACTAAGTTTGACCTGTCATATTTCAGTAAAAAAAATTCTCTATTTTTTTTTCTAAGTCCATCAAGATTACACATGTTCTCTAAAGTTGCACATAAAAGATCAAACTTCAGAAGATAAATTCAGTAGGGAGTGTGACAGATTAGGTTGATTGTATCGGATGCATGGCCGATTTCCGAATCTTGTATTGAACGCGCAAGAGAATCGTGCCACAGAACCAAAAAGCTTAAAACACAAATCGCACAACTTTACTCTTTTCAATAGCATGCGGCAAGTAAAGCGAAGATGCCTTTCTTGAAATAAGCAAGAAGTAGTTTTCTTTCTTATAACAGATCGTCGAAACGCAAGCGGTCCACTTCGATACATGTGAGTTATGTGAAATACTTATCATTATTTTCTTTGTGGGGAAGAAGCACATGTTAGGCTTTCTTGAAATCTAAGTAAGAAGATGCTTTCATTTTTATAATAGGACGTCGAAACGCATTTTCTTTTTGGGGAAGAAGATCGCTTGTCACGACGACGAACAGCTTAATTTGTCGCCATTCATCAGATCTTGTCGACAGAAATGTACAGCACAGTCTAGTACCAAGAAAAGCCAATGAAAGAACTTGTTCCAGAAATGAACGACAAGAATATCGTGTGGAGCAGGGTCATGACTCACCGGGATCACTGTGGTCGGCGCTCACGAGTCGCAGAGAGACCTTCTCACCCAACAGCTCGTGGATGGTGTCGAGCACCGACGCGTTGAAGTCGTTGAAGTCCAAGACGTACTTCTTCATCAGCACCACGGTCCCGATGACCTTCTTGGACCCGGCTGCCTTGCGCTGGCGGCCGGCCTTGTTGCTGCAGTCGAAGACTTGCAGCATCCCATGAAACAGCTTATCCATTCCGGAGGATGTGTGGAACCTTTTTGCGAAGTTGATGGGACGAAAGGAAGAGTAGGATGGGTATTGAAAAGAGGGAAGAAGGGTGTGCGTCGCGATGGTGGTACTTATAAGGAATATTCCGACGCTATGGCATCACGAAGAAGCTTCCCTTCTCTTCTCTATGGGAGACTTGAAATTTCTTTCCTCTTTCTTTCTTCCTCTTTTTCCTTTTTCCACGGAGGTGGCTTCTTGGATACTCAATAGGAAGTATTTGATTTGTAAAGCAAAAGAAGTTAAGCTACGTTTGGTAATTGGGATAGAAAATATTCAATTTCTATGTTCAGTTCTTACTCAAGATAAGATAAATTTAACTGTAACGAGACTTTAGTTGAGATAAAAATATCTTATGAAATAAATATGATAAATGTTGATAGAATTTTTAATATTTATTGCGTAAAAGCAATTATTTTTTAATAACAAATTTCTTAAATTAAAAAATTAAAATAGAAATAAAATGTTGATTCTAATAAAAAATCAAAATAAAAAATAATGGACAGTTTTATAATATATATATATATATATTTGAATTTCTTTCTACTCTATAATATATATGTATACTCTATATAAATATATATATCTATAATTCATGTTGAAATTTCACAAAAGGGTCAAGAAAATCAAAATACTATACTTTTCTAAATCACAAAGATGAATAATTATGTTTTCTCTCTTTTACTAGATTTGACTTTTGCTAGCTAATCTACTTAGTTGATGTTGCTATAGTCCGTTTAAGAAATTCTTACTATTTCCATTTGCGCATTTTCAGATTCATTTACAATAATCTATCATTCATATCAAACAATGAATATAATAAGAAATGAAAATATCCGATTTTATTACTGCAATTCATTAAACAGTAGATAGAATATAACAAAATCCTTGAATTATATACCATATTCCATCAAGTCCTATGATGATTAAGGATTTAGACGATCAAACATAACCTTATAATATTGAATACCTAAGTTTTCTGGTTTAATTTCATGATCAGTATCTTGGGCATTGGCTAAATAATACTTTTTAAAAGATTTTCCCCCTCCTCCTTTTTTTGAAAGAAAAAAAAAAATGAGGAGAGAAATTGGGTTGGTTTTGGTTGAATTGAGAGACCTCATCATTGTGGAGATGGCACGTTACCACGCGCTGATTCGACGACGGCTACCAAAGGGCCCATTACGGTACGGAAGACGACCCGCGAAGGCTTGGCGATAACTAAGGAATTGATGGAGTGATTGGCACGCGGCTTGCTTTGAATCTAGAAGCGTTTGCCTTAATCCTCGGGCTAGCTTGCGTCCATTGTATTCGTTGGAGACGCGTCATTATCCGAAATGACAGAAAGGCTTGGAAGCTTGACAAATCACACCAATGTTCGCGTTTGGTAAAGTTCATTCTGTCGCCCGTCTCGAGACAGGAAATATTTTGAAGGCGGCATTTTAAAGGCGGTGATGTCTTTTCTGACTAAAAGCATCCATTTAAATGAGAGCTGATTAAACAATTCATAATATCACAACCAAGCGACCTTATCATGAATTTTGACGTTGATTGGCAAAATTCTTACACTTAACTTAATTTTTAAGGAAAAAAGATAGAATGCCAAATCATTGATTCCACATATTCCTCCCATGTAAATTTTATGAGATTACGATCAATTATTCTAAAAATTTAAATTATTAAATGATGATATAATTTATTATTTATATATTCTAACATTCCCCATCATATTTAGCTTATTCTTTTTAAGTACATGGAAATATAATTGAGGAGACAAATGGGATCTAAAAAAATTCAAACTCAAAATCTCCAACTCCAATGTCATACAAATTTGATTTTTATCAATTATTCTAAAAACTTAAATTATTAAATAATAGCGCAATTTATCATTCAAATATTCTAATATCTCATCTACTTAGTTATCGCATTTATTTTCTTTTCCTAAGTATTTGTTTCCGCTTTGGGTACACTTCTTGTACTACTAATACAAACTTAATAAGCTACATCTATTGTCCTCGTGTTTCACAAGGATAGAGCCGTCTAATCGGGGCAGTTTCATACTTTTAGTGTATGCGTTGAGAACATGTCAACCAATTCGAATTTGTGGAAAACACGTAAACATCATCATTTAAAGCCCCCTCAAACCTATTTGTAATACTTCTACAGATTAAGATGGAATGTATACATTGCAGATAATTACTAAAAAAATTCCTACACTTATTGTACACTTCTTAATTTGATTGATTTACTCCTCAACTTTTTGATGATCTGTTAAAATAATTCTTTTGATTAATTTTGATAGAAAATCGTTGTCATATACAGCCCGCGATAGAAATAAACTAATTTAACCCCACATGTATTGATATTTCAAGAATGGAAAATGATATAAATAGCCAATGAATTTTAGCAACAAAAAAAATGTGCAATATGATTTTTGAATTTTTAATTTATTCAACGTAATTCATGAAATTTAACTCAATGTGCAATGTGGTCTCTTAGTACATGTTCAATTTAGTATACTCAATATTTTCTTTGAAATTGAATTAATTGAATGATAACATTGTAATTTTCATATAAATAGAGTGATTAGATTGAATGCTTATCAAAAGTTCGGGGACCGCATTAAGGAATTATATTGTATTTTTGGCTAAAGTTTGGAGATCTCTGGGAAGTCACGGTCCAGTTCTCAGTTCCATATTTGTCGGAACCTATAATTTCCGATTCGGTCCCCAATTCCAGAGGGAACCGAACTAGAGACCTAGAAAACCCTAAAATAGAAATTGAGAGTTCAGTGGTGAGGCTTGGCCACATCTTTTTTTTCAATTCTTGAGTGAACAAAAGACGACCACATCGTTCTTGGAAAAAATTTCCTTCCTCAGTTCCTCTCCGACCACATCGGCCACACCTTCTTCTAGTCCTCCTCCTGCCTTCCTCAGTTCCTCTCTGAGATCGCTAGTCGCGTGACCCCACGTCCACCGGCTCCATTGCTGGCGACCGTCCCTCTCCGGCAAAGATCTCTCCTTTTCTCGTTCTAGCACCTTCAACTCCTGCCTCGTACTCTGTTCGGAGCTCCCTCTCGGTTCTATTCAATCTAAGGTAGAGCTCTCTATTTAGTCGTGATTTCATTTTCCCGCCCAGTACTCCAAGCCAGCCGTAGTTGAAAGTCGAGGTAGCACCTCGATCTATGGCATTAAACTCGCGGAGATGGCACTTCGAAATGCATTAATACTCGCAGCTTGATTCTTGTTGCCGAACTTTCTTGTATGCTATTGAACCATCTCCGTGTCATCTTCGCATTAGCTAGTGGATCCATCAATGGCCGAGAGACTATTAAAAATTGCATGTTTGGAGTTTGCTCTATATGCTCCGAATTTGATGAGTTTCGTTTGATAAGTCTCTGTGAATTTTTATCAGATATATATGAGATTTCCATGACATGAGTTTCGCACTAGTGAAGTCACTTAGATCTAGCCTCCAGACCAAGACGCCCTCTACATGTTAAATTTTTTGTGCGACTTGATTGCCTTGCTTTTAGGCGCTCAGTTTTCTCCTTCGCACCTAAATGGAGAACCTCCAATCATGAAACCAGCATGAATTGAGTTCATTTGCATAGATCTCCTTTGCTTTCTCGACATTGTGACCTCATCCAATATATTGTACCGGAACTTAGAGGTCTGCTTTGAAGAATGGAAACATAGCCAAATTCGACTATTTAAAGGTTCTAGGAGAAAGAGACAAGTATAACGATCATCAGCTCAATCGTTGAGCCTGCAGAATCAAATCATCAGATCGAGCCAGTAGTCTAAATGGTCAAGTTATGCGATCGATGCAGATCGGGAAAAAGGAAGGAAGATAAACTTACTTATAGTTCATGTACTTGTAATGGAAGACAAAAAGGCCAAGTTGATGGGTTAAACCTGGGGTTACATGCGGAATTTCACAACTGGCATTTTTCCAATTCTTCAACGGTCGATTGGTGTCTGTAAAGTTCGAAATTGTAGATAATGTCTGATTCTTGTAAAAGTAAAGTTCCAGAACAATCAGTTTGCCTAGCCAGTAGCAATTAGCAGACTGAATCCCAAAACTTGACAAACGCGTATTATGATCTATTTGTTTTGTGGTTATTCATCTTTCGCACTTACAATAGCAAAAGAATAGTTAACAACGAACAAACGAGAAAAGAAACATGTATGCATGCGAAAGTTTAGATCGAAACGCTGTTGGGAATTCCCTTGGCGGTCACTCCGCCTTCGCTGGTCGGGTAAAGCAGCATATAAGGAATCTCGACCGGCCCGACCCGGTTCCTCCACTTCTTGTCCCCATTCATCCTGATAATCCTTTCCTCAACTTCTCCCAGCTTCTTCCCGAACCTCTCAAACGCCTCCAACGGCTCAGCGTCCGCTGTCCACTCACGAGTGTCTCTCTGCCCAAGATACACCTCGTCGGTCGAATGCATCGACAGGATCTCTATGATTGAAATTCCTAGAAGTGTCTGAAGCTGGGCTGTTATGGTTTTCAGGAAAGCCTTGTCAGGATTTTGCTTGAGCTCTTCGAATTCGGGAGTACCCTCCTCGGGCATATAGCGACGGCTGAGGGTGGGCCGGTTCGGGAGGTACCCTGCATAAGGGTATTGCCCGAAGTTCACAGCCGCATGGAGAGCAGACGCGATCCAAATGGTGATCGTACATGTCTCTGTTAGGTCCTTCACAGTCTGCATTTTAGGCCACCAGGGCTCGTCCTTCTTGTCGCCATGTCCCTCCTCCACGAGTTCCTTCCACCAGGATTGGAGTTCCTCGTCCTTCTGAACCGTCTCGTCACTCTTGTAATAAAAGGAGCAGTAGTCCTCAACCCACGTCTTGATCGCAGACCAGATCTCGAGCCCATCTACCGCGTAGGGGTAGTCCTCGATCAATAGGCGGAGGCCATGCGGGGAGTTTGCATCTTCTACAGCGACTCCCCTGAAGACAAGAAAAGGTAGAATTTTTCCGTCACACTCAAGTCTATCAGAATAATTCGAGTAAAACGAACTATAGCTATATTGATATGTATCTCGGCCCGAGCCTCGGCTAATCCAAGTACATTTGCACTATCTTGGTCGGCCTTGATTTTTTTTTTGCTTTTTGAAGGAATTTTAAAGAGAAGTCTTACGGATGATTTATTTGTACAGAACAGAGAATTTACCGCTTGATGAGGTCAGCTGGAAGCGCTTGCTCGGGGAAAATCCAGTTCTTGTAGACGGCGGAAGACATTTCCATGGCATACTTTCCTGGGAAAACAGTCGCCTCCAGGATTCCACCCGCATTGATCAAAATTTGCCTGGCAAATGCGTTTATGTTCATCGTGTCACGGAAATGTGGATGCAAAAGCTTGTGGATTGGGTGAAGCGCGCTCAGTTGTCTATTTGTTGCAATCACAAATGGTTCAATCGCCGCATGAGTATTCAACCTGCGGTAAGAATCAAGAAAATTATCAATATGCAGGAAATAAATAGACTTTCTTCCCCTTCTGTATATAGTTGAATGCTCCTTAGAAATCCTTACCAATGGCTGATGAGTTGATGATAGCCTGAATCGTTAACTGCAGCGTAAGCTTTAGCCAGCTGCCAGATGGAACCTTCAACGCCTTGATCGGCCGGCGCCAAACTCGTCTCCCTCAGGATGTGGCAGGCTAAGCTCTATTGCCAGCGGCTTCAGGGTACCATCATCCTTCAAGAAGAGGAGTGTTCGAGTAGCATATGTTTTGGTGGTGGTCGTCGTGTTTATCCGCCTCAAATACGGCATGATGGCATCATGGTGATCCAATATGAACAATTTGTTCATCTTGATAGCCTGCATTTGTTGTGCGTTGTTTCAGTTTGGATATTCTAACTTAAATGAGCTTGCCATCGTCTTTTAAGGGAGCACATGGACGCTCTTAGTGATGTGAGACACAATGACGGTACCTGTTTGACAGTTAATCCATTCAACTGCTTCTGAATGAGCTCTTCCCTTATTGTACTGCTGTGGTTGCCATATATTTTAGGGTCTAACTTGCTTGCCGGAGGGAATTCCTGAAATCAAAGAAAAATGTTTAATCGACTGGACAACCAATGGAACTCCATTCCACACTTCATGTTAATATTAACTGAAATAGTTTGAGCTGCAACATAAAAGATGTTTTTATTTACTTCGAGACGGCGAATCAGGACGGGGTTGACTCCAGCTAGCATCTCTCTGCCGAATTCTACATCGGTCCTCCAGGCAGTCTTGTTCTCTGCACAGCATGATTTGCTAAACTTTAGGAAAACTTGAGTCCTTAGCCTCGAACTGATCAGATGAAAAAAGCCTCATAGATATATATATCCAGTACCTTTGATCACTTGAGGCATGGGATACTCGAGAAGCCCTTCCCCGTCAGTCCGGACAAGTTCCTTGATCATCTCCAGGGGAATGCTGTTCTCCAGACTCTCGAGCAAAGGGCTGGGAAGCTTGATACCACCTTCGTAGAGCTTGAGCACGTCCTCGAAGGAGTCAAACTCACTGGGCGTGTCATCAAATAAACTCTCCAGCTCGGGCTTCAATAATTGAGCCACTGCTTTTAGAGCATAAGCGAGGAAGTCGGACATCTTTAAGTGGCCAAACCGTTCGTCCCTAGGAACGTATATGTTTAGGCTCATGAGCACAGGCACCCTGCTCTCAGTATTCGGATCTATCAATAACATCATGGAAATTCAGTAAAGTATTCTTATAAATGAAGCATCTTAGTCAAAAAAATGAAGCCATAATAATCTCATGTCGTGTTGGAGATTTATGAAATGAGTGCATTATCTAACCTGTCTTAGTCGGTGGTCGACCAGTCCTTCCTCTGCGAGGGTAGGGATATTCAGCAGATCCTCCTAGAACAGGGCGGGCATACTTTGGGTCCTTGTCTGGATTGCCCAAATCGTTGTAGTAAGCATAGTCGTACACCCTGTCCCACTCCTGAAGCTCTCCTGTTCCGTCGCCTCTCAAGCTAACTAACTCTTCCTCTCGATACTTCACTAGAGGCGCTGGAGTTTGGCCAGGAAGATACGTCTGCAATAGCAGTGCTATCTTATTAGAGACAACAAAGAATACAGTCCGAAACTGAAATGCCTTGAGCGAATAAAAGGTGCAATTCAATGAAATCGGGAAGCTTACAAGATGCTAAAACTCGCTAAAAGTAGAAAAAACCTGGGGAATTCCTAGAAGTGAGATTCTACTAGACAAATTATATTTCGGGAGGCTAGGACAGTTTGAAAAGTCACTCCTTTCTGACCAACTTTCTGCATCAGCTAATACTCTAGAACTACTATATGCAAAACAAAATTTTAAGTCTTCATACTCGAAGGCAATGTCTTTTATTTTTTTTTTTCTGTTAAGACTGGAAGCAAATCAAAAATCGCGACTATAGCTTAGCTTCATTGATATGATTGAACCTTGTTCGAGAAGAAGACTCGTTCCTTCTTGTACCGGTCTGCAGGGTAGACCCATGAGTTGCAGATGAAGTGGACCTGGCCCTCCCCAGGCACATCTTCGAGCGTGACTGTCTTGAGGTAGAACTGACTGTGATGCTTGTTTTGGACGATGATCGCCCCAGGAACCCCCACCTCCTCATCCCAATCGAAAGTGACCTTGAATGCCGAGTCCCCTGCCGTCAAGGGAGTGATGGTAGTGATCCAATCTTCCAGATACGCAGGCTTTCCCAATTTCCCTCGCAAACCTTTTTCTACAAAAAACACGAAAAAGAATTAAAAGATGTCGAACCCTTCAATCCTTTCGTCCTGACGAACAACAACTATGTTCATCCTTAACATGGGAAAGGGTCCGAATCTGATCAATGGTCAACGCAAAGTCATTTGCATTTTGTTTCCAAATTTTTAGTTCATGCACACTGATATTAAGCTGTTCTATGATCTTCTTGCTGTCACAAGCATGGTGCCGTTTCAACAAACAAGACCTGATCTTGTCCTGAGAACCAAAAGGGGACAACAAGGACCCGATCTTGTGCTCATTGAAGGGATTTAGAAAGCACAAATTCCCAATTAAAAGTGACAAATGACAGCTTATGTTATCAGCCAATTGACCAGAAATCAAGTGCAAGAACTGCTAATGTCGTGCGCCATCGGTTGACTGGTTTTTTTTTTTTTTTTTTTTTTGGTGGGGGGGGTGGGGATGGTGTGAAGCTGCTTGACAATGACCTGAGGAAGATCGCCTCGTCTTCTACCACAATGTCTTTTCATTGTTGCAGTGCGCACTTCAGAAAGGAGACAATTCGTTCAACCAACTCTCTTTTTCTATTTGGTCCTACAGTGAAGAGACGATGGGATCCGAGCGCTCTCACACCGTCATTGACGGCGACGGCCCATCATATTCAATTCATGGATCATCTTCGTGATGCAACGCAAACCTAACCCCCCATGGTCAAAACCCGATTCACCTATTTTCATAGGCGAATGCCGAGTTCATCCGATGGCGAGACGTGCCCACAGGATAATCCACACGTGGTCAAGAAACACAGTCGTGCATGAGGAAAAATAACACTTAAAATTCAATAAATATGTTGGTCAATAATGGGAAATTTGTTTGGTCAGAAACAATTAAAAAGGAAAAAAAAAGAGAAGAAAAGAAAATAGAGAACTTGAGATTGGACCATTGACCGGAGGTTGCCGTTGACTGTTTGTTTAAGAATTGAAGGGAGGGCGAGTCCTCCGTCAGTGGTGGGTCTGGCCATCATATGGTGACGATTAAAGGCTACCCTACGGCTTCGATTAAAAAAAGAAAAAGGCTATCCTACGGCCATGGGACCGGAAGGTATGGACCGCAGAGAGAGAGAGACAGAGACAGAGACAGAGACAGAACCGAAAAAAGATTTGAGCTTTGTAAATCGAAAGTTGAAATAATAAATAACAAAGCGTGATGGAAAAAATTCTAGACAGTCCAAAAGAAAAAGGGAAGACTAATTCATAATTCCGATTTAATTTCATCCACTTCTTCCAAAACGTGAAAAGAGATGGACAGATATTTTCTTGAGTTTACGAATGTTGCTTTTATAGAATATATATGTATATGTGTATGTTTATGTATTAATTGAAAATAAGACCAATTTTTTTTAACTAAAGGAGGAAAGAGAATAAGTATAAGCGCCCCAAGCGGGTGCTAAAATGAGACCTAATCAACGTGGCCCCAAATGGTCAACATCAAAACTAAGTCAAAATATCTAACCTAGTTGATACGTTCTAGTTTTTGGGTTTGGTTTTTAATTTCCTTCCCAGCTTAATAATTTTCAGAAACTAATATAGTTTCGTTTTGTTTAGAGAACAAAACCCAGAATGTGAACGCATTGATGCCATTATAGTAAAGTTTGACCGATCGCAATTCAGAAAACAAAAAAATTCTGATCTTCTGTAAGTCCATCAAGATCCCACATCTTCTCCAAAGTTGCACAGAAAAGATCAAACTTCAAAAGATCATTTCAGTATGGAATGTGATGAATTGGGTCCACTGAATTGTATGCACGGTTACCGACCAAAAAAAAAAAAAAAAAAAAAATCGTATGCATGGTCAATTTCCGAATCTCGTATTCTGCGCAAAAGTATCGTGCCACAGAACCAAAAAGATTACACAAATTGCACAATTATTATCTTGTCAAAAACACGCCTCAAGTAAAGCAAAGATGCACATGTGATGCTTCGTTAAAAATCAAAACGAGAAGTTGCTTTCTTTCTTATAATAGAAAGCCGAAACGCCAGCGACCCACTTCGACATGTAAGCGATGTGAAATACTCATCATCATGTTCTCTCTTTTTGGGGAAGTTATCATGACGACGAAGGTTGATCGCCATTCATCGTGTTTCGTCCACAGAAATGCACAGCGTAGTACCAAGAAGAGCCATCGAAAGAACTTGTTTTTCGAAAGGAACGATAGGGAGATGGTGTTTAGAAGAGGGGTTCGTGACTCACCAGGATCGCCGTGGACGGCGCTCACGAGTTGCAGAGAGATCTTCAGTCCAAACAGCTCGTGGACGCGGTCGAGGACCGACGCGTTGAAGTCGTTGAAGTCCAGGACGTTCTTCTTCATCAGCACCACGGTGCCCTTGACCTTCTTGGACCCGCCCGCCTTGTCGCCGCCGTCGAAGACGTGCCTTATCCCATGAAACACCTTGTCCATTCCGGAGAATCGATCGAAACCTCTTTCTTGCGAAGCTGATCGGATGAAAGGAAGAGAAGGATGAGCAGTGAAAAAGAATGGAGGGTGGGCGTTGCGATGGGGATAATTTATAAGGGAAAAAGGTACTACGATATGGCGTCACCAAGAAGCTTCCCTTCTTTACGGGGAAGACTTGGAATTTCTTCCCTCTTTCCTTATGCCTTTTGCCTTTTTCCTTTTTCCTTTTTTCTTTTCCTCCACGTTCTTGAGGACATAATTTCATGCATATTTGATAGGAAACATTTGATTGGTAAAGCTAAAGAAGTCGTTTAGTATCTTAAAAACCCTAAGTTTCCTCATTTGGTTGCATGATTGGTATCTTGGGCACTCGTTAAATAATTCTTTTTGATGGACTTTTCCCCTTCTTCTTTTTTCAAATAAGAAGAGAAATTGAGTTGGCCTTGGTTTACTATATAGACAATCTTGTAGAGATGGCACGCTATTCTAAGCGCAGTATTATGTATGTGATGCGATTATCGAATTGGCTAATTAGCTCTCAATCGAGTAGATGTACACTTAATAGGAAAATTTGGTTTGTAAAGCAAAACAAGTCGGTTAGTTTTTTTGAAAAATCTAAGTTTCCTCGTTTGATTGCATGATTATTATCTGGGGAACTCATTGAATAATACTTTTCAATAGATTTTCCCCCTTCTTCTTCTTGATTAAATGAGGAGAGAAATTGGGTTGGTTCTGGTTGAATAGATAGACCTAATCTTTGTAAAGATGGCACGCCACTCCAACCGCCGACCACTCATGCACGATATAAATGAGCCCTAGCCTTTAGAGTTTTATTACTTTACTTTAAATGCGCAAAATGAGAACACGACCTTGAAGATTTCAAGATTCAATGGTGGCCACTGCCTAACCAAGGACCCGTTTTAGGTTGAGGGATTAATGAAGTGAGTAGCACGCGGATTGCTTTGAATCTTGTGGCATTGGCATTTTCCTTAATCCCTTGGTTTATCTTGCGTCGATTACATCCGTGCGAGTCACGTTGAGATTATCCGAAGTGACCAAGCGAAGACCCGAACCTACGTTTCTTGGAAGACCGTCTGATGAGATGGTGACAAAAAGGGCTCGAAAGTTTGACAAATGGCACCAATGCCCCACTTTCGGTAAAGCTTATCTTTATCTTTATGGTGCATTTTGAAGGTGGTGATGTATCTTCTAGCTAAATGCATCCATTCAAATTAGAGCCAATCAGATAATTCAATGGTTGCATGACATATTATCGCATGTCAAACAAGCTTATCATGAATTTTAAGCTGCTTGGATCACGTTGACAAATGGTAACAATGCCCTCTTCTGGTCAAGTTTATATTATCTTTCAAGTTATACGAGAGGAAGTTTGATGATGATATATCTTCAAGCTAATCCATTAATGGGAGCTAATTAGACAATTTGATGATTATGTGACTTAATATCACGCATCAAGCAAGCTTATCATAAATTTCAATATTATGCTGCATTGATTTCGTCAAATTATTACATGTAACTTATTTTTTTGAAGAAAAAAAAAGTCATTACCAAAGCATCAATTCCACGGGATTCCTATCCCCTTTGCGGTTGTTCCACTTATTTCCTTTTATCAAGTCTTTTTAAGACAAAATTAATAAAGCTACATCTACCACCACCGCGGGCCACCAATATTTCCGTACACGAGATACGAGATCGGACAGGATAATTCTTACTCGCAGACATTAGACAACCCTCGATGGATGAACTGGCACTGGATAGAACCGTCTGATTGGGGCATTTTTCTGCTTCTAGGGTTTGTGTGTGGAAATCGAAGTTACTTAAATTGTGAAGATGTTTAAACCAATTCGAATTTGTGAAAGATGTTTCTGCTTCTAGGGTTTAAACCAATTCGAATTTGTGAAAAACACGTACACATCAGCGTTCAAAGCCCCTCTCAAACTTAGTTGTGATATTTCTATTAATCAAGATAATATATGTAATGATTTTCCAAAAATAGTCATAAAAGTTATTATAAGGATACCAATTTAGTCTAAAATTTTTCAATTTAATTAATTCAGTCCTAACCTTTTATTAAGATTTAGCAATAGTCTATTTAGTCAATTTTCACTGACGATCACTAAAGTGACAGTAGGTGGTTGTTAGACAAAATTGACCGAAATGACTACGTCGGTAAATTTTCAAAAGTTTAAAATTGAATTAGCAAATTGAAAAATTTTGATTGCATTTGCATTTATATATTAAGTTTGAGACTTAAAAAAAAAAAAATCTCATGTGCATTGGTGGAGAATCCGATTGCGGTGTCATATATTTTCAGTTGAAATGTCAATGTTTGATACGCATGCTGTATTAAGCTACATAACGACGTGTAAATCAAAGTCCGTGCATCATATCTTGAAAGATTTCGATCGGCTAAGGACAAATACCCAGTTATCTTCCCCAATGGGAAATTCACCAACCGCGCGGCCCCAAGTCAACGATCTCATCTCAAGAATTGGCCGCCGAGGTGGCCATAGCAGCACCTCACATTTGGCTTTTGTAGAAGAGAATCAAAGCGCTTTTCTTTTTGGTATATCTTTGATGATGATGATGATGATATTATTATTATTATTATTATTATTATTATTATTATTATTATTATTATTGATCTTATTTTCACGCACTCAATATAATATTCACACGTACCACGAAGACATCTAGAGGACCGCATGCACATTCGTAAGTTATTCATTTATTTATTCATGGGTTCCCACGTTGTCTCTTCCTTTTTCTCCTTTTCTTTTTTCATTTTTATATTCCTTAGAAATTAGCAGCCCTTTTAGAAGAAGCCTCTATTCAAGCGGAAGAACAGGTCGTCTCGGACTGCTCCATCATCGAGGTTCCACCAAAATGACCATTAATTCAGGTTTTCAATTCAAAGAGATGATCTCAGGTACCAACTCCTAACAAAAAAAAAAAAAAAAAATCAAATTATATCGTACCATCATTTTGATAATTCAAATAAAAATGCTCGTCTTAAGGAGAACCGTCATTTCAACGGATTGCTTACTCAACTTTCTTTTGAACTTATCGTGAAATCAAACTGAATTTCAAACGATGACATCGAGAGCATGTGCGAGTGCCCAACACTTGCGTGTACATTTGTATATTTGTGATATATGGAAATGGAAATTGAAATCGGGTCACTTGCATGGAAAATGTTGGAATCACTTCCTACTTTCTTAGTTGGCTATTGAAAGCACACAGAAATTGAAAACCATGGAGAAGTCTATCAAGTAATCGATTTTGATTAATCTATAGAGCACGGCACCTGGAGTTAGGCGGAACGTCGGTCTTAAATTTTCCACATGCATCGTGATGGGGGCATAGATAACAGCTTTGCCTAGTAGAGAGGGGTGCGCACCCTAAATTTGCAGCATTAAGCTAAAACATTCTCCTGTGGGTGATCTATAGTCTACTGACGCTAGACGCTAGACGCCCTTCTTTTTTCTATTTTCTTTTTTTTTTTTTTTTTTTTTGGTGTGAAAAAAAAAAAAGTAAAACTTGTTAGAAACAATTATTATCAAGTTGGAATGTAGAAATCATGTTCAATGTATTGTTACTGTGATTTAATATTTGCTTCTTTTCGTTTCTAATTTACTAATAACTTGACATCCCTTCTATAGTTAAAAAGAATTGTGATAGTTGCGGACGAGGACTTTTGCATTACATTGTTTAGGCTATCTTTTCACATGTATTGCCTGTCGCTATATAGTAATGATCTATTAAAATGAGCCATAAACTTATATCTTAACCCATATTTGATAAGTTGAGTTATTACATGGTTTAATTATATTTAGTAAATGGATTTAAAATATGCCCTCACCGATCTCGCAATCACTCACTCCATGTTCTTACCTCAGTTTGCATATGAGTTTTCCTATATTGGGTAAAACATGAAAGCACTTTAACCATATGGATCAAGTTAGATAGAGAAACACGTGAAATCATTATGAGTCACTAAATTTGTATTGCATAAAAATGAGTCAAAACAACTTAAATTGACCAATTTAGGTCAAACTATTTTTCACCCGACCCAAACCCAACCTGATCCACCCATTTCACATGTCTCTATAATACTAAGTATTAGGTTTTTATCTCTTGTTTCCAACTGCACAATTTTTTTTCTAAAGTAGTAAAGCTCGATGGTCAGAGTTCTAATCCTAACCCCAACACATACTTTTCTTCACGTGTACTTCGATTTTTGGCATGCCCACATTTGTCTACCTTTCCCATTCTTGTTGTCATAGAATCCTCACCATGTCCTAAATTGAGGAATGAATTGGACTGAAGAAGTAATTTCGTAGGGAAGTCGACTCATGCCGTTGGCTGAGAAGATCGCCTCAAAGTAAATGAATTGATTGGCTTGGAGGAAATTAATGTGCAGTTGTCGGTGTGTTTAACACTTTTTTTTAAAAAAAATATCATTTGTATTGAATGACTAAAAGATATTTTCATTTTTCTACGTAAATATTTAAAAATAAATGGTTATCAATAAAGAAATTACTTTGTATTGACTAATTATTTCATAAAATAAGTAATTATTTTTAAAAATATATATTTTCAAACTATTTATTTTTCACAAAACCAACGGAGTTTACGTAAATGTTCGATCGATGCTATTGGTGCTTCTTTTCAATTCAATCGTCACAATAGTAATCTGACTAGATCTTTTCAAAGTGTATGATTTGTTTGCCTTTACGCTAGGATTTATATTTCCTTAAAAGATTTTGAAACCACATAACTATATCTCTTGCATATATGCTCTTGGGACCACTATGGGAATGCCTAAATGTGAAGTTGCTTTGGTCGCCCCTCGCAACCCATTTTAATCTAAAATAAAATATTGACATAAGGATAATAACTCACTCAGCAAATATTGGAACTTTTGTCCATCTTATTATCGAATATCTAAACTTTTTATTTATTTGATCAAGTACCTCAATTATTCAAATTTGACTCAATATAAGATCTCTAGTGAATAAATTGTTATATCATGTGATTTAGCCGATGTGACTTGCTTAATTAGTAAAAATTAAGCTGTCTCCATTTTGATGTCAATTCATGAGGAAAGAGAGAAAGAGAATGTTACTCGGACGACGCTAGCAATCCAACATGTCTCTGGCATCATTTTAAAAAGTCAAATCCTGTATGCAATTAAAGTACGCCCCTATATCCAATTTGCTTCTTTTCTCTTCTTTTTGCGATTTTAACCAATGTCTCACATTGACCCAAACTTGAGAGGCTGGGGTAGTTGATTGAATTAAAAAAAAAAAAAAAAAGGATACTTGATTGTAAAACGAGCACAAATTCAGATAGTTGGTGTGATTATCTTTCAAGGACTTGCTTGGATTCTCAATTTCGAAAGTTAAGTCAAGTCAAGTCATCGAAACTAATGTAACGCCAAGTGTACCGATATTCAAGAACTCCAGACCAAGCAACGAATAAAAGTCCTTCACAGAAAGGACCAAACCAGCGTCCGGAGCGCGTCGCAAAAGCGGGGACATGTCGTGAAAAAAATAGAGACGCAACTAAAGCGTGCGGTCTCAATCCATGTCCGGACCCGATGAGCTTTGGGGAGATCAATTATTGCACGGTCTCGTGATAAGATAGAGATTTCGAACCAAAAGCCACCAGAAAAAATAGACATGATTTTTTATATTTTTTTAATCTAAAAATAGACATGATTTCCAAAAATGCGATCTCCATGCATTTGATTCTTGTACAATACATTTCCGAGATTCAAAAATGTGAGACTGCCATGGGCCACCGCCATTTGCTATAAAAGCATCTCCATATATTCGATTCTTATATATTACATTTCCGAGATTGGAAAGTGTGAGATTTTGGTAGGACTATTACCGATTGCTCTAAAAGTATTTTTATGAGTTAAATCTTGTACAATACATTTTCAAGATTTGAAAGTATGAGACTTTGGTGGGGTCATTACCGACTACTCTAAAAGCATATTCATACATTTGACTCTTCTACAATACATTTCCGAGATTTGAAAGTGTGAGATTTTGGTGCAGTCTACTGCCAACTGTCTTAAAAATTTAAGTTTTTAGATGAATACATGGTTTAATATTTATAAATAGGAGTCCAGAAAAATTTGAAGTCAAGACTTCCTACTCTAATACCAAATGAGATATTAGTGGGACTAACGTCCAACTATTCTAAAAACTTTAATTTTTAGATGAAGTCATGGTTTAATATATAATTACTCTAACAAAAAGTATTAGAATATTTAAATGATGAATGACGCAATCATCTAATAATTTGAGCTTTTAGAACAGTTAGTAATGATCTTATAAAATCTCACATAAAGTTAGAATATTCAATCCTTAGTTCAAATCTTTCAGAACTCATATGTCTCTCCAATTAAATATGTGCACGCCTTAGTACTAGTCAAAAATACTAGAACAAGCGTATAATAATTTAAGTTTTTAGAACATTCAACAGTGATTTTATTTCTTTGCCGATGAAATTGGAACCGGCATCCCAAACCAAGTCATCACATGTGTGGACGCGGTATTGAGTTTGACCCACCTAATGTCAAGATCCACGTTTTGGCGGAACCTCTAAAGAATTTGAAATAAAATGCGGTTAGCTCAAACGTTCATGCACGTAAATAATTTAAGCTTTTAGAACAGTTGACAGTGATTTTATTTCTTTATTAATAAAATTAGAATTAACACCCCAAACCAAGTTGTTGCACATGTGGATGCAGTATCAAGTTTGAATGTCGAGGTCATAAAATCTACATTTTGGTGAAACCTCTAAAGAATCCGAAATAAAATGCTGGTTAACTCAAACGTCCCCCAAAAGCTTAGGTTATGCACGTGTAATAATTTAAGTTTTTAGAATAGTTGACGGTGATTTTATTTCTTTGCTAATGAAATTGGAACCAACTTCCCGAACTAAGTCGTCGCACGTGTAGATGCAGTATCGAGTTTGACCCGCTTCATGTCGAAGTCATGAAATCCACTTTTTTGGCGAAACCTCTAAAGAATCTATGCTAGTTAGCTCATACGTCCCCCAAAAGCTTTGGTCATGCATATGTAATGGTGTAAGTTTTTATATCAGTCAACGGTGATTTTATTTCTTTGCTAATGAAATCGGAATCGATGCCCCATACCAAGTCGTCACACGTGGATGTAGTATCGAGTTTGACCCGCCTCATGTCGAGGTCACGAAATCCACGTTTTGGCGAAACCTATAAAGAATTCGAGATAAAATGCTAATTAGCTCAAACATCCCCCAAAAACTTAGGTCATGCACATGTAATAGTTTAAACTTTTAGATTAGTCAATACTAATTTTATTTTTTTGCTAATGAAATTGAAACGAACACCCCAAACCAAGTCATCCACATGTGGATGCAGTATCGAGTATAACCCGCCTCATGTCGAGGTCACAAAATCCACGTTTTGCCAAAACCTATAAAGAATTCAAGATAAAATGCTAGTTAGCTCAAACGTCCCCCAAAAAGCTTAGATCATGCATGGGTAATAGTTTTAACTTTTAGATCAATCAATAGTTATTTCATTTCTTTGCTAATGAAATTGACAACGACACCCTAGAGCAAGTGTCAAACATGTAAATGCGGTATCGAGTTTGATCCGCCTCATGTCGAGGACACGAAATCCACGTTTTGGCAAAACCTATAAAGAATCTGAAAAAAAAAATGCTAGTTAGCCCAAAAGCACGCGATCGCACGAATCGCTAACTTTTATTCACCGCGGAGAAAATCGGATATATATTCATACTCAAATCGGGCAGTTCGATTCTTCCTGCACTGACAAAAGAAGATCCTACTGGAGTGAGACGCCAAGGAAGCAGTCGATTCTTGGGTTTAGCATTAGAATATTGCCACCACCAATTCTTCATGGTACCTAAAGTAAAAATGATTAAAAAATGTTTAATTTAACCTAATTAATGTATAGTATGTAAATGGGCCCCGCCCAAAAAATTTTAAAAAACAAGAAAGAAATCTATCATATAATTCTGTAGCTGTTGAGATACCTTATATTATCTATCTCGATTACCGACTAAATCGCACATTCGTCGGTCAAAGTCGTTGTATAAAATATGTTTATTCGTATCATATGGGGTTTCTTCAATTGGTTAGAAGATCTAGTTGTCCTTAAATTCAATTTAGAAAGTTTGCTGGGGATACTTTTCTTCATTTGTTTCGTCAACTATGCTATCTTAATCGATTCGATCGATGCATGAACTAAATTAGTAGAGAGGGTGACGAATGACGTGGTCAACAATGAGCCGCGCATCTGCAAGTTTTGTTTATTGATACTTATCTGTACGGAAATTCGGCATGACTTTGTCTAACTTATGTACTTTAATTATAAACTAAATATAATTCATCGTTTTTCTTTCTTTTGACTGGCCTCTAGAAAAAAAGTACCTACCCTTAAATTTTATAATAGATTTAGCCGGAATTGGGATGTTTTATCTTTTCTATATAGATTTGATTCGGTCTTTATTCCTGACACTAGTGTATGTGGATAAGAAGGACAAGACGAAGGCTATAACTAGCACATTAAAACTTTGATTTGTTGCACAGTTTATTATGATGTTAGAGCAGGAAATCCTTCTTTTAACTCATGAGTATATTTCATCGTCCTTTAACCCTAGGTCAGATTCAGATCTAACTGTTAAGTGAAGGCTTCGTACAATATCTAAATGTTTGAAAAAAAGAATCGTCCTGGATCCATTATATACACGAGATTGGCTGTACGTTTGCTAGAGATTGGATGCATGCATGCATGTATCGTAGACCAGAGGACGAAGACTATTATTTTTCTAGGAACTTATAATTTTTCTGGGTTTGTATATGTCGAGCTTTTCTCTAAACTCAGTTGGAGAATGATGGGTTACGAGTAATGGAAATTCACTGATCAAAGGCGTGATTGGATGGAGTCCCTTTCACAGGGGGATTTGGAAATGTGTACTGGACCGGAAATTGTCCGACCAAGCTGGTTCTAGGATGTTTCTACAAAAATTGATCCGATTTCTAATTTCAAATGTGAAACTATCCACCCGAACCTAATCTATATATATAAATATTTATGTTTCAAAACCCTAATTACTAATTAGAGTACTAAGCTGTTTTTGTATGAGTTAGGATTTAAAACTAAGTTTCTTAAGGCCTTCTTTTCCCCCTCAGAAAGGACACAATATGTTTGACGAAATGTCACATAGAACCAATAATGCGTTAGTTCTTGAAATGTCATGGCCGGTTCCATGAGCACACTTGGGAATTGGACCGAACCGGTGGTATAGCTCCCAGGTGAGTTCAAGAACCAATGAGCAACTTTCGATTTCAAGATCCAAGGTGAGAACCGCCCCACCCTAATATTCCCGTGAACGGTGGAATGATGATGGACGCAAGGGCTCAATGATAACCTCGCTGCTATGATCGAGGGGGGGAAAGGCCCGGAAAGCTGCTCTAAATCCGTGGGCCTTACTGGCCCAAATACGAAAGCTGTTGGGCTTGGCTTGAATGGAGTGTCCCAACTCGTACATCTCTAGCGGGGAGGAGAAAACCGGTGCCCGTTTCAATTTTTCTTCCGTCGAAAATATTTCAAATTATTCCAATTTTGAGTGCTCAGGAAAACTACATGTGAATTAAAAAAAACAAAAGAAAAGAAATGGCTCCAAAAGATTAAGTAATAAAGGCATTATATTGGAGTAACTTCTATAACTTAATGTGGTTTGACTCTTGAAAATGGTGCATTCATTTTGCAAAAAATTAGTAAAAAATACTTTTCTCAAAATAACCGCTCATATCATTTATAAAAATAAATAAACAAAATATATTTTTATCATCCTCCAAGATATTTGGACATGAAATTATTATCGAAAATGAAAAAAATTCATTAACTATTTATATCAAAGATATAAATTATTATTTTCAGAAAAATATTTTTTAGGTTATTTATTTTCATAAAATAAACGAAATTTTTAATTTAAATTCTTGTTCGATGTTTGTATTTCGAAATAACATGGGATAATTACATGAATAGTCGTGAATTTACCGAAACTGGGGAGAGTTTTTATCTGTCTATTTTCACGAACTTCCCAAAGTATGTAAAGCATATGAAAAGATAGGACTGGTAGCCTAAGGTCTTTCTCTCTCTTGGCTAAAAAAAAAAAAAAAAAAATAAGAAAAAGGCTAACCTCTACATTGATTCTGAAACACATTTTGCATGGGAGCTACAAAAAGTGGTGACAAGTTACGCCATGAGCACTCGTTCCTCGATGGATCATGAGAATTTTCTATACGCCAGGCATTTCATTCTCCATATCATAGATAAATTCCATTCTAAAATCGACTCATGTAAAGATAATTGTGTCATATTATGTCGGGTTTGAGCTCTTTCTTCACATAATGCTCGAGGTGTTCTCCCATGTCCCCAAACCATGACAAAAATTACCATCCTTAGAGCTACAAATGGATTATAAAAGGATCAAATAGACTAGGTTTACAGATATATTTAATCAATTTGTTCACGTTAAATCGAGGCAAAAGGTAAAAATTTTCTCAAAAAAATATTTATCCTTTGTGCAATGTGGTTCATGAAATTTTAATTTATTTAATGCGGGCTCTAAATTTTTAGTAAGCATTCCATTTAGCTTTCGAACAAATGAAAATGTTTAATATTATTATTCAATTAATTCAAATTTTGAAATAACATTAAATATTTTATATAATTTAAAGATTGAATTCAACATATACCGAAAGTTTATGAATCATATAAATAAATTAAAATTTTATAAATCACATTATATATTGAATTAAAATTCAAAAATTATATCGATAAATTAAAAGTTTACGAATCGAATCACACTTACAGCTAACATTCACTTAATCATTTTGCGTCGTCTTCCAAAATGGCAATGACGTGAAAATTACAATGAAGCCACCCTTCCCCAAAAAAACAAAAAAAAAAAAAGAACATAGAAAATCCCCTGCTACACTCGCTCCCAAGTCCCAACCCTCTCTTCTTATCATCTCTCTCTATCTCTCTCTCTGAGCTGCGAGGGAGAAGTGATTTTCTCTCTCTTCAACGGCGATGTACTCCCTCCGGTCGCCGGCGCTGCGGCCCCTCCCTCTCTCGCCGGCCTCGAATCCCTCGCGCCCCCTGCGCTTCCGCCTCTTCGCTCTATCCCTCCCTCTGTTCCCGAGCTCCCGGCGGTCTCCTTCCGAGCGCCTCGCGAGACCGGCCGCCGCACCTCGGTTCCGCGTCGTCCGGAGCTGCGGCTCCGTCACCGCGAAGCCGTCGTCGGAGATCGGGAGGCGCCGGGGCGGCCCGCCGGAGCCCGACGAGAAGCTCCGGGCTCTCCGCGAGCTCTTCACGAGGCCTGGGATCGGCATCGATGCGTACATCGTTCCTTCTCAGGACGCGCACCAGGTTCGGTTCTCTGATTTGTTTTTTTCATCGGTCTTCTGCTAGTTCGATCGCGTAAACCTGTTGTTCCGTTCTGGAATTGCTGAGGTACTCTGTTAGTCGGATAAGCCTGTTGTTCCGCTCTGGAAGTCGCTGATGTGATGAGTTAGGTGGATTACGTCGACGTTATACCGTGTTATGGTTGATTATGATGTTTTGTGTTGACTATCTTTCAAATGTACATTGCGTGAAATGGATGAGAAGCGGTTAATATGTCGGAAAGAGTAGGAGAAAACGAGCTTCCAGTTTAAGCTCACGAGGCTCGCATATTTTCTTGATAGTGATGTGGTTGGATTTGATTCGCTTAGCAGTTAGTCTATTGTTTCAGTTTGAAAGAAAAGAAGGTTATCCTATCTAGCAATCTTCCACCGAAAAATTGACGTAGGCACTTCTTCTTTCCTGTTCATGTGGAACGTCTTCGAAGGAATAAGATTATGTCCCCTTCAAGTTTTGCAATTCTTAGGACCTGGAGATTGTTCTATTATTATAAAGCAAACGGTTAGGAAGAGTGCATTAAGGAATTACCAAATTCGTTTTGTCTTGCTGCTCCAGTATTAATTCTTGTCATTGCTGCGGTGTTAATTTTTTGTTATTTAATTGTGTTGGATTGCAGAGTGAGTTCATTGCTGAATGTTACACGAGGAGGGCCTATATATCAGGTTTTACGGGAAGTGCTGGCACTGTTGTCGTCACAAAGGATAAAGCAGCTCTGTGGACAGATGGACGTTATTTTCTTCAGGTCTGATAGTGAAAATTTACAATTTCAATTTGAGAAAGAGTCTTAACGTAGTAGCTCTTTAGTTTTTGTAGGTCTTTCCTATGCCTGAAACTCTTTGGCTATCTACATTGGTTGCTGTACTGATCACATCTGTTATTCTTATTGGTAGGCTGAGAATCAGCTAAACTCCAGTTGGATTCTCATGCGGGCTGGTAATCTGGGAGTTCCAACAACTAGTGAATGGCTCAATGACATTCTGGCTCCCGGATGCAGAATTGGCATTGATCCTGTAAATTTTTCTATGGCTTTCATAGTCTCAAGGACCATATTTTGTCCAGATACATTTTTCTTGAAATAGATCTGGAAATTTGCCAAATTCATGTGTCCCTCCCTATAAGTAGGAGGTTTGCAGCCATTAAGTGGCATAGGGGTTACATAACGTACAAAGCCACTTTTGACATCTCTTCATCTGCAAAGAGTTCTTGATTTGATAAATGGTAGTTGATAGTATCTTTCATTAAAGTTGTATGATTCATAGTATTGGCTATAAATTCTACAAGAATATAAGGGTGTCCATAATAGTTTGTAATTTTTGTAATAGTAATGTTGAGCTTTTGTGTTTTCATATTTGCTGTAATTCTATTGTGCTTTGGTGTGAAAAATATTATCTTATATTGACCTTATTCAGACTCTTCATTGTTCTTCATATCTTTCACCATTGTTAGTCTCTTATCTTTTTGTCCTATATTTGCTGGTTCATACACAAACAAAGACACATTTGCTTTAGACTTTTTAGTCTCATTCTCTGATGCCACCTGTCTTTCATGGTGTGAAGTGAACAGTTTCTCTTCTCTTCTGATGCTGCGGAGGAATTAAAGGAGGCTATTGCTAAGAAAAATCATGAGCTGGTTCTCCTGTATAATATAAACTTGGTGGATGAAGTATGGAAAGAAAGGCCAAAGCATCCAAATAAGCCCGTTAGAATTCATGACCTAAAATTCGCTGGCTTAGATGTGGCATCAAAAGTCTCTTTCCTGAGGGCCGAAATTGTTGATGCCGGTGCATCTGCCATCATTATATCGATGCTTGATGAGGTGGCATGGCTATTAAACCTGGTAATGATATGCTACCTGATACTTGGAAGTGCTTTTCTCAGAGTAGTTGAATTTTTTCATCTTATGCCTATATTCAGAGTCTTACTGTCGTCTAGTAGGATTTTTATTTTCTTTCAATTTTCATCTTTTTTTTTCCTTGTAACCCTGCGTCGTTTGCTGTACCCTGATATATAAAATTCCATATTGCAGAGAGGAAATGATGTTCCACATTCTCCAGTTGTTTATGCCTATTTACTTGTGAAGACTGAGACAGCTGAGTTATTTGTTGATAGTTCCAAAATCACACCAGAAGTGATGGATCATTTGAAAAATGCAGGTGTAGAGTTGAGACCATACGATAAAATCCTGTCTGAAATAGAAAAGTGAGTCCATGAGGTTCTTCTTCCCTTTTTTTTTTTTTTTTTTTTTTTTTCATTTTATAATGTGAGAAACCTGCTTCCCAATTTCCATTTGAGTTTGCTGGATATGTCTGACCTGATTTGAGTGAGACGGTTAAAATATGTGGTTTGCTGGCATATTATCTGGCCATCAGATGAGTGCTTTTACATCTATTGGCACTCGGCTATTAGCCTTGGTTCATCGTTGAGATTGGTACATGGATTCAAGTCATCTAACAGCTTGTTTGAATTGTGGAACCAAGGCTGGAAATTTACCCTCGCCATACACAGTGGCCTCATTCACTAGGGTGTTCTTTGACATGGTGCTTTTAGATTTTTAATGTACTTTGGCATCATTGACAGCATATTTTTGTCTGTTGCGCCTTTGTTCACCGATTTTATTTCTGCAGTTTGGCGAAACAAGGGAGAAATCTTTGGTTAGACACATCATCAGTAAATGCTGCTATTGTCAACACCTACAAGTCTGCCTGTGATAAGTATCTAAATAAAAAGAGTAAGGTGAGGGTGCAAGATTATAATGGTCGATCAGCCATGCCATCTGGAGTTTATAGAGCTTCCCCTATCTCTTTGGCCAAGGCGGTGAAAAATGATGCTGAGTTACAGGGAATGCGGAATTCTCATTTAAGGTATTCCCAAGTCCCAACATTAGTTTCATGGTCTGTCTCCTTACACAATTCTGCTTTAACATTTGAGTTTTCATGGGAATCAGCATTTGATCAACATGTACCGGCATCTTCTAAAATGTGTTCTTGCATCTTGCTGAATAGCCTTTTGTCTCCCTTCTTTCTATTTTGGGAAATAAGCTTATCTATAGACAAATATGTGTAGAAGCATGGCAGTTTGAGTTAGTCAATTCAGGATAATTTAGGCTAATTCCATCACTTTTGTCACCCCCACCTCACTGCAGTTCATTCAGTATTATATCACAATCTTAATTCCCAGAAGCTAATTGATTCAAAGACATGTTTGAAATTTTTTCATGTGTTCATGGGATGCACTTGTCGGAGCATTTTTTATAGGCAGACAAGCAAATTTTTTGGGCAGAGAGGTGTCTAATTGTCTTGTGACCTCAGAGTGCATTTTCAAATTAAGAATCCCGATCATATGTTATTAAATGACCTGAGCATTGTGGTCTATGAAGAGTACTTAGTAAATCTTTTTATTGGTACTCTGTCCTCCTGATGAAAACTATATAGACTTCAGTGCGTTAATATGTAGATTTAACTGCAGGAGAACTTATTGGTCGAAATTGGTATCTCTCTTGAAGTTGTGTTGTGGAAGGAAAAATGCGATAATAGGTTGAATCTGTCAACATGTGCGGAGAGTGATTTCACTGCAATAGAGAAAACACTAAGATCTGTAAATGTGAAGCTTGTTGACATATTAAGCCCTGCTGTTTCAGGAAGCTTGTTTGTTTGAGAAAATGTCTCTATCTATATCAAAATGCTTATTGAGGATCCAGTGATCTTAGCGAAATATGTTTAATCTGCAGGGATGCAGCTGCTCTAGCTCATTTCTGGGTCTGGTTGGAAGAAGAAATTAATAGGGGTGCTAAGCTTACAGAAGTAGATGTTGCAGATAAGCTCCTCGAGTTTCGATCTAAGCAGGACGGTTTCATTGATACAAGCTTTGACACAATAAGCGGTACATTTTATATTTCAAAATCATAGATAACCCCTTTTGCAGTGATTCTCATTATGGAATAAATGAAGAATCTCTCTCTCTCTCCCTCCCTCCTCCCTCTCTCCTGATGTTGTCCCTGAAAAATGAAGATTCTTATTAATTCCTATAAAATTCCTTTTGGTGGCTTCTCTTTCTCACTTTTTCTTTTTGCAAGTAGAATTGGATAGGATTTGGTGTTAGATGGTATGCAAACAAGTGGAGGTAGACTTTTCGTGATGATATTTTCATAAAAGGGCGAGAAATATTTGTGCATCACTTGGGAGGAGTCACTTTTCTGGAGATTTCATCTCTCATGTGTCCAATATCCTGGCTCATTATCCATCTGGATTTGCAGCTTCTGGGGCTAATGGTGCAGTCATACATTATAAACCGGAACCTGGCAGTTGCAGTGTTTTGGATGTTGAGAAGCTGTTCCTGCTAGATAGTGGTGCTCAATATGTTGATGGCACAACTGATATAACAAGAACAGTGCATTTTGGGGAACCCACACCACGGCAAAAAGAATGCTTCACCCGAGTTTTGCAGGTGCTCAGTTCTTATAATTGTCAAATGCTTCACTGGGGCACGCTTCATTAATACATTTACTTCTGAGAACATTGAATATGAGCTTTCTCCCTAATATCTGGTGGCGTTCTTGTAATTATACATTGGATTTCAGTAAAATGTGCCCCTAGGACACTTGATCAGAAGTATCAATTATGCTTCGTTACTTGTAGTTTTATTCATGACATGCCAACAAGAAAATATATTTTTAATCTTCAACATTCATTAATGGGCATTGGAAATTGTTTTTTCTATCTTTAGATTGTTATCAAGCGCTCTTGGGGTGCTTGTTAACGAGACCCTATATATTGCTGCATGAGTTTTACAAACACAAATTTCCAGTTATAAGGATATTGTGCAACTATGCATGATCTCTTTCCCTCCTTTTGGTGGAGCGAAGACTATGAATGTTCTTATTTTGCATATATAGTGCATTGTTTCTTGTTGCACCTTTTTCATTTTTTTCACAATGTCCATCCTAATCTAATGTTTTAGGCTGACCTAAAGTTTCTAGTAATTGTTTGTCTCCCATTCTTGACGAAACATTTAATTTCAGGGCCACATGGCTCTTGATCAAGCTGTTTTTCCTGAAAATACTCCCGGCTTTGTCCTTGATGCGTTTGCGCGCTCGTCTCTATGGAGGATTGGCCTCGACTATCGGCATGGTACATTTCATTCCTTAGCTGCTTGGTTATCCAAAATACCCATGAGAATACTTTCAAGCCTGGCCTCTTTTTATTTCCTTGTAATAGGGACAGGACATGGCGTGGGAGCTGCATTAAATGTTCATGAAGGACCTCAAAGTATAAGTTTCCGTTACGGGAATTTCACCTCGTTGCAGAAAGGCATGGTTGTGAGCAACGAACCTGGTTACTATGAAGATCATGCCTTTGGCATTCGTATCGAGGTACGACTTCAGTTATCGTAAAAATAGTTCATTTCCTTAATAAGATTTATGAGAGATATTGGCACCCAAATCCAATTTGGGGAATGGTAAAAAGAGATTTCGTGCTTATTCTGTAAGTTTAAGGTGTGATAGACCATAATAAGCTACGCGGATCTATATAGCGGGTCCCCTGGGATAGGAAGAAGGGCTGGTGGTTATGCCATGTGATCAGCTGGGCGTATAAATTTCCTGGACACTCCACTTCCTGCATAAGCATATTTAATTTTATGGCACTTATTTTATACATTTTAGTAGCTCTTTGGATAAAAGAGTTTCAGAGGTGCATTACTGCTGAACGGATGGATAATTCTCGAATCCAGTCTCACCTTGCCACAATTCTGGCCGGCTGCTTCTTGAGATGATATTCGTCGTTTTCGGTTCATGCAGTTGCACCCTCGCTGTATTACTTGTCTCATATAGAGATTCTGATTCAGCCGGAGTTCGTTGTCCTTTGTCTATAGACTTCACGAATCCCTGGAATTTTCTGGGGCGAGTCTTGAGATTGACCGTCTTTTATTCTTGCAGAACCTTCTTTCTGTGGTGGAGATGAACACGCCAAATCGTTTTGGAGGGGTCGGATATCTGGGATTTGAGAAACTCACGTTCGTTCCAATTCAGGTGCGTGGCGCATTCTTTTTTTCTCTCAACACGAGACGCGTTTCTCAGTGCTTTTGGCCGTCGGTGCTCATCCTTATTTCGCGAGTCTCCGTGCAGACTAAAATGGTTGACTCGGCCTTGCTCTCGTCCGCCGAGATCAACTGGCTCAACGACTACCATGCACAAGTCTGGGAAAAGGTCAGGCTCTACCTTCGAGAACAGATTGACTGAAGACCCCACCGATCTATTCTTAACCTTTCTGCTGTCCTCGTCCCACAGGTTTCGCCGCTGCTAGACGGTTCCGCTCGTCAATGGCTTTGGGACAATACACGACCACTCCCAATTGAGTGATCATCGTTAACTTTGGCCCTGTTTGTTTATTTTCTTTTTTTCTGATCATGAACATAATTTCTATTTTTTTCTAAGAAATAAAAAAAAACAAAAACGTATTTGTTTGCGTTTTTATTTCAAATCTATTTTTTTTGCTCTCGGGAACAAATTTGGAATAGAAATAAAAAATAAAAAAAATTTATTTCTTATTCATGGAAGACTTCCGAGAAACAATTTTTTTCTCTCCTATTTTTTTTATTCTTTCTTTTTTTCTTCTTTTCTTCTTTGCGACCAGCCGTCGAGGGCCAGCAACCTCGTCAGAGTGTCACCGACCCCCGGCGAGGCTCCAACCCTTGGCGAGGCTAAGCATTGCTGACACTTAGTAAGACTTGGCCTCGCCTTGGCTGGGTGAGCTCGAGCTTGTCGGAGACTTAGCCTCATCGGGGGCTGGCGAGCCTCGCTGTGGCTAGGCGAGGCCATTGGCCCTCATCAACTGATCGCTAGCCATTCGCCGTGGCTAGGCGAGGCCGTTGGCCCTCATCAACCAATCACCAGCCATGGCCAAGACCGACGACCCGACAAAAGGAAGAAAAAAGAAAAAAGGAAACAAAAAAATTATACAAGTTCATCAAACGTGCTTCTGTTTTTTTTTTTATTCCAGGAAATAATTTACAATACGCATTCTTTTGTTCAAAAATTATTTCTTAAAACAGAAATAGTTCCCTGAAACAATTTTTAAACAAAAATAGTTCCCTGAAACAATTTTCATACAAAAACGATACCAAATATACCTTTTCTTTCTATTATAATTTTTTCTCTCTTATTTCAATTTTTAAGAATTTGAAACTCCGTCTTTCCTCTATTATGTAGAAATACCGTTTTACAAAATATAATTGTAGAATGATTTGCTGAATCGGCTTTGAAAGCCAACGTGTGAAGGTATGATACTAAACAAACCCAATCACAGAGACCTGTCGTTCGGTAGCATTTACAACAATCAGCTTCTGCCTCATAGCCCTTGTAATTTAGATTTTATTCGCTGACACATCAGGAGACCTTCTGAGGAGATGGATCAGATGTAGAAAGCTCAGCATACATTTCCGATATCACCTTAGCAAAGTGGGCTTTGGCTTGAGACCTCTTGATCTACAAATAAAAGAGACTATATGTTAATTTTCTTGGGTGCTTTGCTATGTATGTCCAAATTGTGATGACTCTCGACTCGAGATTCATGCAGCGTGCTTATTTGGTGAAGCACAGGCAAACATTGAATCACCTTAAATGTCGGGGTGAGAAGTCCGTTCTCCTCCGTGAATGGTTCGAGCACCAGCGCCACAGCCTTCACATATTCGAAGCCTTGCAACTGAAAAAGGAAACAACATGATAGAGGAAGTTGAAATGGAAATATGGGAACTAAGTAGAGGCCGTTAATGATCTCTCTAGAGGACACGGCATACCTCCGCTTCTCTGCCAATGTCATCCATTTCGGCAAGAACAGCTTCCTGTGCCCGCCGGTCATTGCGTAGCTGTTCTAAAGCCTCGTACTGCATGGCAAGAACCAAGACTTATCGACCCATTAATAAATGGACAACCCCTGAATTGCAAGTGTATGGTATGACCTATACAAGGTAACTAGGATTTTTACTTGGCGGACGCCTGAGACCAACCACAGTGCAAGGCTCACAAAATAATTGAATAATCACAATAATCTCTGCAGCACCTCCAGTTTTTCTGGAACTTGAAACAAATGCATGCGAACTAATTGCAGCATAAATCGCTATTCATGATCGTAGCCATTGCCATTTCGGTGTGCAGAGTATCCCTTCGGTAGCCATCAATCAATAGGACTTGCAGTCAGACAAAAATTGAGAAGAGTGTAGATGGCCACAGACAAAGTTCAATCAGATGAAGATGATGGATGTTATGAATTTTTGCTGAAGTGAAATGAAAAAGATGGCTTGATATATGAATCAGCCTACTCATAAAGAAGGTGAAGAAATAGTATGACAAAAAATGACTGAACTTCAATGCTCAAGCTAGAATTTTGGTAGAGAGAAATAAGTTTAAAAAAAACCTCAATTCCTTGTGACGCGGCCCATTCTTTCAGCGCCTCCGGGTCCACAGCGACAACCGCCACTAAGCAAGAGTTCAAGCTATCGCCTGAGACAAACAAGCAGTAAGCAGACTTGTAGGAAACTTCACATAAAAGTCAGTGCGCCAGCCTTTAAAACGACGCATTGGAAGGGATCAAACCCCTGTCCTTGGGGGTTGATGAGGAGCGCAAATCTGTCGCAGCCACTAGGCTGTCAACAGGAGAGGCTGTCAACAGGAAAAATGAATAAAGTATCATATGCGGGTAAAATCTCCTTCCATACCATACACAAAGCACTGTGAGATGAACTTGCACTTGGAATACACGTTCTCAATCTTTTCTGGTGCTATATATTCACCTTGTGCCAACTTGAAAATATTCTTCTTTCTGCCATAGCATGGTTTAGGATTTAAAAAGAGAAATCAAAATTATCAGATAAATCTCATGAGAAGACATCTGTGCTTAAGTCACACTCAGAAGTTTCACAACCAGCACTTGCAGTAATGATAAAAGGTAAATTTCAACCTGTGACCCCTTCCTCAGGTCACAAGGGGCCCAACCATTATGGTTAGGAGAGGGGAAAAAATGTAATTTTCGACTCACCTATCAATAATCTTAAGGCGGCCTCCTGGCAACCACAACCCAATGTCTCCCGTATGCAACCAAGAGTCATCGTCAATTACCTCTCTCCTGCTCATTTGAGATGATGATTAGATTTGCAGTTAGACCAGATAGATTTAAAAATATTAGTTGAAGAGGTTAAACACGTTTGAACTTCATCGTTATAGTATCCTTGGAAAACAATGGGCCCCCTGACACAGATTTCTCCACGAGGATAAGGTTGATCTTCTGATGTATAGTTCATTTCAGGAACATCCACGAGCTTTATTTCTGGACAAGTGTTGGATAAAGACAGACACGAGAAAGTCTCAACATCTCAATTACTGGCTATTATTCAATAACAACTCTCTCCCTTAATTTGATCATTGATAAAATCAAAGGAGACACGCACTTCAAGTATATAAAAGTACACATAATATGTTGAACGCACCGCATGCAGGATTCGGAGATCCAACATGACCAGATAAAGTGTCGCCCTCATCCGTGCAGCTTATTAAACAAGATGTCTCAGTCATACCATACCCTTCAAGTACGTGACAGCCAAAGCACCTGTAGCATGGTGTAATTAGAAGCTACAGAAAAGCATCAAATAGACTCCTGTTCATGAGAGATAAGTGAATGGAGATCAGTTGTTCAAGTAAGTGTTGTATTACAAGCACACTTACACCCTTAAAAAGTTCGCAACATCAGGAGATAATGGCGAAGCACCAGAAACCATGCAACGGACTCGCCCTCCAAGCTTTTCCTTTATTTTATTGAACACTAGTGTGTCCCACATAGGTGATGGATTCCGGCCTAACACATGTTTTAATCATTCAGGTCAACAGAGGCAAAAATCTAAAAGTTAACAGCCAATCAAAAACTGCACGGCTCATATTATCCCACAAGAAACTTCCTAGCATCAATACCTGTCAATATAGCATGCTTCTTCGAATTGAAGGCAACTCTAAATAGTCTCTCCTTTAGCGTTCCTGAAGACTTCACAGCATTTGCTATTCTGCCATAGTTGAAATAAACTAGAAATCAGCACTTCTCCGTGTCAAGAAAAGGATTTCACAAAAAGTTGGCGGTCTCTTCACCCTGCATATATCCGGTTATACAGCCGAGGAACACTGCAAAAAACTGTCGGTCTCAAAGTGGCCAAATCATCCATCAGTTTCATGTTGTCCTGAAAAGTAGGAGGACATTATTGCTTAGTAATAGATGTAGAATTAACGCCTCAGGTTTAGTACATGAAATCAAGTGATATAAAATGTTGTAATTGATTTTCTTACATTAATGCAGACCCATTACCCATGTATCTTGGACAAGAGTCGTGGCTTTTAAGTGATAGGGACAAATACTATAATAAATGGAAAAGAATGCTGATACATTTGAGGTGAGGTTAAGTATTTTAAAGGATTAACTTAGGGAGAATCTCAATAATTCTCCTCATTTTCATAGGCATCTGTACTGACAAGCCAAAGAAATCAAATGGGGACATAGCTAAACAAATAGTTTTCCAGATAAGTATCAAACCCCTTGGTAGAAACCGACAGCAACCCCATAATATGCTGCAAGGATCTGAGTCATTCTTTCGTATATATGTGCCAGAGGGAGGTAGGATAGATAGCTGTCGAGAAAAAAATATATCAAGAAAATGACAGTACGATAAGTTGCCAATTATGTGATTGAAAAACCTTGAAAGGCTGGGTGTACTTATGTAAAGAAACAGCAAATGATAAAGGACTCACATATCTGATGAGAAAAATTTGGTCATTTCACGATACCCAGCAGCATTTGCAATCAAGTTTCCATGAGTCAACACAACCCCCTTTAATGGGAAACAAGGAGCAATAAAATTCCACATGTTCAGTAATATGTCATAAAACCCACATGTGCAGCATAAAAGAAACCATACTGAAAAAATCCACACTTCTACCTTTGGTGTTCCGGTTGTTCCACTTGTGTAGCATATGGTTGCAATATTTTCTGGCTTTGGGGGGCAACAAGGCTGGATATTGCTACGGCCCTAAAGGAAAACATCTTTAACTTGACAATCACTAAAAACCCAAACACTTGAGAGAATTTGTGATAAGATAATCTGGATAAATTAATTACAGACATCCACGTCATTATGTCCCTCACAAACTTATGGAATAAAATAATGCAGAAGGCACTTGACGCCAATAAGTTTAGAGTCTCATTAGTATCAGGAGAGAAGTACTCAGCTGATGCAATCTATACCTAACAAGCACCTGTAGCCCAAAACATTTTTGTCCAAAATTAAAGAGTCTACAGCATGCAATCCTTCCGGAGTGATAATTTTTAACAATTTTAGCCTCTACAGCTCTTTATGCGCAAAAAAGACCCAGTCACTTCATTTCATTTTGAAGTTAAGTGTCATTAATAGAAAATTCAATTGTTATAACAGAATGAGAAGGGGAAAAATCTGTGTATAATAAGAGATTGTTGCCAGGATTGTTTTATCTAATAATCCAAGATGACTAAACAGTCAGCAGCACAAGCTCCTAAAAATTGCAATTGTTTTTTAAAAAACAGGATTGTTATAGAACTCCATCTTTATTCCGAAAATTTCTCAAACAAAGAGGAATTGAGTGTTTAAGCAAAGGCATGATAAAGCCACAAATGAAGATGCATCCTACCTGACTCAGAAGTTTCAAGTATGAAATCAGCTTAACTCTCGATGTTGGCGGAAGGGTGGGCAAGTGTATATCTATTCCTCCAACTACCTATTTTTCCAGAACAGCAAGTCTAGTGTGAGCAAAAGGGAAACATCAACAATTAGTTGCCCATCTTACAACTTCAATCTTCATACGCACCACAATAAGACGAACAGATGGAATCTCAGACAAGGAGCTCAATAACTGCGAAAACAGCAGACAAAGTTCGAGATATAATAGGTGGGTCAGAATTATGAAAATCTGAATGGATGAAATACGAAATAAGACACATGTTTTGTTGGATAGCTTATCAGAAAGACAGACCCAAACTTTTTTGGACCTGAAAGACAGACTAACGACCACTGTAATTTTTATGGAAGATGCAGTGCTAACACTTGTTCTAGTCCAGCTCCATCAGCAAGAGTTATCGTGCTACATGGCCATTTACAGGTCAGAAACAATGAGACTGAAACTTTCTAACAGATGAATTCCTTGGCAATAATCATAAATAATACAAGAAGAAATTACTGTACTTTTCTATAAGTGAATGTAAAACATTGAAAATAGAGAATTGTGAATGTAAAGCTATGCATGGTCTACTTTTTGTCAGAAGATCATGTAATTCCTCCATTACAAGAATCAATATAAAGAGATTCCTTAACTCACTCTGTTCAGTGTTTGGGGAGCACAAAAGATAGCCTGCAAAGCTGCATGATTCACAACATACTTGACAGCATCGGGACCTTTAAAACACAAAAATTTAAACTAAGAAGAGGCTTGATAGACAGAATACAAAACAGTAATTGCATTTACACACCAAGTGTGTCATATAGAGGGACCGAGATATAAGAATATGCTGAACAAGCATGATCCACAATCAGCCACTCTGGCCTGTTAATAAAGTAGAGTCCAACACAAACTCCCTGCAACAAAGAGACCAATAATTCCATCCTTATTGTGAATACTATATGTTTAACAACTTCAAATTGACTTAAGGAGCGATTACTCAGAAAATGTTCTGCTTCTCACTTGTGGCAACCCATGATAGCGAAGTCCAGAACCTATAGCTTCTCGAGCACTCCCAGCTTCGCCATATGTCATCCATTTGTACCTTAGATTTCAAAAGAATGCAAGAAATTTTATCAGGTAAACAGTTCGAATATGAAAGCTGCAAAAGTTGCACGCTCTACAACCAACTTACTCTCCTACTGTCCCATCAGCACAAACTCGAGTACCTAAGTACTTGCAATCCCGAAAAGTTTCAATGGCATGTCTGCACCCAAAAGAGAACATAAGCACGCACAGATGCAGATCCTGCTGCATATGAATGCAATGAATTTCACAATAAAGGAAACCAAAGGAGAGATATTCTAATCACTAAAAGCTGTCTCTGAGAATGCTCTGAATCAATTAATCAGTTAAAAGAAACTATGATCAAGTAAGGAGAGAGCCTGACCCGAAATTGTCATGCAACGTTCCGATATCGGGGTGATCAGTAAATCTGCTAACAAGCTTGAAGAAGGAGCGTGCAGATCTGCCAAGAGAAGAGAGCTTATAGACCCATAGCTCCAAGATACCGCCACAATAGATAACTTCACTGTGATGAAAATAAGTACCTATAAACATTCCATTTTCCCGTACGCAGGTCCTCGGGAAGAACTACACTGTAACCCCTTTCTACGCAGAAAACAGAGCGAATAACTAAACGCGGGCTGCGCGTGTACACATAATCATAACCAGACAGGTCTACTTAAAATGACTCGACCGCCTTCCTAGCAGACGACTGAGCACAACTGGAATAAACATTTGCAAATCGCTAATTTCAATTGCAGCTTGTAGTCGTTTTAATGACACAAATTAGGCCTGTGACAATGCTCCTACAACAGATCACCCACCGGCAACTTCAAGAAATTGTTTCTGATCAACGCACATAGGAATTGTCTCAACTTACAGTTAGAGAAACGTATTCGTGATCGACCTGGAAAGGACGATTTCGGAGGTAATACATAGCTTGCTCAGGCTCATGAACACCTACATCTGCACTAAGTGATGAGGCGGTGCGATCATGAGGACCGTCACTGCAGGCCCTTCATAACTACTCTATTCACTCAGCTGCTCTCAAGCGATCATGACTTCGCGATTCAAAAGATTCCGAAGTGACCGGAAGTGAAAAACACTACAGCGACTTGGTCATTCCACAAAAGGAACTGCCCAGAGGCCTCCCAGCTCAAAACGGAGCTCTCGATCGCCAGTTTCTCTCATCATCGCCGGAGAATCCGTCGCCGATGAAAAAGTCGCGACGGAGATTCCCCATGCAGTTTCGAATGGAACTCGTAACAGAAGCGTACAAAAACAGAACGCACGCGATAGAAACTACCATCCGTGACTCGCAAGAGCGAGCCGAACGTGTAGAAACGAGTGAGGAAGGAAGCGAAGAAGCGCGACGAGAGAGAGAGAGAGAGAGCCTCGAGATGAGCACGTCCGATCGGACAGCCTCTCTCCGATCGAAATGAATACCGTAGAGTTCGCCGGAGGCGGCGCTGGCCTGCACGCGGGAGTCGGTATCGGGACCGCCGCCGTCGGGGAGGAGGTGGCTCCGAATGGCCCGGAGACGGCGCCGAGCAGCGGGCTCCGGGAGGTCTTCCCGGGAAGGCGATGCCATGAGAGAATTCTCCGGACAGAGGACTGATCGGAAGGTGATGATGAGACAGCGTGCTTTACGTCTCCTAGCTTTACGCTTACTTTATGAAAGCTGAATGTTTTGATTAAAAAAGGGGATATGTGCAACACAAGTCACAAAAACTGCGAGGAAAGTGCGATTGAGTCACAAAAACTTACAAAAAGTGCGCAATCAGTCAAAACTTGTCGGTTTGGTTCAATCAAAAAGTTAACACCGTTAGTTTTTCCGTTAAAAATTGCGACGTGGCGACGTGGCATTTTAAATTATTTTTATTTTTCACATAGATTTTTTTAATTATTTTTTATTTATTTTTTAAAAAATAGATTTAAAAACTAAAATATTAATTAGATTAAAAACTAAAAAGGAAAATCAAAAAAAAAAAAAAAAAAGAGGGCGGTGCGTGCACCGTGGTTTCCACCGCCGCCCAACGCCGGAGGGCGGCGACGGTCGCCGGAGGGGCGGCGACCGTCGCCGCCCCGGGCGGGGTGGCGGGCCTCGCTCGGCGAGGCCTCGCCGGCCCCATGCGAGGGCTAGCGAGGCTCGCCGGCCGTGCGAGCCTCGCCGGATACGGCGAGCCTCGCCGCCCGAGCGAGGGCGACGAGGCCTCGCCCGGGGCGGGCGACGGTCGCCGGCCCCCGGGCGAGGGTCGGCGACCGTCGCCCGCCCGGGCGAGGCCTCGTCGGCCCTCCCTCGGGGCCGGCGAGCCTCGCCCGGCCAGATCTGGGCGAGCCTCGCCCGGATCTGGCGAGGCTCGCACGGGGCGGCGAGCCTCGCCGGCCCGCACGGGGCGGCGAGGCCCGGCCACCCGCCTAGGTCGCCGGCCACTCCGGCGATGGGCGGCGACGAGCACCATCGGTGGTCCTTTTTTTTTTTTTTTTGCACAGTTTTCTTTTTTAAATAAATTTAGTTTTTCCTTTTCTGTTTTTAAATCTAATTTAAATAATAATAAAAATAATGTTAAAATCCATGTGTATAATAAAAAAATAATTTAAAATGCCACGTCAGCGCCACGTCGCAATTTTTAACGGAAAAACTAACGGTGTTAACTTTAGGACTGAATTGAATCAAGTTGACAAGTTTTAGGACTTGATTGCACTTTTTGTAAGTTTTAGGACTCAATTGCACTTTCCTTGCAAGTTTTAGGACTTGTGTTGCATATATCCCAAAAAAAGGAGAAAGAATGAAGCTAAACAGTTTAAATGGTGAGCTGTCCAATTTAAAATGCTCGTCAAATGGTTTCTAAAACTTGATTTCTGAATTTTTAATTTGCTTAATTCGTCTTTAAACTTTAACTTAACGTAAAATGTTATTTTAAAAAATTTAATTTGTAATCTCATTACTTTTGATATATATGACCAATTTAGTTCATAAATTATATGAAAATCTTCATTCAATATTGAACGGTTGTCTTTTTTAAAGATATCGATGGCATTCGAAGAAAAGGCATTGTCCTTGCAAAGGATAATATTAAACATTTCTATGTAATTCAAGAAATGAATTGAACATGTTTCGTAAATTTGATGATCATATTAAATAAATTAAAACTTCATATATTATATATTGAACTGAAGTTTATGAACTATATTAAATAGATCAAATTTTTATGGAACACATTATTGCACATTTATCTAAAGTTTGGGAATCATCAATGTAATTATTGAATATGATCAGATGAGAGACATCATGATTTTTTTTTTTTTGGTCAAAGAGAGACATCATATTGGTTTTACTTTAATTTTTTTTTTATGACTCAAGGAACCCCGCACGGCCAGCAGCCGAAGATAAACTACTGGGAGCGGGCAATACGTGCTAGCCACCATACACGTGCCGTCGGGTAAGTTATCAATGACTCACGCCAACCTCCTGCGATGCGGGTTTCGAACTCCAGATCTCTTAGCGAAAGAAAGTTTGAAATCTACCCAGCGGAGTTATCACGGCGGATGGTGTTTTACTTTAATTTATTTAGTGATAAAGTGGTGATTAATTCGCGGGAAAAGGGAGGGTCCGACGGAGGAGGGAGGATTAAGATCCGGCAGCACGCTTTTTAATGAAAGGATGATTCCGGTGTTTGTCCACTTGCGCCGGTAATGGGTTGAAGACACGGACAAAATCCTTTGATAAGACTGACTTCAAATCATAATTACAAATGTATATGTGAATATTTTCTTTTATTTTTAAGTAGTGCGGAATTCTTCTAAATTTAAATATAATTTAAACTCCTATCGATTTTCAAAATTATAAATTTAAACTAAAAAAAGTTACTGAATCTAGAAGTATGTAACCGGAACCGAGTATACTCGGGAACCGAACTAACTCACTCAGAAAACAGAGTCAAGAATCGGTTCCCGTTGAAATCAATCTAGGAATCGGTTCCAAGAGTACACCCACTTGAGAACTGGATTAAGAGGACCAACTTGGGAACCAGTTTTGTAAGTCCAAAACCTCAAAATGAACCCGGTTATTGAAGGTATGAGACGTTCTCGTGCATTTCTTTTATGTACCTATGTTATAATAGTCCAACTATATGAGGTAAAAAGATATCAAAATCAAATTAACTAAATTCACACTTCATGATTGGTATGTTTTATTGTTTTCTTTGTTTATGACCCTTATTGCCAAAACAAGGAAGCTGCGGACATCATTAAAACCATCAATTGGAGATTATAACTCTTGTTACTTTATCGTCATTAGTCTTGTGAATCCTTAATTTTTCATTTAGCCAAAAAGTTTATATACTTATTGAGTACAAGTGCTTAATATTTCAATACAAATTAAGAGGATTACATTTTTTTCTCGCATATCAATATAAAATTCGAAACCGTATAAGATATTGGGTAAGTGCAAAATAGGTTCGAGTGGAAACATGATTAACCTTGAAATTGAATCGGAAAAATAAGGATGTTTGAGTACAAGGTCTAATATAAACCGAGTTAGATACAAGGTCTTAAAAAAAGAAACCAGTTACAATATGGTCAGGATTAGGGTCCAGATTTGAAATCTATCCACCCTTGACTTAATCAACCCTAACTGAATCTGAATCTGGATACTCAAAATCAAGTATGTTAATTCTCTTTGACTTGACGTGAATGGAAAATTACGAGAAAAATCTTTTATACATCAATTACACAGCTTAATGCGATCTCACGATCAATGATTGGACTTTGATTAAATGAGGGAAAGATCCACCCGAACAAAAACCTCTTCCCTTGGAAAATTGATTAAAAACTCAGCAAATAAGGCCCTGTTTGTTTGTGTTCTTTTTGTGTGTTCATGAACATAATTTCTGTTTTTTTGTTCCGGGGAACAAAAATAGAACAAAAACCCGTTCGTTTATGTTTTTGTTCCAAATCTATTTTTTAATTCCAAGAACAAATTTGAAACAGAAACAAGAAATAAAAATTTTTCTTGTTTCCCGAAACACTTCCGAGAAATAATTTTTTTCTCTCTTATTTTTTCATTCTCTTTCTTTTCTTCTTCCTTTTTCTTTGGCCGGTAACTGGTCTCGGCCATGGCCGGCAACCTCGCAAGAGCATTGCCGGCCCCTGGCGAGGCTCGGCCTCGCCTTGACTGGGCGAGCTCGATCATCGCCGGTGGCTAGGTGAGCTTGGCCTTGCCGGGGGCCGGCGAGCCTCATCGTGGCTGGGCGAGGCTGACGGGCCTCGTTGGCCATGGCCGAGGCCGGCGATTGGCCAAAAGGAAGAAAAAATAAAAAAAATATTAAAAAATTAAAAGAAACAAAAAATTATATAAATTTACCAAACGTGTTTTTGTTCTTTTTCTATTCTAGGAACAGAAATTTTGTGCAGTTACCAAATACTTTCTTTTGTTCAAAAATTGTTCCACAATTGTTCCCTAGAACAATTTTTGAACAGAAACGTTATCAAACGCGCCATAAATTTTTGCAATAGATTAAAGTCTGCCCTATATGGAGCAATTATTCGGGTTATCATGTCACAAACTAGCTTATTCTCTGCCCATGTAAGTGGATATTAAACCAACAAAAAAAGATGCCACATCTGCTCTTAGTCAAAAGGTCGAGAAAGATGCATTTCTTTTAGCCCTAACACCCCCCCCCCAAAAAACCCAACTTTAGGTTCGGTTTTAATTTTACCTTAATTTTTTTGTCTAGTAAAAAAAAAAATAAAAGCAGTTGCATGTCTAGTTCCGGTTTACCTTAACTTTTTTTTTCCCATGAAAAACTACAAAATTTTACGTAGGTCTCAAATATGCCCTATGCCTAAGAGATAGAAAACTCCCTAGTACATGTTCAAGCGCCCCGAGCCGACTTTTTTTAGCACAGCTCTTCTATTGCAAGAGACAGACTCGAGCATAAGAGATTGAAAACCGAGCGCAAAATCGAATATCCCGAACAAGGTGAGAAGGAGACTCTCTTTAGAGTAAGAGCAATTGCGAAAGCCACCTGCAATTCCTCTTGTTTTCACTCAAATTTCATAACCAATAAGATATTGTTTGGGCTAATTTGGAATTCAACTCTAAAAAACGTCTTCTTAGATTCGAAATTCAAGAGAAAACTAGAGCAATGACATAATTTCCACATAGAATCACTAATGATAATTTTGGACGAAAGAGTTAATGAGGACATATATGGAACTCAAGTAAAAATTGTAGTTTTTATAAATATATATATAAAAAAAGAGTCAAGGATAGGATTAGGATCATTCCTAGGTTATAAGGTAGAATTAGGATTGGAGTTAAAGTTTAGGGGTTTATGAGAAACTAGGCTGGAAGTTGTACTGCTATCACGTACTTGTAGGAAATTTTAAAAGAATGCTCAAAAACGAGGTCGTTGTAGTATAGTGGTGAGTATTCCCGCCTGTCACGCGGGTGACCCGGGTTCGATCCCCGGCAACGGCGATCATCAAATTTTTTTTTTTTTTCATTTTTGAATATTTTTCGTTCTCCCGAACCGCGCCGAAACGACGACGCGCGACGTTGGAATCCAATTATTGCAGACTTCCCACTCTCTGAAACCGCAACCCCCGTCAGCATGCCGCAGATTCTCATCTCGTTACTTTCTGGAGGAACATTAGGAAAACCACGTGTTGATTCTTGATTGGTACCATGCCACAGATTCTCATCTCGTTACGTTCAGGTGGAACATTAGGAAAACCACGTGTTGATTCTTGATTGGTAGCATGCCACAGATTCTCTTCTCGTTTATGTTCAGGAGGGAGGAAAAAACGATCCTCAAACGAACGGTAGCGGCTCGGGCTAGTCGCTCTCCCCACATATTCTTCCTCTGCAGGCGCGTCCCCGCCCTGCCCTCGCTCAGATTTTCTCCCCAGTTCATGCTTCGAGCGACTCGCTCTTCTCTGTCATTTCCCTTCTCCTCCCAAGACGCCACCACCATCCTTCTGCTCCCCCTTCCCGTCGTCTCCCACCGACCCTTTGGCGGTGCCCGCTAGCCCTGCAGTGCAAAGAAGCAGAGGTCAAAAATGGTGACGGAGGCCATCGGGAAGGTGATGACCCTTTTCATGCAGCTGATGTGGAAGGCGGTGAGGCCTGAGGATTTGAAGCTCCGCGATCATATCTACACGTACAGAACACATGGGCTCTATAGCCATCACGGTCAGTTCTCATTCCTTGCTGTTTCTGCATCAGTATATTCTCTCTTTCAAATGCCCATTCCTCTAAAAATACTTTGGGGAAATTTCCCCAAAATTGAACCAAACAAGCCCTAAGTTAAACGGCGAACTTTTTTCATTTGCGACTAAAATTTTGATTCTTTATTGTGTTCCACATGACAGGAATTTACGTCGGCAAGGGCTACGTAATTCATTTCACTCGAACGGAGGACAAAAGAAACATATGCCCATCGTTGTCCAAGACTAGCCACAAGCAACAAAATTGTCCCAATTTTTCCGAATGTGAAAACCAAAAGAACATCAAGCGCGGGGTCGTCAAAACTTGTCTTGATTGCTTCCACCGGGGCGACAAAAGGCTCAAATCACTTCACTGTTATGGGTACGGATGGCCACGGCTATGGTCTATGCTCGCATGGCTAGGAACTTGCACCACATTGCCCTATGCCAAATCCCGCGATCAAGTCGTTGAAAGGCTATCAAGCTTCATACCGACAGCACTTTCGGTAATTATGACCTCATGAAAAATAACTGTGGGCATTTTGCCTTATTTTGCACTACCGACATTCGTCGAAGTGGACAAACAACATTTGTCAATAATTATGAGCGGAAAATTATAGAAGCCAAAGAGTGGATCATGAGGTTGCTTCGGATTAACGAAATTCTAGTGATCCAATCCAATCTTCTTGTATGCTGTTTGTTCTTTGTTTTACTATCTATTTCGCTATATACTCAACTGGGACTAGAACACAAGGATTGTTGTATCTTACTGGATTGATTACAGAATCTATCTATACCATGTAAATAGTCCAATGTAATTGCTGCTAGCATTTGCATATACATGAAGGAGGCCTTGGGCCAGTAGCCCAAATGTGTGCCCTTGTGTCATATTTATTATTATGATTGTACTTTTTTTTTTTTTTGACAAAATTATGATTGTACTTGAGATAATTAGAGAAAAGACAAATGGAAAAGTAAGAATCTTTGGGGCCATCACCGTAAGAAAATGCTTCAAAAATTTAAAGGCATTGAGCTACTTGAACCAATGCGGATCACTGCCAAACGAGCACCAATGACTTGAATCCAAGCTCCATAAGCCTCTAAGAGCAGTGAGCAAAATGTGACTTGCATCATCAGGGAGGCAAGCAAAGTCGGCGAAAGAATCCTTCCCCAGGAATCTCAAAGGATAATAAGAACCGAATCACAGCATCCCAAACCGAATCAATAGCATTCAACTCACACATGAGCAAGATTATGCAGCACATAGTCATTAAGAGGTAATCTTGATTCTTCAAAGGGGCGATATATTCGTTGGGGAAACTTATAGTAAAGTACAAAAGAGAAGACAGGTTGAGAGTCTCAGACTACAAACGGGCTAAGCAATTTACCATGTAAACAGCATCTCAAGATGCACATCTCAACTTCCAAGTTCGAAACTAGCTACGAGAGTGAGAGATCAATTGGCAAGAGTCGGAGATTCCAATCACATTGAGGGCAGAAAACAATCTAACAGCGCATCAACTAGGCAGCATCAATTTTTTTCTTGAATTGCATGTAAAAAACTGGATAATTGTAGCTGTAGTATTCACAGATAATGCAGTTTCACGATTTTAACTTCAGATCAAGCTAACTCAGACTAAAGGTGCTAGCAATCGGAATACAATACCTCCATATGATGCTTTGGACATAAGAAACATTCACCGCCAAGAACTATAGCAACGCCAAACGCCACCTCAGCAATGTCATCGCAAACTAACAAGCAGTGATAAATCAGTACTAACATTGTAATCCTATCGATGCAAAAAGCCCACGTAATCACATTTTCATCAAAAGCACAGGCTTTAGACAACGAGGCCAAGCAATTCATCACACAGGAAAAGCATCACGACCCAAGTCCGACAACCAAATGATTTAGGCAACGACAGCACCAACCCCAGAATGCGCTGAAAAGAGCGGAGTCCCAGAATTCGAAACTCTTAAATGTGGACAACGTTTTGGGAATTCAAAAAACTAAAAACAACGGTTACCCAATTCCAGGCTTCGCAGGCCCAGCGGGTCAATCAGGGGGGCCGAAATACCCCCAGTGTGTAGATAGATTCTCACGACGCCAACTGCAATGCGCGAGATGGGAAAGGTTCGGACTTACGAGCAGGGTCGCTGGAGCCTGGTGGGAAAGGACGAGAGATCCCATCTCAGCCAGAGAAGAAGCCCGACCCGACTACGCTCGACTTCCCTCCAGCAACAAAAATCGTTGGCCACGAAAAGTCGAAGTCATTGTTGATTCAATGCCTCCGATTTGTTGAATATTGCGTTTCAGAAATTAAGGAAATGGCTCGCAGGTTCCGTTTGCGAAGGAATTTCGCATTCTGGAGCGATTCAAATTGCACCCCACGACTCAATTGTCCTAAAAAGAACCAGCACTTGTGTTCATGGTGACCGCCCGGGCAGGGAGCAATGAACGACAAAAACGAAAAATAAGGCAAGCGTGCGCATCCACTGATATTAATGGAAAAGTCCTTGATTTTTATTGTTTCTAACCTCTATAATTATTTATATTGTTGTAGAAGTCCTTGATTTATATTGTTTCTAACCTCTTTTTGGCCAACTTCGATCGTGCGTACCTCTAATTGGATTTCTTGGATAATTAGATTTTATCCTACGCGCACAGAAGTGGTCTCGCAAAAGCAGTCTCGGATTCTGTTCTTTCTGTTTATCCCACCATTAAGTGGTATTCGGTCAAAGATGAGATTATTAACGTCGACATCTGCAAAGAAGTTCTTCACGCTATGGCTAGTAAACAATGTAAGAGTTTTCTGATGCAGGCTATATTAATTGAGATTATAATTTATCATTTTTCGGAGTCAATCTAATAAAGTAGAATATAAAGTGCCTTAACAATTGAATATGGGGTCTAGCTTGTATGAGCTGAGTTGAACCCAGCCTATGATGAGATGGCTTATCCCAAACTCTATAAATAAGTTGAGGTTCCTTCTCTAGCCCTCACTTTTTGCAATTCTAAACGCACACACCCACTGAAAATCTCCACAAACCAAGGTCTCTCCATCCATTGGAATTCCTCTCTACTGCCTATGTAGAATCCTCCACCTACGGTGTAGAAATGGCTGACCCTTCACAAATAATCCCGAAATCCCCCCAACCCAACGTGTTTAATCCCCCACAGCTGCCTCTTCCATCCACCCGTCCCTTCTATCCTCCATCATTCGGCATTTCACAAAACCCACAAAACCTAGATTGAAGAAAACCCACAAAACCCTAAAATCCATATCGGCATTCCACCCATTTGGGTTTCGCTGCTCCTTTATTTTGGGTTTTCATCCCAGATCCAAGAATACCCACATAATCCGGCAAAAAAATGCTTCAAGTGTCATAATTTGGCACAAAGAGACACTTAAGTGCCATAACTTATGAAAGGTACACTTAAGTGTCACATTGTAAGAAAAATGGGACACTTGAGTGCCACCTCCGGCGAAGCCGACTGGAAATCATACGTGACAATTAAATATTAATATTTCTTGTTGAGGTGACTTGCCGAAGAGCCGAGTCAACTCTAATTCACCCCAAACGACGTCGTTTCGGATGTTGGCCAAAATAGAGCCCTTCAATCGGCCAAAACGACATTGTTTGGAAATTATAACTTTTACTAATTTATCATCATTAGCCTTGTAGATTTGTAATTTTTTGTTTAGTCAAAAAGTTCATTTACTTATTGATTACAAGTATTTAATATTTCAATACAAATTAAGATGACTATGTTGTTTTCTCGCATATTAATGTAAAATTCGAAACCATATAAGATATCGAGTGGGTCAAAAATAGGTTTGAGTGGAAACAGGATTGACCTTGGAATTGGATTTGAAAAACAAGGTTGTTAGAGTACAAGATCTAATGTAAACAAAGTCAAGTACAGGATAAAAAAAAAAAGGGATAAGTGCATTAGAAGTCCTAAAACTTATCATGAAAATGCAATTAAGTCCTAAAACTTTCAAAAAGTGCAATTAAGTCCTAAAATTTATTACGAAAATTCAATAAAGTCTTAAAACTTTCAAAAGGTTCAATAAAGTCCTAAAACTTGTCTCGAAAGTGCAACCAAGTCCTAAAACTTTCTAAAAGTGTAATTAATAGAAAGACTTAGATTGAATCATTTTGATAATTTTTAGGACTTAATTGCACTTTTTGAAAATTTTAGGACTTAATTGCACTTTGTGACAAGTTTTAGGATTTAATTGCACTTTTTGAAAGTTTTAGGATTTAATTGCATTTTCATAACAAATTTTAGGACTTCCAATGTACTTATCCCAAAAAAAAAAAAAGGAACGAGTTATAATAGGATCGGTTATAGGATCCAGGTTTGAAACTTACCCACCATAAACCTGATCATCCCTAACTAAACCTAGATACTCAAAATCAAGTATGTTAATTCTCTTTGACCCAACGTGAATGGAAAAATACGAGAAAAATCTTTTATACATCAATTAACTAAACCTAGATACTCAAAATCAAGTATGTTAATTCTCTTTGACCCAACATGAATGGAAAATTACGAGAAAAATCTTTTATACATCAATTACACAGCTTAATGCAATCTTACCACCAATAATTGGACTTTGATTAAATGAGGGAAAGATTCACCCGAACAAAAACCTCTTCCTTTGGAAAATTGATTAAAATTCGGCAAGTAAATTTTTGCAATAGATGAAAGTTTGCCCTATACGGAGCAATTATTTGAGTTGTCATGTCATAAACCAGCTTATTCTCTGCCCATGTAAGTGGATATCAAATCGACAAAAAAAAGATACCATATTTGCTCTTAGTCAAAAGGTTGAGAAAGATGCATATCTTTTAGCCCTAATACCCCAAAAAAAAAAAAAAAAAAAAAAAAAAAAGGAAAACCCAACTTTATGTTCGGTTTTAATTTTACCTTAATTTTTTTGTCTAATAAAAAAAAAACAGTTTCATGTCTAGTTCCACTTTACCCAAACTTTCTTTTTCATAAAAAACTACATAATTTTAGGTAAGTCTTAAATATGCCCCATGCCTAAGAAATAGAAAACTCCTTAGTAAATGTTGTTCAAGCGCCCTGAGCCAACTTTATTGAGCTTAGCTCTTCTACCGCAAGAGACGGAAAATTCTCAAGTATAAGAGATTGAAAATCGAGCGCAAAATCAAATATCCCCGAACAAGGTGAGAAGGAGACTCTCTTTAGAGTAAGAGGAATTGTAGAAAACCACTCGCAATTTCTACAATTACTCTTGTTTTCATTTAAATTTCATAACCAATACGATATCGTTTGGGCTAATTTGGAATTCATCTCTAAAAAATGTCTTCCTAGATTCAAAATTCAAGGAAAAACTAGAACAATGACATATAAATGCCACGCGGAATCACTAATGATAGTTTTGGACAAGAGTTAATAACAACATATATGGAACTCAAGCGAAAATCGTAGTTTTTATTTTATAAAAGAAAAAGAAAAAGTTAAGGGTAGGATTAGGATTATTCCTGGGTTATTTATGAGAAAAAAAATTAAGGTAGAATTAGGATTGGAGTTAAAGTTTTGAGAAATTAATCACGTACTTGCAATAAATTTTAAAAGTATGGCCCCGTTTTCAACTCGGTCGTTGTAGTATAGTGGTAAGTATTCCCGCCTGTCACGCGGGTGACCCGGGTTCGATCCCCGGCAACGGCGAATTTTATTTTTTTCCCCCATTTTTAAATATTTTTTGTTCTCCCGAACTGAGCCGAAACGACGACGCGCGACGTTGTAATCCAATTATTGCAGCCTGTCCCACTCTCTGCAACCGCTGCCCCCCACGTATATCCCACCGACCAAAAACCTTGTCCTTCACTGTGCTCGGGGGCGGGCCGGGATAGGCGCCTCGCACTCAATCCGCACCGTCCATGTATAGCGCGGGACCCACGTGCTCGATCCGCACCGTCCATCCATCCCCCGTGACCCACGCGCAGTTGGAGCTGCATGGTCCCGGGATCAGGAAGGAACCCCCCCTAGCCCCACGCGGATAGCGGTAGAGAAGATAACGACACGCAGACAGAGGACTCGGAGCAGACTCACTTGCTCAAGCAAAGCCGGAAGAAGACTTGCGAGCTGGTCTTCCTCGTCGTCGGCGGTTGTTCCCTCGCCGCCCGCCGCCCGCCCCCTGCCGCCGCTGTTCCGGGGACGAGGTTTCCGGCCGGCCTGAATCGGAGGGGGAGGGGGGGTCCTGCGGAGAGAAATGGAGGCCGCGGCGACGCCGGTGATCGCCGGGATCGGGAAGACGAGGCTCGACTCCGGATGGCTGGCGGCGAGATCGACGGAGGTGGAGCTCACCGGGGCTCAGCTCACCACGACGCATTCCCCGACCGGAGCCGATCCTCCGTGGATGGAGGCCGTCGTCCCCGGGACGTAAGTCGCTCGAGTGTTTTTTGGCTCGCGTGCTGTTTCGCTCCCTGCGCGGCGGCGACTGCATGCGCCTGGATTCGAATCGAGAACTTCTTTTGGGCGGTTCGGATGTGGACATTGATCGCCGGGGGGAGGGAGTGATCGAGAGAGAGAGAGAGAGAGAGAGAGCCGATTGTGCATTGCCTTGAAACTGACTCTGGTGTGATTTTGTGGAAAGCGAAGTCTGGTCTCGATGTTGAATGACTTGAGTAGCCGATGAAATGTCGATCTTTCTAGCGCATGAAAGATGGACTGCAGATGACCCAGTAGCCAGACACGAGCGAGGTTGCTTGGAGACTGATCTTGATAGTTTTGAATGGCGTGTTAAGTCTAGTCGTGATTTCGGATGAATATGATGTAAAGAGTCTGGTCGGAGGGTTACAGGTATTGGAATTTGAAATTAAGTGCATCTCAATTGAAAAGCAGAAGCAATGAGATTCCCCGGTTATCAATCATCGAACAGATCAGGGTATGAATGTAAGTGGGTCTGGCGAATTACAGAGTCTGGTTAGAGTTTCGAGGCAAAAGTGTCAATGAAGTTGTTCAGAAACAATATAGAACTTTCTTAGTTTTGGAAGATGCTCTGATATCTTTGTTCTGTCCTAAATTAAAGTTGATTGCCTCATGTTGGTCTATGTTCTTAGTCAAGTATCTGAAATGTGGTTTACACCTCACTGACTGAAGAGTGCTAGCAGGTCCTGGTCAGAGTATGAGTTCCTTTTTTACTCTCTAAGATATTTGCCTCGATTGCTAATGGTGATATAACTTGCAGTGTTTTAGGAACCCTGGTAAAGAGCAAGGCAGTTCCAGATCCTTTTTATGGGTTAAAAAACGAGTCCATTATAGATATTGCTGATTCTGGAAGGGAACACTACACATTTTGGTTTTTTACGACTTTCCAATGCAAGCTGGTAAGTTGCACTCTTGCTAGAAGAATCAAGACATGTTTTTTGAAATTGTCAATTTTTTAAATGATAACATATTTGACATAAATAATTTCAAAATGCATGTTTTGCCGGTTTCTAAAGGCCTTTGATAAAAGTTATCTAGTGCTAGGCACCATTTTCATGTCTTTAAGATCAGCTCTTCTTTCTCTTAAACATCATTGAATAATGACAGTAGGTACTGTATTTTCTTACTTACCTCAAAATGGAATTAATCTGGTTACCATTGTTCACATTGTTGTCTCATTTTTCTCCTTTTCAAAATGATATTCTGCTTGTTGTTGGTGTTCATCATTTCTTTGTTTTTGTTACTTTTGCTGGAGCTAGTGCTTTATATTATTTCAAATTTTCACAGCCTGAAGCACAACACCTCGATCTGAATTTTCGAGCGATTAACTACTCTGCCGAAGTATACTTGAATGGGAACAAAAAGGTTCTTCCAAAAGGAATGTTCAGAAGACATCAACTTGATGTAAGTGACATTCTCCATCCTAATGGACAAAACATGCTAGCAGTTCTTGTTCACCCCCCAGATCACCCTGGCAAAATACCTCTAGAGGGAGGACAAGGTGGGGACCATGAGGTATGTACCTTCTCCTGAATAACTTGTCTTCCTCTGCATCTAATAGCAGTTTGGAAGGACATACTAATATTGTCTGAGCCTAGTTGGATTAGTAGTGTGATTCCTATCAAAACTGCGGAACATTCATATAGTATCTTTATTTCATTAGATTGGAAAGGATGTCGCAACGCAATATGTTCAGGGTTGGGACTGGATAGCTCCTATAAGGTAATCAACTCCTCATTGAAGAAACAATGCATCGTAAGTTCTGCTTTTTATGACAAAGCAGTGTTGCTGTCTTCTGGTAATTGAGTGTCCATTTTAAAGCTTCTGATGTCGAAAGCAGAGTGTGAACAGCTACATTCTCCATATATTGCCTAGTTGTAGTTCGTACATGTGCCTCTTTAGTTTCCACATGAGTTAGTCCTTCAGAGACTGACTGTTTGTGATTAATTATATTTAGAGGGACAAGCTATTTGCTTCGTTAGATGGGAAAGAGCAAAAGGTTTCAAAGGATTACTCAATTAAGTAATCATAATACTAGCAGTTCGGATTATGTTGGTTGAGAAGCTGGAATGGTGAATGCATCTATTGATCCTAGGAGAAAGGTGGAGATAGGATGGGGACAGGAAAGCTCCTGGCAAGATGTAACGTCTTGCTCCACCATAATTTACATAATTAATGTCAATTATGGATTTCTTTGGCTTTTTATGTTTAATGAGCAAAATCCTGACTGCCATTTGCTGATGTGGTTTTCCTATTTGGAGGAACGTGGTTGAATTTCTGTAGTTTCTCACTTATCTATTTATATGTTTTAAATCCATTTAAAAGACATCAGTCTGCATGTTACTTTATGATTGATCAACATCTTTTTTCATGTAGGGATCGTAATACTGGCATATGGGATGAAGTTTCAGTTTCCGTCACTGGGGTGAGTGCACAGTCACTGTTTTTTCTTTGTATAAGTCCTGCAATTTAATGGTTTTTTCTTTATAGCTTGGTTGAACATTCTAATAAAACAGGACGATCTATGTTGAATAACATGGGGCTCTAATGGTGATCGTGACAAAATATTGCTGCCATTTTATGGCTTAAGCTTTTCTCTCTGCGTTTAGAGCAACTTTTTGTCTGGTAATTGTCTGGAACTATGAGTTAGCAAGCAAGCCATGTTTGCTTTTGAATAGTGCTCTGGGGTTTAAAACCGGGTTTTATTTGTAATACTGTTCTGCATTATAAGTTAATTCAAGATAACTGCAGTTTTTTTTTTTTTAATAATAAATTTCCAATCTAATACTTCATTATTGGTTCAGCCTGTAAAGTTAATTGATCCCCACTTGGTGTCATCATTTTTCGACAACTATAAGAGAGTATACTTGCATTGTACGACTGAGTTGGAAAATAGAAGTACAAGGGTTGCTGAATGCTCTTTGAGCATCGAAGTGACTGCAGAACTAGAGGGCAATGTCACCTCGATAGAGCATCTTCGGACTGAGCATCGGTCAATTTCGCCTGGGGCTCGGAGTCAACATACATTTAAGGAGGTCAGTGCATATTGATGTATCTCAAGTGTCACAAGGATTATGTTTTTAGAACAACTGTTCTTTCTTTGAAGAAGAACAATCACCCAGGAAAAGAGTGCCTGATTTTACTTCTTCTACATCTTAACATTGATGAGTTTGGCCAATATTATTTACATCTAAAGAAATGTTGAAGTGGAAAATCAGATATAGGAAAAATCAAAATGATACTAATTAATTGTTTCTTGGTATCAACCTGCAGCTGTTTTTCTATAAGCCAAATCTATGGTGGCCAAATGGCATGGGAAAGCAGTCACTTTACCATGTTGCTATCAGTGTTGAAGTGAAAGGATTTGGAGAGTCTGATTCATGGAGACATCTATTTGGATTCCGCAAAATAGAAAGCCATATTGATAGTGCAACTGGTGGAAGGTTAGGTTGTCATAATTTACAGAAAGAATTAGCAATCGAATTGTATTTTTTATTGTAAACATACTTGTGCTCTTTAGGTTGTTCAAGGTTAATGGGCAGCCCATCTTTATTCGTGGGGGTAATTGGATTTTATCAGATGGATTACTGCGACTTTCAGAGAAGCGCTACGAGACCGATATCAAATTCCATGCTGATATGAATTTCAACATGATCCGCTGTTGGGGTGGTGGATTAGCAGAAAGGCCAGAATTTTACCATTATTGTGATATGTATGGTCTGCTGGTAATATATCCTCTCTCTTCTCTCTCTCTCTCTCTCTCTCTCTCTCTCTCTCTCTCTCTCTCTCTCTCTCAAAGGCACAGTCATAGGAGCTTGTTTGGCATTCCTCAGTTTGTAGTTTTATTGCTTCCTGAATGAGAACATTGTTTACTATGTTGGATGATGAAGTCAGTTAGAAAATGCATAAACTAAGGAAACAGAATAGTATGTGTGCTGGATGTACTGAGCCTTTTTGAAACTAATTTATTGGTTGACGTACAGAAATTGCTGCAGAATAAATCCTCACAGTTACTTGCTTTGAGATAACATGTCAAGAGTTTGTAAATGGCCTCTATATTGCTTGTATGGTTTATTGTCTTCAGCGCAACTCAGCCAACCTTCTTTTCAGATGCTTAGTGTAATTTTTGTCAGTATGTTAGCAAATCAATTTGTCCCGCTACCCTGTGGCTTATAAAGCTTTTATAGGTCTGGCAAGAATTTTGGATTACTGGTGATGTTGATGGACGTGGAGATCCAGTGTCCAATCCGGATGGCCCCCTGGATCATGACCTATTTCTTCTGTGTGCAAGAGACACTGTCAAGCTTTTAAGGAATCATGCAAGTCTGGCTCTTTGGGTTGGTGGAAATGAACAAGTTCCACCAGTTGACCTCAACACAGCTCTAAAGGATTACCTTAAACTTCATCCCTATTTTGAAAAGGTGGATGAAAATGACAAAATTTTGGAAGATTTGAATAACGAGGAGGAAGATCCCAGCCTCTACCTCGATGGGACACGCATCTATGTTCAAGGGTCCATGTGGGATGGGTTTGCTGATAGCAAGGGTGGCTGGACCGATGGCCCTTACGAGATCCAGTATCCAGAAAGCTTCTTTAAAGATGACTTTTACAATTATGGATTCAATCCAGAAGTGGGTTCTGTGGGTGTGCCTGTTGCAGCTACCATCAGAGCAACAATGCCTCCGGAAGGATGGAAAATTCCTATCTTCAAGAAACTTCCAAATGGTTACACTGAAGAAGTTCCAAATCCTATATGGCAATACCATAAGTACATACCATACTCAAAACCAGACAAGGTTCATGATCAAATCGAAGTCTATGGTACCCCCACAGATCTTGATGACTTCTGTTTGAAGGTAAGACTCAATGAAGGGTGTTGCCATTAGTTTGTTTCATCTATTCAATTAGTGATTACGTATTATTTTTTTGACTCATCAGGCTCAGCTCGTAAACTACGTACAGTATAGAGCTTTATTGGAAGGCTGGACTTCTCATATGTGGAGAAAATTTACGGGGGTTCTCATATGGAAGACGCAGAATCCTTGGACTGGGCTTAGAGGTCAATTTTATGATCACCTACTTGATCAGACAGCAGGGTTCTATGGCTGCCGTTCAGCTGCAGAGCCAATCCATGTTCAACTTAATCTAGCCACCTATTCTATTGAGGTACATATTGCTATAGAAAGCCAGTGAGAGTCAGGACTGTTAATATTCTTTCAATAGACTTGATGCGCATCTTTGTTGGGTAGCAACAATATTAAGTTATGCAGTCACATGTTCTTCAGTATAGCCTGAATATAAATCATAATTTTTTCCTGTGAAATAGAACTTGATTATAGCCTTTTCTGGTCTGCTTCCACAGGTTGTTAATACAACGTCAGATGAGCTCTCTGGCATCGCAATAGAAGCATCGGTATGGGATTTGGAGGGAGCATGTCCATACTACAAGGTTTTTGACAAACTTTCAGTGCCACCCAAAAAGACTGTTTCCATTGTGGAGATGAACTATCCCAAGTCGCAAAGTCCGAAGCCTGTCTACTTCCTTCTTCTTAAACTCTACCATATGTCTGATTCTGGTATCATATCTAGGAACTTCTACTGGTTACATGTGTCCGGTGGTAACTACAAGCTGTTGGAAGCATACAGGAAGAAAAAAGTACCTCTCAGGATCACATCTAGGGCTTATGTCAGAGGTTCCACATACGAAATTGACATGCATGTGCAAAACACTTCTAGAAGGCCGAACTCTCAAAATTTAACGGACCGGAATATTTTCAGTGGAAGGCATAGTGTGGGAGACATTGACTTGGCCTCTTTGGGTTCTGACCAAGCTGCTAAGGAGGTAAAACGTCAATCTGGTTTACTTCAGGGTGTGGCCAAATGCTTTTCGAAGGAAGCTAATAGTCCAAGCGTTGCCATTATAAATGGGACCGACATTGGAGTTGCTTTCTTCCTTCATTTTTCTGTTCATGCTATGAAGACAGACCACAAGGAAGGAGAGGACACGAGAATCCTTCCTGTTCACTACTCGGATAATTACTTCTCTTTAGTACCAGGCGAAATTATGACCACCAAAATCTCTTTCGAAGTTCCACCAGGTGTTACTCCTCGAGTCACGCTCAATGGCTGGAATTACCATGGTGGGCATACAGTCCACCAAGGTGAGAAATGGTCATAGTCCTGTCTGTTCTTACAATTCTATGGAGGGAACGTGCTTTTCAGATTGATGTCTCCGCCCTTAAGTCCTTGTCCAGGCTGTGTTAAATTCGCGCATCAGTTTCTTTGGTTAAATCTTCATCAGTTTCTCACTGTCCGACTGGAAATTAAGCAGCATCACTGGGAGAGAGTCCAGTATTTTCGCCTCTTCACACTCTCAGAGTTTCTTGGGGAATGCTGCGGGATGCTCCAACCACATCAATCAGTCTTGCCTTGAATCGTTGACAATGTCAATTGTTGAAGCGAATGTATTTATGAACACGCGTGCTTTCTCCGTGCTATACTCATTTCAGGAATCTTTATTATCTGTATAGAGAAGCAGATAAAGAAACGTGAGAGAATAAACGGGGGGGAAACGATCTTTCCTCCTATCTTTACTCCTGGATGTTTCCCCACTTCTTAGAAATGACAAATGGATAAATATATATATCCTTCCCCCTCTCGAAAGGCCTGAAGATACAGGTCCGTTCCCCTGATGTAAGTTTTGCATAGTGCCATCCTGATGTTCATCTGAATGAACCTGTTGATGGCCCACTTCAAACCAGGATGTGTCGGGAGAGGGGTTCTAAAGTGCACTATTGATCAGCAAAATGGAATTTGATTGAGAATTCTAAATCCATTCATTTCAGTTCATGCTAGGGCCTATCCGATAATCCTTCCGTCGGAAAAGGTTGGGGCTTGATCAGGACTAATTAGTAAAGGGTCTAGAGCTGGAAGTGATCTTAGAAACCAATCGGGAAAAAGTAGCCTGTTCGTGACTTTCAACTGCGAGTGTCGTGAGTTCATGAAGCGGCCCTATTCCTTAAGAATTAACTAGGAAAATCTGATGGCCAAAATTAATATCAACGAAAGAACATTTAGCAGTCATATGCCCTGATGTCCTCTGAATATTTAGAAGTATAGCTTTTCTCTGGTTAGTTCCGCTCTCTCGCCCCTCCTTCTGAGAAATGCAAACCAGCATATCCAAAAGTCTGCTTAATGTTGCCTCGCATCCCTTGTGCAAATGCCAATATTCAGAGGCTAGCTGGCATACGCACGTTTGGTTTTCTGATGTCAATTAAGAAACTCATTTGGTGAGTGTTGAAAAAAAGAAACAAAAGAGGAAAATGGTAGTTTGCTGAGTAAGATTAAGGTCACTTTCTTGCTCGAATAAAAAGGGGCGGAAAGGCATCGCTGAACAAAATTAAAGCGAGTCAAAATTAGGCTTCCTATGGAATGTTCGAAAAATGAGATGTGACATATATGCGATTAATCGAATTATTTCGCTCGTTTTTTAAAATTGAATTAAATGTATAATAAGTCTGATATGTCAATTTGCGGAGATAAAAAAGATGAGCTTTCAATAATTTGATTACCACCTCATGGCAGAAATGCGTCCGAGGATGTCAAAGGGCCCGTTTGGTTCGGCTTTTGGGGAATGCATTTGCCAAAATGCAAATACCTTTGGGTGAATGAGGTTTTCCGAAATGCAAATATCGTTTGGTAAAATTTGCATTGAGATACAACTTTGGCCAAAATACCGTTTGGTAAAATTTGCATTTGTAAATGACTTTTATTAAATTAAAAAAATAAAAAAAATTTGTATTATTCTTTTTTGAAGCCCGGCCACCGGACCGCCGGATCCGGCGGCCGGATGGCCGCGCGACCCGGCGACGGTCGCCTGGGGTCGCGCAACCCCGGCGACCGTCACTGGGTCGCGCAACCCAAAGCCATCGGCCGCCCGGGTCGCGCGACCCAAACGTGGCTCGAGGTCCGGCGACGGCCGCCGGGTCGGGCGACCCTCGGGCGGCGGTCGCCGGCGCCTCGCCGGCGCTTGGGACCCCTCGGCCGGCGGTCGTTGGCCTCCGTGCGGTGGTGTTCCTCGCCTGATGAACAGTACCCGAACTTGCATTCTCAAAATACAACTTCCCAAAGTACCTCCGGACCTACATTTGGCTAAAGGCCCCTGGGAGCCACTTGGAGATGCACCGCATCTCGCCAAAGCCGCCCAAAAAATCGAATCAAACAGCTTCGCATTTGCCCAAGGGACTTTAGGGTCCCAAAGGGCTTTTGGAATGCCCAACCAAACAGGGCCAAAGTTCTGTAGTCTACAGTAGCCGTTTGAGAAGGTCGTAGACTATCCAAAGGAAACAATCCTGATCTTCCCTGTGTTATTACCATCGTCCGTGTTCCTGCGACTTTGGTTTCATGGATGAAATCGAAATGGGTCTTCCGGAGACTGAGCTCCCACCTCTCTCCTCGGACTTCCCTCCCTCCTCCGCTCAAAGCTCAGAACTTTCGAGGCGCCCCGTCACAAGCTTCTGCTCTTGTGCTCGACCACGTGCGCGTGAGCCACCTTCTGTCCACTTGCGGCAGAGAGGGGCGTTTCCATCTGGGTTCTTCTCTTCACGCGTCCATTATCAAGAACCCGGAGCTTCACGACCTGGGAAATGAGGACCTCTTCGGAAATGGTCTTGTCGTTTGGAACTCTCTCCTCTCGATGTACGCGAAGTGCGGAGACGTGCGGGATGTCGCTAAGCTGTTTGATGAAATGCCTGTGAAAGACACTATTTCCCGGAACACCTTGTTATCTGGGTTCTTGAGGAACGGGGAGTTTGAGATGGGTTTTGGGATGTTCAAAAGATTCTGGGAAGGGGGTGTTCGAGGTGTGGATAAAGCCACGGTAACCACGATTCTGTCCGGTTGTGATAGCCGTGAGCTTTCTCATGTTGTTGAGTTGATGCATGGCATAGTCTTTAGGGGTGGATTTGAAAGGGAAATTCCGATTGGGAATGCTCTGATCACGTCGTATTTCAAATGTGGTGGCAATGGGTCGGGAATGCAGGTTTTTAATGAAATGTTCAAGAGGAATGTAATTAGTTGGACGGCTGTTGTCTCTGGCCTTCAACAGAATGGGTTTTATGAGGATAGTTTAAAATTATTTATGAACATGCGTAGTGGATCACTCAATCCGAATACTCTCACATACTTAAGCTCCATAATGGCGTGTTCAGGTCTACAAGCAATAAACTTGGGGCGCCAGTTGCATAGCATTGCATGGAAATTGGGTATTCAGTCGGATTTATTGGTAGAGAGTGCACTGATGGATATGTACGCAAAATGTGGAAGTCTGGAAGATGCATTGGATTTATTCGAGTCTGCAGAGACTATAGATGAGGTTTCTCTGACTGTAATTCTTCTAGGTTTTGCAAAAAATGGGTTTGAAGAAGAAGCTATACAAGTATTTCTGAAAATGGTAAAGGCAGGGTTGGAGATTGATTCTAATGCGGTTTCTGCTGTCCTTGGAGTTTTTGGTGCTGATACTTCTCTAGGTTTAGGTAAACAAATTCACTCTTTGATTATCAAAAGAAGCTTGTTTCATATTCCCTTTGTCGGCAATGGGTTAATGAACATGTATGCGAAGTGTGGAGAAATCATGGAGTCAATCAAAGTGTTCAATCAGATGCCTTCCAGAAATTTGATCTCATATAATTCCATGGTTAATGCTTTTGCATGTCACAGAGATGGCTATGGAGCTTAAGGTTGTATGAAGAAATGAATATGGAAGTTGTAAAGCTGACAGACGTTACACTTCGCTCTTTGCTAAATGCTTGTAGCCATATGGGCTTAGTCAAGAAGGGAATGGAGTTTTTTGATACAGTGGAAAGGGATTATGGAATTAATCCAAGGACAGAGCACTACGCTCGTGTCGTCGACATGTTAGGGCGGGCTGGTCGCCTTACAGAAAGAATTAGAAATTGAATCGTATTTTTCATAGTAAATGTACTTGTGCTATTTAGGTTGTTCAAGCTTAATGGGCAGTCCATCGTTATTTGTGGGGGTAATTGGATTTTATCAGAATGATTACTGCGACTTTCAGAGAAACACTACAGGACCGATATCAAATTCCATGCCAATATAAATTTCAACATGATCTGCTGTTGGGGTGGTGGATTAGCAGTCTTCTGGTGATATATCCTACCTCGATGTTAGCAAATCAATTTATCCTGCTATCCAATTGCTTATAAAGCTTTTGTAGGTCTGGCAAAAATTTTGGATTACTGGTGATGTTGATGGACATGGAATCCCAGTATCCAATCCGGATGGCCCCCTGGATCATGACCTATTTCTTCAGCCCCCTGGATCATGCAAGTCTGGCTCTTTGGGTAGGTGGAAACGAACAAGTTCCACCAGATGATTTCAACACAGCTCTAAAGAATTACCTCAAACTCCATCCCTATTTTGAAAAGGTGGATGAATATGACAAAATTTTAGAAGATTTGAATAACGAGGAGGAAGATCCCAGCCTCTACCTTGATGGAACACGCATCTATGTTCAAGGGTCCATGTGGGATGGGTTTGCTAATAGCAAGGGCGGCTGGACCGATGGCCTTATGATAACTCTATAAAAATAGAGTTATTTTACCTATTTTAAGCAACAATTAATGCAATATCTTAGAGAAAATATTTGGATTTCCTTCTGATTATTTGAATTTTCTTTGTTTATGCAGAATAATGAGATATGGAGAAGATAAGGAAAAGAATGGCAAATATCAGGAATTCAAATAAAAGCAGCAGTGGAAGATGGATATCAAATCAGGAAATTCTTGATTTTGTTCCCTAATGTTATCTGCAAGCGTTGGGAGATAGATATTTTGGATCTCCTATAAATAGGAAAGAGAGAGAGGTTATTGTTAGATCGTTTTTCATTCTTCTGAGGAGAGTTTTTCAAAGTATTTTGAATAGAAGACAAAAGTGGTGACAGAATTCTTGTTCTTTGATTCAAGATGCTGGGTTTGATTTATATTTTTATTTATTCTTCTACTATGTTCTAATTTTCTTTTGTTAGGGCTACGATGTAGCCTAACCATGATGATGTGAATTTAATGATTTTTATGTTTTACAATTGATTTCATTCATGTGAGTTATATATTATTGTGTTTAATGCTTTTAAGTGACTGGCCACCACTTAGATGATCTGATGTGCATGTTTGAGACTGAGAAGTGATAATATGCAATTGCTCATTATAATGTATAACCATGAATTAAACGTGGATAGAAATATACCGCGTTATTTGTGTAGCTTTCGGTGATAAAGTGATCCAAAAAACTCATTGTAAGCCGGGAATATTCATAGTTTTTAATGCACTCATGTTTATTTTAATTCACATAGAGATATAGTGGATTAATAAGCTGAGTAGATTTGCTATACCTAGAGATAGGATAGTAAATAGGTTAGGAAATTCCGCTATCACATGTTTGATATCGTTCTTGTATTCATAATAATCTGAAATTCATATCTATTGGTTATGGTGAAATCGGATGCTCTAACATATTTATCTCGATCGATTTACTACATTTAGTCTACAATTTTCATTTTTAATTTATTCTTAATTATATTTTGATTTGTTAGATAAATTTTAGAATTAGTCTATTTTAATATTTAATTGGTTTATTAATCATCGATCTTCGTGGGACAATACTTTTCCTCATCATTATATTACTTGTTCGACACGTGCACTTGCGTTTAGAATTTCACGAACACCTTACGAGATCCAGTATCCTTAAAGCTTCTTTAAAGATGACTCTTACAATTATGGATTCAATCCAGAAGTGGGTTCTATGGGTATGCCTGTTGCGGCATCAGAGCAACAATGCCTCCAGAAGGATGGCAAATTCCGATCTTCAAGAAACTTTTAAATGGTTACACTGAAGAAGTTGCAAATTTATATGGCAGTACCATAAGTACGTACCATACTCAAAACCAAACAAGCTTACCATACTCAAAACCAGACAAGGTTTATGATCAAATCAAAGTCTATGGTACCGCCAAGGATCTTGATGACTTTTGTTTGAAGGTAAGACTCAATGAAGGATGTTGCCATTAGTTTGTTTCTTCTATTCAATCAGTGAGTAAATATATATATATATATATATATATATATATTTTTTTTTTTATTTTTTTTTTTTTTTTTTTGACTCACGGACTGGCTTTAGAGGTCAATTTTATGATCACCAACTTGATCAGACGGCAGGGTTTTACAGCTGCTGTTCAGCTGCAGAGCCAATCCATGTTCAACTCAATCCAGCCACCTATTCTATAGAGGTACATCTTGCTATAGAAAGCCACTAAGAGCTCAGACTGTTATTATTCTTTCAATAGACTCGATGCACATTTTTGTTGGGGAGCAACAATATTAAGTTATGCAGTCACTCATTCTTCAGTATAGCCTGAATATGAACTCGTAATTTTTCCTGTGAAATAGAACTTGATAAATAGCCTTTTCTGGTCTGCTTCTACAGGTTGTTAATGCCACATCAGATGAGCTCTCTGGCATAGCAATAGAAGCATCGGTATGGGATTTGGAGGGAACATTTCCATACTAGAAGGTTTTTGACAAACTTTCAGTGCCACCTAAAATAAAAAGGAGGTTTCCATTGTTGAGATGAAATATCCCAAGTCGCAAAGTCTGAAGCCTGTCTACTTCCTCCTTAAACTCTACCATATGTCCAATTTTGGTATCATGTCTAGGAACTTTGACCGGTTGCATGTGTCTGGTGGTAACGACAAGCTGTTGGAAGCATACAGGAAGAAGAAAGTACCTCTCAGGATCACTTCTAGGGCCTGTGTCAGGTTCCACATATGAAATTGACATGCATGCGCAGAACACATCTAAAAGCCAGACTCTCAAAATTTAACATACCGGAATATTTTTAGTACAAGGCATGGTGGGGGACACATTGACTTGGCCTCTTTGGATTCTGACCAAGCTGCTAAGGAGGTAAAATGTCATTCTGGTTTACTTCAGAGAGAAGGCAAATGCTTTTCGAAGGAAGTTAATAGTCCCAGCATCGCCATTATAAATGGGACCAATGTTGGAGTTGCTTTCTTCCTTCACTTCTCTGTTCATGCTATGAAGGCAGGCCGTAAGGAAGGAGAAAACATGAGAATCCTTCTTGTTCATGTCTCTGCCCTTACATTCTCATCCTGGCTGCGTTTATTTTGCGGATCAGTTTCTTTGGTTAAGTCTTCATTAGCGGTTTCTCACCGTCCAGCTGGAAATAAAGTGGCATCACTGGGAGGGAGTCCGGCATTTTCGCCTCTTCGTGCCCACAAAGTATCTTGTGGGATGCCACTGGATACTCTAATCACATCAAACGGTCTTGTCTTGAATCGTTGACAGTGTCAATTGTCGAAGGAAATGTGTTTATGAACATATGTGCTTTTTCCGTGCTACGCTCATTTCAGGAATCTTTATCATCTGTGTAGTGATACGTGAGAGAATAAACGGGAGGAAAAATAAACGGGAGGAAAACAATCTTTCCGTTCCCCTGATAAATAAATTAGTGCAAGTCGCATGGTGCCATCCTGATGCTTATCTTGATGGCCCACTTCAAACCAGGATATGCCGAGAGAGAGATTTTAAAAGGGTACTGTTATCAGTAAAATGGAATTTGATCGAGAATTCTGAATCCATCCATTTCAGTTCATACCATGGGTCTACCTGATCGTTCTTCCGTCGGAAAAAGTTGCTTGTCCATGACTTCCGACTGCGAGTGTCGTGGCTTCCTGAAGCGGCCATATTCCTCGAGAATTAACGGGGAAAATCTGACGGCCAAAGAGAATATCAAGAAAAAATTCTTACGCTCTAATGTCCTCTGAATATTTGGAAAAGTATAGCTTTTCTATGGGTAGTTTTGCATTCCTCCCCCTGCTTCGGAGAATTGCAACAACACAAGCATACAGAAGTTTGCTTAATGTTTTCCTGCATCCCTCGTGCAAAATGCAAACATTCACAGGCTTGCTGGAATTTGCGCATTTGTTTTTTCTGTTGTCAAGTGCGAAACCCATTTGGTGAGTGTTGAAAAAAGAAACAAAAAAAATGGGAAATCCTCATTTGTTGAGTAAGACTTCGGTCGATCTCTTGCTCAAATCGGAATGGGACAGAAAGGCATCGGCAAAAAAAATTAGAGCAAGTCAAATTTAAGCTTCCCTGATTCCGACTCTCCATATTGGAGGAAAAATTGTTCAAATAATCTTAACCTATTGTACTTTTACCAATTCAGTTCTAAATTTTTTAATTTTATTAATTTAATCATAAATATTTTCACTTCTTGCCAATTGAATTTATTTAATCAATTTTGACTAGAAATTACTAATTTAGACAATCAGCACCTATGTAGCACCAACACGGACACGTGACACGACACGCCGACACGTCATTTCTTAAAAATAGAAAATTTCGACACATTCCGACACGTTATATATTAAATATATTTTTTATATATAAATATATAAATAAATAATAATAAAAATAACCTAGAATTAATTTGCACGAAAAATATTAAATAACATCATTGATTATTTTAATTTGTTACAATAATACACAAAACTTAGAGGAAAAAAATTGTTTAAAGAAAAATGCTGAAATGATATTTTTAAATTTATTTATTTATCATATATAGCATTTTTTTATTACTTCTTTCATAGTAAAAGACTTTTAAAAAAATAAAAAAAATTCTAAACAAAACTGAAAAATAAAATTTGACCCGTGTGTGTATATTTATAGCAATTTTATTACTTCTTTTATTACTTCTTTTGTGTATATTTATATTTTGACCCCTCAAGTATTAGAAATTTTTAAAATTGATCCCGTGCGTGTCGAAATCGCGTGTCAAAATTTTGGACTCGCGTGTCGGAGCGTGTTGGAAAGAGTTGACCACGTGTCGATTTTTCGACACTCGTTGACCACGTGTCGGAGCGTGTCGGACACGTGTCGGAGCGTGTCGGACACGTGTCGAAGTGTCGGACATTACACGAAGGCTTTCGGAGAGTATCCGTGCTACATAGATCAGCACTACCACGGTACTTTTTTCTTCTTCTTTTTCTACTTTTTTGTCCTTTTTTTTTTTTTTTTTTTGGTTTCGAATCTAGCCTGCAAGAATTGCCAACTGACCCTCGCCGACCACTAGGGAGGGCTAGCTGACCCTTGCCCGATGAGGGTGTCGCGGCCCTCACTCAAAAACTGCAAGGGTCACGAAGCCCTCGCCAAATTTGGTCAAGCGAGGGCGGTGACCTCGCCTGGCAAGCGAGGGTTGCTGCTTGCCAACCAGATTCAAAACCCCCAAAAAAAAAAAGGCAATTTAAAAAAATCATAAAAAAGTATAATTAAAAAAATATTACATCAGTAATTTCCAATCAAAATTAATTAGATAGACTCAGTTGACAATAAGTGAAAAGGTTTAAAATTGAATTACAAAAATTGAAAAGTTTAAGACTGAATTAATAAAAGCATAATAAATTTAAGACTTTTTCGATAATTTTTCCCAATATCGGATCACGTCATCTTAAAAATTATTCAAGCCAAATCTTCTGCATTCATCAACACCTTCGCATATTGTATTTATGGATCTTCAGCGTGATCCTCCACGCTATATGATCCGACACGTGCTAAATATCCAATCAATTGAATTATACTCTTATTTTTCATTGAATTAAGTAGTTTGTGAAATTTTAAAGGTATATAAGTCAATTTGTCAATTTGCCGAGATAATAAAAAGATGAACTATAATCCCTACTGTAGTCTATAATAGCCGTTTGAGAATCTTCTGTGCGGCATTGCCATCGTCTGTGTTGCTGCGAACTTTGGTTTCATGGATGAAATCGAAATGGGTGTTCCGGACACTGAGCTCCCACCTCTCTCCTCGGACTCCTCTCCCTCCTCCGCTGAAAGCTCAGACCTTTCAAGGCGCTCCGTCGCCGGCTTCTGCCATTGTGCTCGACCACGTACGCGTGAGCCACCTTCTGTCCACTTGCGGCAAAGAGGGTCGTCTCCACCTGGGCTCTTCTCTTCACGCCTCCATCGTCAAGAACCCTGAGCTCCACGACCTTGGAAATGAGGACCTCTTCGGAAATGGTCTCGTCGTCTGGAACTCTCTCCTCTCGATGTACGCGAAGTGCGGCGGCATGTGGGATGTCGTTAAGCTGTTTGAGGAAATGCCTGTGAAAGACACTATATCCTGGAACACCCTGTTATCTGGGTTCTTGAGAAATGGGGAGTTCGAGATGGGTTTTGGGACGTTCAAGAGAATGTGGGAAGGGGGGGTTCGAGGTGTTGATAAAGCCACGGTAACGACGATTCTGTCTGGTTGTGAGGGCCGTGAGCTTTCTCATGTAGTTGAGTTGATGCATGGCATAGTCTTCAGGGGTGGATTTGAGAGGGAAATTACAATTGGGAATGCTCTGATCACATCGTATTTCAAATGTGGTGGCATCGATTGGGGAATGCGGGTGTTTAATGAAATGTTCGAGAGGAATGTAATTAGTTGGACGGCTGTTATCTCTGGCCTTCAACAGAATGAGTTTTATGAGGATAGTTTAAAGTTATTTATGAGAATGTGTAGTGGAATGAGTATGCATAGCGGATCACCCAATCCAAATAATCTCACATACTTGAGCGCCATCATGGCGTGTTCAGGTCTACAAGCAATAAACATGGGGCGCCAGTTGCATAGCATTGCATGGAAATTAGGTGTTCTGTCGGATTTATTGGTGGAGAGTGCACTGATGGATATGTACGCAAAATGTGGAAGTCTGGAAGATGCATTGGATATATTCGAGTCTGCAGAGACTATAGATGAGGTTTCTATGACTGTAATTCTTGTAGGTTTTGCACAAAATGGGTTTGAAGAAGAAGCTATACAAGTATTTCTGAAAATGGTAAAGGCAGGGTTGGAGATTGATTCTAATGTGGTTTCTGCCGTTCTTGGGGTTTTTGGTGCTGATACTTCTCTAGGCTTAGGTAAACAAATTCACTCTTTGATAATCAAAAGAAGCTTTTTTCATATTCCCTTTGTCAGCAATGGGTTAATAAACATGTATGCGAAGTGTGGAGATATCATGGAATCAATCAAAGTGTTTAGTCGGATGCCTTCAAGAAATTTGATCTCATGGAATTCCATGATTAACGCTTTTGCATGTCATGGAGATGGCTATGGAGCTCTACGGTTGTTTGAAGAAATGAAATTAGAAGGTGTAAAGCCGACAGACATTACATTTCTCTCTTTGCTTCACGCTTGTAGCCATATTGGCTTAGTCGAGAAGGGAATGGAGTTTTTAGATTCAATGGAAAGGGATTATAAAATTAGTCCAAGGGCAGAGCACTATGCTTGCGTTGTAGACATGTTGGGACGGACTGGTCGCCTTGCTGAAGCGAAGAGTTTCATAGAGGGAATGCCCACGGAATCTGGTGTTCTAGGTTGGCAAGCCTTGCTTGGCGCTTGTGGCATGCACAATGATTCTGAGATAGGAAGGTATGCTGCCGAGCAGCTGATTTCTGGTGCACCTGAGACCGCTGCGCCATACATTTCGCTGGCCAATATATATTCTGCCGAAGGTAATTGGAAAGAGAGAGCAAGGACTATGAAAAGAATGAAAGAGGCTGGGGTGGCTAAAGAAACGGGCATTAGTTCGATTGAGATTGAGAAGAAAGTCCATAGCTTTGTTGTCCAGGACAGGATGCATCCGCAAAGTGAAATCATTTATGAAGTTTTAAAGGAGCTGTTTCTTTTAATGACAGATGAAGGATATATGCCTGATAAGAGATTCATTCTCTATTACTTGAATGCAGATTAGAGCAGAAACAAGTGTAGTTACTGACCATTTGGATTCAGTCTTGTGATGAAGAGAAAATAGGATTAGAATGTTAAGTTAGGTGGTTAGAAAGATATGCTGACTGGAAGAAAGTATGCCAGAAGTTATCATAATTTCTCGTGGAAGCATGACTTCGAGGTGATTCACTTGATGAACACTGTAACCTGAGACTATTTATGACAGACAGCGATTGAATTGGAAACATTTTTCAGGTCTTATTATAATGTCTGCTGGGGTAGCTTTTATGTTAATACATTTGAACGTTTGAAAGCCCATCTTATACATGTGGATGGATAAAATCGTCAAATGAGAAAGTGTGAGCTTTCGATTCTGTAGAATGATCATTTCCACCATGTTTGATCTGCTGCAACACTCACTTGTATCACGAAGTGGATAGAGATCCACCAAGGGCACTCTTTCTTGATCGTGAAGCGGGGTTGAATCCATCTGACACAATTTCAGGGGTTGTTTTGAAGAATTTCTCAATCTCGTAGGTGAATTTACTGAGATACTGCAAGCCCTAGAATCAATCAGCTGCAGTGATGACAGTGATGGGGCTTTGATTCAGAAGGATCGATGCATGGCTGTGCCAGGCATGAAAAATCAGGTTTAAGGTGTCAGGTAATTCAGATACCAGGAAGTAGAAACACATCGGGACTTTTCCATTTCGTGCTCATAGGTGGCTTGGATAAATCTGTGAAAAATCTCATCAAATCAGATTCGGTGTATTAAAAGAAAATGGGACATAATGCCAGAGGATTTCACAGTGGATTCTCGATTCATTAGATTTGCAATTCTGGAGGCTTAATGATAATTGGAATCTGGATCACTTCCTGCTTGAGAGATCACTCTTTTCAAGGGTTCAGCAGCGTCGACTAAGTTGAGGCAATGTGCAGGTTCCTCCTGATGATTTTGCAATTCGGAGACTGTTCTGGAGGAGATTTTGCAAATAGGAGACTAACGAGAATGACATACTTTGATGGAGATGCACATTTTGTCTGTGGCCAGTGCAATTAATGGGTTGAAACGGAGGGGATCGTTGATGTAATTTAGACCTTTCGAAGCTTAGAAGGATTCCTGCTTTTTTAGTTTGAGGGTCTTTGCAACACGTTAAAGAAGCTGAACACCATGGCGCTCAAGCTATAATAAGTCACGTCTTCAAATACGTGCCATATATGTTCTAAGATACACACTCAACATGTATTCATTAAGCTGCCCATCCCCACTGAACTCAAGTGAGGAAAGAGCCTTTTAGAAACCCAAAAAGGAAGGGAAAAAAAAGAAAAAAAAGAAAGCATGACATTTCCTTTCTAAACATCATGTCTAAAATGCTATGTGTATCCAAGACTCCAGTCACGTCCTGTCACCGAAAGAAACATTCAGCGACAGATTTCTGTACGTCTCTCTAAAGTACATAATTTGCGAGCTTCTTCTACAGCTGCCGGCCCTCCACTTTAGAACATTACCCGAGTCTGTGACCACAACACCAATACTTGGTGCTCTCTGAAACTGTTGCTATTGCATGATATCGATAAGAACCTTATACTGGAACTCAATCCTCTACGAGCTGGGGCAAGAGCAGAAATCAAAACCATCAACCGCACAAAACCTGCGTAGAGGCTACTTATTTGCCGGGTGATGCAAACCTTGTCCGCTCCCTTTGTCGAGTAATAGATCGATCTCTTGGGGATGGTGTATTAGCTCCCACAACTGCTTGGCGCATCATCTCTGCAAACAAACCACATAATATGACCACGTTTCCCAGTAAGACGAGTTCTGTAGTTAATAAAAGTCAATTTCTGCTGCCCATATTTCAAAAATGTATTAAACAAAAACGAATCCCTGAATGAACGCTCAAACCTTCCATGACACAATTAGGACAATATTCAATCTGTCAGCTTCGGTGAAATCATTTCAGAGCCAAAATCATTTGATTCTCCAAAGAATGGCTAATTTGTTTACTTCGCACATGAGGATTGTGAGTATCAATTTGAGATGCAGTACAACAATCTTAATTCATTATACTGGTCGCATGTTTCTCATACATAATGTAGGGAAAGAAACCGCTTTGTTATGCAAGTTATATTTGATGGAACATCAATTGCACCGCAAGAATATTTGCCAGGAAAAACAACGAAAGAATTCATAAAAGAAAAGAGGGAACAGCAAGAGTCAAACTGGGAAAAGAAAATCTACCTCGTTTTGTCTTAAGCTCTTGGTCAAGTTCTTCTTTCCATAACTTTTGTCTCTCAGAGAAGCTAACATAGCGATAAGAGTTAGGGAGGTTAAGACTATAGCTGAGTAGCTTACAAATAAATATATGTAAATGAATTTGTTCGAAGATAATATAAACTCTAGTGAAACCAACCTTGCGCTACTTGAGTCCTGTAGACCACCATTCACAAGACCTTTCACATCACTGGACTGAGGCAAACCTACTTCCGGTGAAGACGGATTGCTGGCATTGCCAACATTAGATATACGTCTGCTATTATTACTCCCAGGGCTTCCAGAACCAACTCCGTCTGTGGCTGTTGTTGAAGTTCCAGCCGCAGCCCGGCTAGGTGACCTGCTTTTAGGAGGTAATCTCAAGTAACTTGGCGCAGTTTCATCATAATTGCTCTTGCCAGCAAGAGAGCAAGGTGTATTTAAACTGTTGAGGAACTCTTCATAAAGTGGAGTTTGCAGCTTCTTCAGTTCCATGGCCTGGAGTAAAATACCCCCAGAATGTATCAACCGACAGTCAAAAAAATCAACCTACCACTGCAACTGCTCAATTGCAATTTTTACATATAATCACCAATTGTACCTTTTCATGGAGAAAAGCTGTGATTTTGGACTCCGTGAGTTCATCGTCCTCCTCAAGTATTGATGGTCCAGATGGAAATGAAAAATCATTTCCCCCCTCACTCAAAGATCCAGATGGACCAGTAGGACTAAAAACCGTTCGATCAGGGTTGATGCCCGTTCCAGGCTGCTGAGGTATTGGAGTGACATCAAATTTGCCCGTCCAATCGATAGAAGGCTCACTTATGGGGTTAAAGCTCTGCTAAAGCAATATCATTGATCATGTGCAACATGTAAGCCATCTTTCTTTTCGTTAAAAGGTAACAAACAGAAATTTTCAAGCAGTTAACCTTGTAAATATTATCAGGAGATCTGCCTATGGAGTCAATCTCATCATCGATCAGACACATATCATCATCACTTCCATTTGCCTCCCAGCAACCACTTTCTGCCATCGACCCTCGTCGACGGAATGTTGAGCAGTTCATAGAATCCATGTTAGTAATATCGGCTCCCAAGTTCATTGACATTTGACTAGCAAAAAGGGAAAGCTACATCATCAGAAAACATTACCAGTACTGAACCAGCAAAAAAAAAAAAAACTGAAGAACATAAACATAAATTAGTTTACATGGTTTTTCCATTTGCCATGGAAGATGCTGAAGGAATGTCAGACTTCTCCTGATTAACAGAAAAACAATTTCAATTTATTTAAGCTGAAAAAGCTTCCGAAGTGAATGAAATGGCCATGCCTCCTTGGATTATCGAGTATACGAACCATGCCAAAAGTAGAAAAACCAGAATGAGAATCCTCATGTTCTCCCGTGACAAAGTGATGCTGCATATTATATAGAGACATGAGAACTGTAACATGTAGTTCTGCAGACGAAAGAAGTATAATTAAAGGACAAGAGACTTCAGAATATTGAAGAAATCATTGTATGCCACTCAAATGCTACCAATAACTAGAATCACCTGCAGCAGCTGGGATGCTGTTCGCCTAGCATGGGGTTCCCTGAAATCAAATCACACATTGCACAATTAAGCGAAGGACTGGAAAGACTCTTCAAGCATATCGTAACAGATTTACTACCTTTCAATACAAAGCCAGAGAACTTTGAATGCAAGATTTAAATTTCAAATGAAGAAAGAAAGGCCAACGAGAGGTGGGGAAAGTAATATGATCATACTTCTGCAAACACTGTAGCAGAAAATCTTTTGCCTCATCTGAGAGATGATCAGGAATCGGAGGATGAGATTTTGTTGTCCCTATGTAGAAGAGAGCAGCAACCTGAAGGACAAGCTTTGTGAACAATATGACAGAATTTGACATTGACAATTGTGCAAAACTCAAATTTCAGCGAGAATACCTCTTGGTATTGTTCACTCCATGGAGGCTTTCCAGTCGCCATCTCAATAACAGTGCATCCAACACTCCATACATCAGCAGAGCTGTGAGGCATTTCAAATATCTCAATCAAATGCTGATATAGAAACTTAAAAAAACAAAGTATTTTCAGCATAAAAGAGCATGACAGATGTAACAGGCAAGAATTGAAAGAAAAGGCTCACCGCTCTCACTTAAGTGCCCAAACAAGAATGGCCCATCAAACTCTAATGTGATACAACACACTTTAATTTCAATATGCCATTTAGCCTCCCTAAGATTCCTAAGTTAACTTACTCATCTAGTGAAAAGCAAAAAAAAAAAGCAGATAAAGAGCTTTATCCACCTTGAAAACTCAAAATAGTTTGATCGGTTCCTAGACTTAATAATTTCTGGAAGTTCATGCTTTGAAACTTTAATTGGAAGAAGGTCTCAAGTTGAAAGCTTCACAGTAGATATGTGTTAATAAGTTTAATAACTTGTCACCAACTAAAATTTTGGCTAAAGTTTTTCAGGTAGTATCTTACTTGAAACAGCAAATTCCACAGGTGGGGATTGTAATGTCTAGTGTAGTGCTAGTAACAGTAACAAAGTCAACCCAGAAAGGAAGAGACAGAGAAACATTTTATTGGTGTGCACCAAAGTTGAAGTACAAGCAAAACATTCCTTTAAAAAAATTCATTCCTGGATTGCATATTTGAGTTGTGATTTTATATCCGAACTAAATTAAGTAATTTCTTTTTTGGTTCGGACGTCTCCCATAATATTTGAACTGTCTGTATGACATAATGGGAAGAATTGCAACTGATAAAAGTATATGAGCTCTAACCATCTCATCCTATTTTTAAAGATAAACAACAAAAGCAAAGAACTTGTTCACAAAGACAATGGCAAATTTCTATAATACTTACAAGCTATGGCCTGTCTGGAGAATGACTTCTGGAGCCATCCAATACGGAGTGCCCTTCATTGATTTGGCACCTGAAATGGTAGCCTGTGTAAAAAAAAAATAGATAGTTTTAAGTTAATAGACCAAGTGGAAAGCAAGAATATGAAAAATTGGCTGAGAAAACCGATATTGGGTATACCAGCTCAACTACTTGTTTTGAGGCACCGAAATCTGCAAGTTTGATGCACCCTTTATTATCAACTAAAATATTTGCTCCCTGTAAATGGAGTCATAACTTGATTACAAACTGAGAGAGAGAGATTAAAAATGCCAAAAGCAATATATTTATTAAAAAAAAAAAAAAAAGCAATGCACCTTGATGTCCCTGTGCATAATTCCATTCTTGTGTAGATACTCAAGGCCCAATAAAAGTTGCTTGGTGTATGTTCTTATAACCTGTTCAACATATTGGCAGATAAGACCAAACTCAAAACACCCAGGAAAAAGCCTTTTTAGGCAGACAGTGTCTCACCGGTTCAGGGAATGGTCCGAATTTCCCCAGCAATGACGATATAGATCCACCAGGAACAAATTCCAACAAAATATTTAAAGAATCTTCCTCCCTTACTGTCCCTAAATATCTCTGATAGAGAGAGATAGCAATCAGATGATCAAATTATAGCCAATGCTACTATTTACTTCTATTTTAAGCTTGCATGGTCGAAAACAAAATTGAAAGTCACTTACAACTATGTTTGGATGCGAGAGATTCTTCAGCAACTTCACTTCCTCCTCAAGCCCCCTAATATGAGCCTAGTTACGAGACTAAGTCAGTCACATAAACTCGACCAAAATACAAAGGATCCAAAGATCATGGAACACCAGCACATGCAATAATATTAGATGAGTTTCTGTAAAACTCAAACCTGTGCTTTCTCCTTTGACGCGCTATTTGCTGCAATCAAAACCTGGAGGAAAGCAAACCATTACAAGACGTGACATCCATTATAAATCCCCAGATGCATGGAAGAAAAAAACTCAAGAAGCACCCAATTTAAAGAAAATTAATACGCCATTAACAAAATTCAAAAGATTAGCCCCGGAAAAACCTACTAACAGCGAGAATCAAGTATCGGGTATGAACTTCTCATGAAATTAGCAAATGAAGGCAAGCGACTAAGGGTAAGCGCAAAGAACAACATTTAACTCTTAAGCAACGACATTTAACTCCTAAGCAAAATCAACTAGAAACAGATGCGGATTCAGTCCATCGAGTAAATCTAATTAGAAGTGGACCAAGGATCCTTCAATTAAACAGATCGGGCAGAACTTCAGAGGCCAAAGCTCCACTAAATTCATTCACCGACGTCACAAAAGTCGCTCTTCCCGAACTGAAACTGAGCAGAATCGGTGAATATTCAGAGCCAAGTCATCGAATCAAGCTCGAGCAAGTGGAAGCAGGATCCGCCGAAAACAGCCAAACCCTCGGAGGCCGAGAAAGAGTACCTGCTTGACGGCCAGGAGCTCACCGGAATCCAGGTTCATCCCCATGTAAACCCTACCGAAGGCCCCGCAGCCGATCAATTCCCCTTTCCTCCACCGGATCGGGGGCGCCCCATCCCTGGGGCCGGAGGGGGACACCTTAGAGAAGGCGATGGACTTACGGATGCAGGAGTTGATCTTCTCCACGATCGCCCTGGTCGCCGTCGGCACCGGCGTCGTCGTCGCCGCCGCCGTCGAGGTGGACGCCACCGGCGCCGGCGCCTCGTCGTCGGCGTCGGCGGCCGACAGCGGGCGGAACACGAGCGATCGGCGGAGCGAGTCAAACATCGCGGCGTCGCCGGATGGATGGATGGATCGATCGGTCGGTCGGGAGATAGAGAGAGGAAGAGATGCTAGAGAGAGAGAGGGGGAGCGGTGGGGGTTTTAGAGACGTTGGGGTTTCGTTCTCATTTTCATTTCATTTCGGTCGGCGAAAATGGCGAGAGAGAGAGAGAGAGAGTGGAGGAGAGAGGGAAAAGGTGCGGGGAGATTCTAATTCAAATTCAAACCACCTTTTTAGGGGAAAAAAACAAAATTAAGGAACATCGACGCCCCTCGATGCAAATAGTGAAAAATATTGCCCATCCCATCTTCCCGGCGTCATGATTCTATGATTTTTGACTTTTTCACTTTATACTGCTGCTTCCTTCGTCCCCGAAATTACAAACCTGGGCAGATTTACTGTTGCACGTATCCCGGGAAAAAGTACTCCGTTCTTCTTTCACCTTCCAAACTGATAAATTTTTTGGGCATGTTTGTTTTGTTTTGGGTAAAAGTCACAAAAAAATTCTAAATTATGTCAATTATGATATATTTACTATTTTTTTTGTGATGTCAAAAATACATTTCTTCCAAACTTATATGATGTGACATATTTATCCAAACTTATTCTTGTAGCAAACCATAAATCATTCACTTTATACAACTTCTCGATGCAAATAATCGAAAAATATTGTGCTCCCCTCGTGGCCTCAAGATTCTTACAATTTTTAACTTGTTCACTTTATACTATTACTTCCTTCGCCCCCAAAATTACAAATCTAGGCAGATTTATTGTTGAACGCATCCAGGAAAAAGAAGTATTATGTTCCCTTTTCACCTTTTAAATGGCCTAACACCGTAAAAAATATTTAATTTTAATTTTTCTTCCAATTTTATCTTTTTTGTCTCATTAAAAACTTTTTACTTTAGATCATATCCAATTCTACCCTAAACCTTTTTTTGTCTCGTAAAAAACCCGAATAGGCCAAGTCCTAGTTTTACCAAAAACTTTTTTGGTCTTATAAAAAACCTTCAGCTTTAGGTTTAATACAAATTCTAGCATAAATTTTCTTTATCTCATAAAAAAATCCAACTTTAGGTCTAATTTCAAATTCATTCTAATTTTTTTTGTCTTATAAAAAATCACCGACTTTTACTTGAGTTACAAACCCATGTTACATTAACCTTCCATCAAAATTGCCCTTAGGGATTTTGCATTCGATCTTCAATCTCTCGTACTTGGGAATGTTTCATCTGTTGTGGTTAAAGAGCTTGTGTTCGAGACACTTGAACAACCTGTGTTTTGGAGTTTGCCATCTCTCGACTATCAACGAAAAGTTATGGACAAACGTTTAATGGGGGCAAATTTGTAACTCATGTGAAAGTTTGTGGATTTTAATAAGATTGCACAAATTTTGGGTAAAATTGAGACAAGACCAAAAGTTGAGAGTTTTTATAGAAGAAAACAGAGTTTATGTTAAAATTGGAACTAGACTTAATGTTAGAGGTTTTTTTTTAGATATAAAGTAAAATTGGGACAAATTAAACTTAGAGGTTTTTTAGAGTGTTAGGCCCCTTTAAAATAGATTAATTTGTTTGGGTGTGTTTGTTTTCGTTTATGCAAAATCGAAAGTTTTTTTTTTTTTTTTTGGCTTCTCCGCTAAAATTTGAGAAAATTATGAAAAAAATTGTATGTTGACTTGTGTATCAACGCTTGAGCATCTTGAAAGTTTCGGGAGTTTATAATTTGAATAAAAAGGGTCAAATGATGCGATCCACAGAATTTAAATTAAGTAAACAGCAAAAAGATAAAAGAACGCGAACAGGACTTTATCTTTGAGCATTTAGAATTTAATATTAATTGCCATTGGTTTTTCTAAAACCTATATACGTAGTAGTTAAATTGCATGAAATTGTTCATGAGATTGAGCTTCTCACTCTTCAGCAAAAAGTTTCATTAAACGTAAACTAATCTCCGTGCATGCATTGTGTGCGTGCCAGACTTTTGAATTAGTGTTAAGTACATGTTTCAGCAACGCATGCATTTTCCCTTCTAGCGATTTAACAGGGCACCAACGATAAAATTTCATAGAAAAAATGATTTGAAAAAGATTTTCTTAAAAATGATCATTTATATTACTTAAAGTAATTAACTAATTTTGTTCTCATCATAAACAGGGGAAAAGCTATAAAAAAAAGACCCGAATATGTCAACTGTGACATGTTTATTATGATTTTTTTTCTTTGCAACATGGCAAACAGTAAACCATACCCACCGTAACACATGCCCTAAACTTTTTTCTTGTAACATAAAAATTCAAAACTTATACTCATGCAACGCATTTACGCTCCGTCGAGGTTCCATTAAATAATTTTTTGATTAAATCTAGGTTGTTTTTATTATACTCGAGTGACATGTGCGTTATATCAACACTGTTTGCTTTTCTAATGTCTATTTAGGCATATTTTTAAGAGATAAGTACATCACAAGTCCTATAACTTACTGTGAAAGTCTAATTGAGTTTAAAAACTTTTAAAAAATACAATTAGGTCATAAAATTTGTCATATTGATTTAATCAGATTATTTCGTTAACTCCGTCTAACTTGACTTGCGGAAAATATTGATGTGACTTCTTTATTATTTTCTTTATTTGATATGGCGACGACGCCATGGAAAAGAGAGAAATAATAAATAAATAAAAGTCACGTTAACATTTTTCGTTAGCTAAGTTAGATAGAGTCAACAAAATAACTTGATTGCATAAATTTGACAAGCTTTATGATTTATTACATTTTTTTGAAATTTTTAAACTCAATTGCACTCTTATAACAAGTTTTAGGACTTCTAATATGCTTATCCTTATTTTTGACGGTTTTCATTGACAAAACTTTGACGGATGGTAAACATGTTATACATGTTAAAGTTTTGGATATTTTGTGACATAGTAAAAGGTTTGGGTTAAATGCGTCACAATTGATATAATTTATGGTTTTTTGTATATTTTTCCCTTAATAAATATCAATTTACATAAACACTTTCTATGAATAATGAAAAAAATTCATTCATTTATTTTTATAAGTGATCTAAGCGATTATTTTTATGAAAATATTTTTCAATTTATTCAACTTCGTGAAACAAATGGAGTCTTACATCTTTTGACTCGACCTTTAGTTGCCTGGGAATCATAGTTTGCACCATAAACTTGCAAAAGCCACCATTACTCCTAACCTATTACGCGAAGATAGACTATGGTTTTAATGTGGGGGTGGTATTGTAGTTTGGGGACAGACACTAAAATTGAAAGTTGCCTTCTTATATAATATAGACAAATTAGCTTGGTATAGCCCTGTCTCGATTTTAGTTGTGTTGCGCCATAGTGCGAGTTTCTTGTTTGATAATATATGCACCTAAAGTTGCACCATCTTAAAACTAGACAAGACAGCTTCCTGAATCTAATTTGGAGAAGCGTTGCAAACTCACTTCTCCACTCTTTCCATGCTCTAAAATCATGAACGAAGTAAATATGCTCACGTTAGTCGGTAAACTTCAATTATCAGCCCGAAGGCGGAATCCAAGACAACGATAGGTGTAAATCCACAGGCCAAAAAGCAGGTTTCCACTCCAAACAATGGTTGTTTTTCTTGAAGATACTTTTTTGAAAAATATTTTTCGAGGGTATATAAATTTTCAGTAAAATAAACGAAATTTTATGAATGAATAGAATTCATTTGACCTGCTTTATTCGTTCTCTTTAATTTAAGAGGAAAATGCGAGAAGTGTGGTAAAAAAGAATTCAAGTTTTTCAAATAAAATGAAAAGCGGGAAAGTAATTTTGTCGCCCTGTATTTAGGCATTTTATTTTCCACACCCCCATTTTCTATGATGTATGAAAAAGTTTTCACATACTTGATGGGGAAAAAAAGGTCGAGTGATTGGAGCATGTCAATGAAGATCTATGACAAACTCTCTGTCGCGGCGCCAACCTCGGAGCTACACCATCCCTTTTGAAAATGAAATCACCCGACCATTCCTATGTTGTTCAAAAACATTCTCAGAGGATTCATTCTCACGGCATCTTTATATGTGTAAGGGGGAGTGCGAATAAAAATATATTTTTTAAGATTTTATGTTTGGGACATTAGGAGTAAATAATCAGGTCAGTTCAAATTGGGAATTGCCCTAGACCAACCTTACTCGATTGGTTACAAGATTGTTCACACAGTGGCTGGATAGGTTTCTGGATTAAAAATTTGGGAATAGACCTTGATCGATTTGTTTTCGGATTTTTTTAGGGAAAACCTGATTTTTTGGACTTGAGAAGTCCATGAAACCCATCAATGCCAATTTGCCAAATACACAATCCCGCAAGTTGTTCACGTGGTATGTTTTACTACAATGATGTTATGTTGTTTAAAGTTTGTGTGTAACTTAAAAGGAAAAAAATTGACAGCAAACCAATTCCCAAGTCAATCCTAGATGGGCGAGTTTGGTTTTTTATTCTAAAAATGGATAACTTTTTATGATAAGGTAAGTTTAAAATTCTTGATCAATGTACGAGACCCGAGAATGTGACACACATGACTTCATCGTGATGCGTGAGCTAAGTACCCTGGAGCAGGGTTAATATCCATGTGTCCTGCATTCATATATTTCTTTTGTAAAAAGGGTACCTGCAATTTCTAACTTTACTAATTTCATTGCTATGCAATTGCACTTGAGTTATTTCATTTCCGAACAACGATTAAATCTCTACATGCGATATTGTCTGAGACATGTTGCCATTATTTTTGGATCTCAATCACTATGCTAATCTTTTGTCTGTTTAAAAAAATCCTTTATGCATCCATTCATGGCAAGCTAGCAAAATGCAAATTGAGTTTTGCTGCGTTGCAATATAGTCTGGTGTATTCGAGTTTTCTTTGTGCATTTTCAGTAGCACGTGTAGGTGTCGTGGCCAGCGTTATCAATCATATGGGAGGAAAAATAAATGTTATGCATTATTTGCAAGACCAGCGTAACGTAACCGGGTATTATTCGTCTACCGTGAATCATAACTAATATTAGCTCCGTTTGATTTACGGAAAATGATTTCCAATAAAACATTTTCCAGATTTTCTGGTGTTCATTTCACGGAAAATAAACTACTTAAGAAAAATATTTTCTATCAATGAAAAAAACAACCTTCAAAGAGAGGTAGAAAATATTTTCCATAACTTCTTCCACCTTATTTCTTTTTACCAACACATTTTTGTTTTATTTTTATGCTTTCTTTTTCTTTTTTCTTTTTTTCTTTTCTTTCTTTCCTTTTCATTTTTTTTCCTTAGCCTTGGCCAATGGCCAGCTACAACGGCGGCCGATGACCGACGACCAACGACCGGCGACTGGCCGCAGCCACGAGCCAGCTCGAGCTCCGCCCCAGGCTGGCGAGGCTCCGCCTAGCCCAATCTAGGGAAGCCAAGCTCACCCGAGCCCAGCGAGCTCGGGCCTCTCTAGATTGCCTCGTCGGCTTGGGGTGGAGCTCGGCCTTGCCGGATCTCCGTGAGCCGGGCGATGCTCGGGCCTCGCCCAGCTCGCTAGAGGTCTGGCAAGCCGCAAGTTCGTCGGATCTGGTGGCGGAACTCGGGCTCGCCTAGATTGGGAGCCTGAGCTCGTTGGATCTGGCAACCGGGTCTTGGTCGGCCGCCGAGCAGTCAGCTATCGTCAGGCGTGCGACAGCGAGAGGAAGGAGGAAGGAGAAGGAAAAGAAAAGGAAAAAAGAAAGAAATAATAAAAATAATAAAAATTTCGATTTTTAAAAATACAAATAATTAAAAATTCATTTAAAAATAAAAAATAAAACCAATGAACGGTGGAAAATAATAAAAATTCTATTTTTTAAAAATACAAATATTTTGGTCAATTAAAAATGTTAAGATTCAATTTTTTGATGATTTTTCCTAAACAATTAAATTAGTTAACGAACGATGGAAAATATTTTCCACTCAAAGTTCAAGTTTCACCAAACACCGAAAAATATAGTCATTTTCCGGAAAATGACTTTCTCGGGAAAATGTTCTCCGAAATGGCCCATTTTCCGTGAAACAAACGGATCCTTGCATTTGACTTTGGAAACTCTTGTCGATACCTTTTTTTTTGACATGTCGGGACCCAATTGTAGGTGATATCAAGTAGATTTGATTTAACACTGTTGGAAAAAGTATTAGAATACATAAAAGAATAATAATAATTGGAAATACATTACAAAAGATTATAAAATAAAAAGAAATGTCTGAGGAGTGTAAACATTGTCCTTAAGGATAATTCTGCCCCTCGGAGTATGAAACTCGGTGCGTAAGGTTTTGGCGACTATCCTCCCAAGATACAACAGACCTTTTTCTATACTACGCACTAAATATTAGAAGGAAGCAGAACAACTTTTGCGTATAACCCAATAAAAAGAAAAGGAAATGTATGAGAACATATTGTATCTACTACGACTGTGGTTCAAGTTTAATTTATACCTAAACAAGGAAAGAAGAGAGCCGTTAGGAGATTGTCATAAATCAATTGGTAATTAAAAAGATGACTATTATAAAATAATGAAGAGTTTATGAAGTAATAAATCAAAAGTTATAAAGCTATTAGACGACCGTTATACAACCATTAAAAAGCTGTTATATGATCGTTAAAAAGCTGTTATAAAAATGATGACTTTCATGACGATCATAATTTCTAATAAATATTTCAAAACTACTGAAGTATCCAACAAACACTTGAGCTTAACTATTGACTCGGACTCGACTTGAATATTTATGGTCCGTTTAGTAACGTTTTTATTTTGGGGATTAATTTCTCTTCGGGAATGGTTTTTTTCTATTTTTATTATCGGGAACAAATTCTCAATAAAAAAAATGTGTTTTGTAACTACATAAAATTTATACTATTTGAATGAAAAAAAGAATAAAAATGTGTTTGGCATGATTCACAATGTATAATTTTTTTATTCTTCTTTATTACCGCCATTGCCGACCGTCGCTTTTTGCCACCGATCGCCATCGTCAACGACCGTAGCCCCCAGCTACTGATGACCTTTGACGATGGATCGCTGCTCGCCGCCACCAATCACCATTGCCGATTGAGGCTAGCCAAAGGTTGGCGACAGGAAAAATCAATTGTTCCAAAGAATAATAAGCTTTTTTTTTTTTTTTTTTTAGTTCTTGTTTCTGTTCTAAATCTATTTCCCACCCACTTTTCTATTTCGGATAATAGAAAAATCAATTGATGTTACCAAACGGATTTCTATTTTTTTTTGTTCAAGGGAACAAAAAAACATAAATTTAGAGGAATAGAAACATTATCAAACAGGGCCTTAATGTTCAAATCACGTTCGATCAAGCTAGATTCAATTCAAACTCAAATAATGAATAGATTTGAATTGCAATTAAGATTAAACCCGAACTTGTGTCCCCTCTCGAGCATTTCAATCATACACTCTATTTCATAAAATCACAACTTGGTCCATTTATTTGTTTTTTTTTTAATTTTATATATCAAGTCAAGATTAAATTTGTCTCGCATTGAGAATCTTTCAATTTGACCCTCCAATGAAATTTCTTCCATTCACACAATAAATGACAAAAAAAAAAAAAAGGAGTAAAGTTCCATCTCGTAGAGCATAATCTCCCTCGGGATGATGACGCAAACCATCAACGGATTTTGATCTAATGTACAGTGTATCGCATGAACTTTGAACTTATTCAATGTATTCCCCAAATTTTATCCAAATATACAATATAATACTTGAAACATTTAATTTTTTTAATATGATTAACATATTTTTGATACGTATTAAATTTAGTTCATGAACCGTATAAAAATATTCAATGTTGTTTTCATTAATTAAAGTTCACAAGCAACATTGGACATTTTTCACACAGTCTAAACATTAAATTAAACATGTACAAAAAATGCACAGATTATATTGAACAAATTTAAAATTCAATTACGACATTAGACGTAGAACAAAAATTTGGAAACCATTTATATCCCTCTAATGATCTGACCGCGTCAAGAATCCTCGTCATCTGCAGGTCACACCGTCGCTGCTTCCTGTCATCACTCTCTTATCATTATCTCGAAACAAACGGGATTAAATTCGATAATCACAAGTTAAAAAGGTTAAAAACCAGCCGAGCCGCACGTGCACAGCACAGCCTAATCCGTAATCCGAGCTCGACCTGCGCTCGGTCGGGCAGGGCAGAGCACGTGCAGTCCGACTCGGATGGGTCGATCCCTCCCGCCCGCACCTACCCGCGTCAACGTCTCGGAGCATTTATAATGCGGCCGCGGTCGGTAGATTTCCGGTCCGATCCGTCAACGTCGCCGTCAATTTAGACGGAAACCGTCCGATCCCCCGCCCGCGGCTTCACGCTTCCCGAGGAAAACGCCATCCTGCGGTGCCTAAATTGAGAAAACGATCCTTCCTTCCCAAAGAGCGCCAGTACTATTATTTCCGAACTAGCGGAATCGTCTCGGCGTTCGGCGTGTCTCGTCTCCGTCGTTTTCCACGTTCCCAAACGTCGACAATTTCGTTCCCACTTCTCCTTCTTCTCCTCCTCCGTCCTCGTTATAAATTGAATCTCTCTTTCCTCTCTCTCTCTCTCTCTCTATATCTCTTTCTCTTTCTCTCTCTTCTTCTTCTTGTCGCTGTGTATGTGATGCGCGCGGGCGCTGCTGCGGGGAGGTGATCTCGTCGGAAGCATGGGCGTGGATCTGGAGTCGCTGGCGGAGGCGACGTCGGGGGCGGTGGGGTCGCTGCTGAGCACCACCATCCTGTACCCGCTCGACACCTGCAAGACCAAGTACCAGGCCGAGGTCCAAGCCCACGGTCAACAGAGATACAGGTCGGTCGGTCGTTCGTTCGGTCCTTCGAGATCTTCTTCGTTTTCGCCGCTCCGTATTGTTTTGCGTCGTTCGGCGGGATCGCGATCCCGTCGGTTCACGCGGCGAATTCTGTTCTGCCGATCGGTGCTCGTGAATCGTAGCACGCTTATGGCCCCCACGATCGTGCCAAAACCGGCTCCTGTCCTGCTTGTGTAGGATGATCGCGGTTTTTTTTTTTTTTTTTTTTTTTTTTAAATAATTATTATTTTTTTAATTTTTCCCGACGGATTTAGATGGTAGCATTCGCTGCTAGCGGATTGAAGAGAATGATCTCTCGGTTTCGTGCATAGGGTTCGGTGATTGCGAAATTAGCTCTTGCTTTTTTTGGCTGTCTGGAAGAGTCGTGTTTTTGTCGGCGAGACCCCGTTGTTCGCGCCTCCATTTTTCGGAGGCTTTTGGTTTCGTAGGAGCGTGTCGACGTTGGGTTTGGGTGGCTGTTATATGCATTGACCTTTCGAATGAGGCCTCGGAAAAAGGGTCGTATACCTTAAAGATGGACTCTTTTGTGCCTGACGAGTACTTAAATTCTGTGAGGAGAAGCTACGGCTAATTGCCCATGAACATGGTCCTGAAAGAAAAGTGAAAAATTGTGCTCTTCTGCATTGGCTTCCTTTTGTGCAAGCATGTTTCGTTCATCGCATCTGTCGCTGCCAACATGGCAAATCCGGATATGTTCTGCCCATGTTTTGGTTCCCTCGGATAACAGCTTATAGCTTATAACTTCCCTCTGCCGTCTCTTCTTACATGTATCTCTTTTTGCCGTCGTAAATTTCAAGATTGATATACTCTCAAACAGAGTAATAGGTCTTGGTCAATTCATGTTGCAGTTGAATGAAGTATAAACTACCTGCAGTTTGTATTCTTTCTGAGAGGGTGATTTTTTGGATTATTTTGGCGGTGGTTTGCGTTCACTGGTGGTTCAGGAATCTGAATATTTCTCCTCGTCATCTCTTTTCTGCTGAGAAAAAATCTGAAGTAAATTTGTGCTCACAGCTTATATGGTATTTTTTATTTTTATCTGGAGTCTTTTGGCTTCAATGCTGTTTTTATATTATGATTCTGGCAACTCTTTCTGAAGTGCTAACATGTCATTAAATGTACATTTCAAGAGGTATAAAACAATATTCAAACATTGTTCCTCAGAGCTTCCTAGATATAATGAGACCATCTCTATTTGCAATCTTTGTTCTGGTGGCAATTCGCAGTCTTTTTTCTTTCTGGTGCAAATCTCTGATTGAATTCAGCGGATCAGAGTGCCTATATCATCTCTCTTGCAAGCTGCTCTGAGGATATTTGTGGTAATTAATCCATTTGGTTCTTCTTTGTCTGCACAGGCATCTGTCAGATGTTCTCTGGGAGGCAATATCCAATGGCCAGGTGCTCTCACTATACCAGGGCTTAGGGACCAAAAACCTGCAATCTTTCATTGCTCAGTTTGTTTACTTCTATGGATACAGCAACTTCAAAAGATTATACCTAAAAAGGACTGGTTATAAGTCAGTTGGAACATCAGCTAATTTGGTTCTGGCTGCTGCAGCTGGTGCTTGCACTGCCATTATAACTCAGGTGAATCCTCTCTCAAAAAGTTTTGCTTTGTTAGTTTTCTTCTTTCACTTATATGAACATACAGATGTAAACTGATCCTAGCTTAAGAACTCAGTACCTTGGAGCATATAAGTGCCATTTGAATGTGCTACGTCTGTATGAGATCTAGAAAATATAGAATCATTATCTAATAATATGCAAATTGGCAAGTAATATTTGTTTGTGATCTTGAGAGAATTTGGTATATTGTTGTGTAGCCCCTGGATACAGCCTCTGCCAGGATGCAAACTAGTGCCTTTGGGAAATCCAAGGGCCTTTGGCAGACCCTTACTGAGGGTGATTGGACTCGTGCGTTTGATGGTCTTGGGATCTCCCTTTTGCTGACTTCTAACCCTGCGATTCAGGTATTTGCTTTTCGAGTGGTGTAAGCATTGTGATGATTGTTGTTGTTAAGTCCCCGTGTGAGAATTTTCATTAGACTGACCTTTTTTATTTCCCTTCAGTACACAGTCTTTGATCAGCTCAAACAAAGACTCTTGAAAGGAAAACAGAATAAAACAGACAAGGGTTCGTCACCCGAATCGCTTTCTGCATTCTCAGCTTTTGCCTTGGGTGCGCTTTCAAAGAGCATCGCCACTATTTTGACTTATCCTGCAATAAGGTGCATCTTTCTTTTCAATAAATTTACCTATTCTGCGTGCCTTTGTTGCAGAACTAAGAGCTAATTAACATTTTGTTGCATGAAGGTGTAAGGTGATGATTCAAGCTGTCGATTCTAGTGAAAACGGAACAGAAACAGCTCAGAAGAAACATCGCAAAACAATTCCTGGAATCATGCTCGCCATATGGAATAGAGAAGGCTTTCTGGGTTTTTTCAAGGGATTGCGAGCTCAAATTTTGAAGACTGTGTTGAGCTCTGCTTTGCTTTTAATGATTAAGGAAAAGATTAGTGCAACCACATGGGTTCTTATGCTTGCATTAAGGAGATCTCTGCTGCTCACGACGGGCAGACTAAAAAGTGCTTGAGAGGGAATGGAATAACTTAAAATACTGGTGGACCTTTGTAAAATAATGTCGTAGGCAGGGAACCTGTAGAGCCTTATTCAGAACTGCAATTGCGGAGACTGTCACAGGTGATGATGGAATCATCTTCTTGCGGAGTAGCCAGAGTCAGGACTCCATATATAGTGGAAGAATACAAGCAGACTGCGGTTTCATCTGAAGAACTCTGAAGTGACGAGGAATAAGAATATGCTGATCTTGATCTTGCCGCTAATAAAGCATATGGCTTGCCAAACGTTGGCATCATGATGGTGAACTTGTGATTCGTGAGGTTATCATTATTTTTTTATGTGGTTTTGGTCCCTTGAAAGGACAAATTAATTACCCTTGTAGAAGTTGTTTAGATACTTTGTGTTCATAGTATGTCTGTTTTGGATTTCGAATTTCCTCAGCGAAGGCAGTTTAAGAGATATTCATCTTGACTTATGGCGGTGAAAGCAGGTTAGCTATGTACTCGAAAGGAAGTTTCTGAGTGGTACCTGGATGATCTGTGACGCGATAGGCTTCTGGTGAATCTAGCAACACGCTGATGAATGTTGGATGCAAACTTAGGGTGAATATGATGTTACAATGAAGGGACTTCATTTTGTGAACTGCATCTAGCATTTACGGCATGCTAATTGTTTGAATATATTCAATCGACATTTTTGTTTCGAGTCGGGAGAGTTGGAATGGAGTAATCGAGAGAACACACCGCACGCAGCTAATGTGGGATGTTCGTATGTTCAAGTAAAACGACGGGATACAAAGATAAATTAGGTCAGCTGCAACTCGATTACGCGGTGAGGTAACCTCGGATTTTCTTACTTAAACCGTGTTAGCTACTCTGTCTTTTGTAGGAGCCCTCTTGCTTTGGCCTCTAAGATCCTAAAGTAGCCGAAAAATACCTAAGAAACTCAGCAGAAGAACGCTTCAAGTGCCAAAAGTTGGCACAAAGGGACACTTGTGCCAAAAGTTACGAAAGGTACACTTAAGTGCCACATTCAAAAGAAATGGGACACTTAAGTGCCACTCCGTCAAAAATCCAGCCCAAAGTGCGACGTGTGCAATTTACTCGCGAAATAAGTGCAAAACGACGCCGTTTTGCACGCCGATGTGGCCAAATAGTGAAAAAACGACGCCGTTTTGCGTTGACGTGCAATAAATTAATGTAAAAATTAATTAAATTTAATTTAAAACTAAATTTACTTAAAATATTTAAAAATATTAATATTAATATTTAAAAAATTCAAGAAAATTAAATTAAAATTAAAATTTAAAAAAAGGGGGGGGTGGATATGGTGAGGGCCGAGCCCTCGGCCCTTTCGCCGCCTCATCGGCGGCGCCTTGGCGGGGAAGGGTCGGCCGAGGTTGCCGGGTCTGGCTAGGGGCCGGCGACCCGGTCAACCGGCGGCAAGGGCCCGCGAGCCCTCGCCGGATCTAGGCGGGGTCGGCGGCCCTCCGCCCGGCGGGCGAGGGTCGGCCGGATCTGGGTGAGGGCCGCGACCCCGGCGAGGGCTCGTGGGCCCTCACCGCCGATCGCCAGGGTCGCCGACCCCGCCATGGCTCGCGACCTCGGCCGACCCTTCCCCTCGGCCGGGCGCCGTTGGCGAGGCGGCGGCGGCGGGCGAGGCTCGGCCCTCGGCCCGTATCCACCCCCTCCCTTTTATTATTATTATTAAATTTTATTTTTTTTAAAATTTTTTTAAAATTTTAATATTAAAAATTGTTATTTTTAAATGTTTAAAATAAATGTAATTTTAAATTTAATTTAATTAATTTTTATATTATTTTTTTCCACGTCAACATTAAAATGACGCCGTTTTGTTTTTGTCTTGCCGGAAAATTGCCACGTCGGCGTTTTGGCCGGATTTTCGTCGAATTGGCATTCAAGTGATCCGTTTTGCTCCGATTTTGGCACTTAAGTGTAATTTTCGTAACTTTTGGCACTTAAGTATTCCTTTGTGCTAATTTATGGCACTCCAGAGGTCCGCATGTTTAAGAAACTCCCACTGATGATACCAACATCCTGGATAAAAGTGGACGAAACATGGGGAGCTTATCCGCGTTTTGACTGGTTTAAGGATCCTGTTCTTGCTTTGATGGTGTTAGATGAGTTCAGGCAACACTTCTGCTGTGGAGTAGGCAAGCTCCAAACCTGTCTCATTGTTTGGGATTTGGGATCACAGTTGGGAATTGTTTGACATGAGTTTTTGAAACTTTGTCAAAATCCGAATTATGTTAAAAATTAAGTAGTAATTATCACATGTCATGTCATCAATTGATATGATGTGTGGCGTTCAATTATAACATATCGTATATGGCTATCACTCGCTCCTCGCCTCTCTAGACATTTACTTTGAACTTGGCTCCTATGGTAATGATGAAGCCTATAGACTGCCAGCTGGATATCACTTGTCATGGAAGTTGATGACAACGTGGTAGAGATAAGTGATTCCAGGTTCCATTTGGAACCTAGAATTTACTCGTCGAAATAGGTTCTTTAATTTTTGAAATGTAGAACCTCTTTTGCATATTCAAGAACCTAAAACTTACCTTGAAAATTGTCGATTCTATAATCTACCCGGATTACACCTATATTCTTAATTGAATGATTGCAGTAAATCATCACCTTTAATTATTTCATTTGTTATAATTCACTAATCACAACTAATATTTAGACACATGGAAATTATGAAATATTAATAAAGTAAAAATCTCAGTCATTGATATCGTCGATAATGGAAATAGTAAACCATTATCTTTAATGACCATCATGTGCTACAAGCCACTAGTCTCAATTATGGATATCGTCAGAAATGGAAGCTCAGACTAGTAGTTTCCAATTAAACATTGATCATTGGATGCCATAGAATGTCATATAATCAAGCAAAGACATAGGATTTAGGTTGCACCGACACGGACACGCGACACACGACATGATACGACACGACAGCCGATAGGTCATTTCTCAAAAGTAGAGAATTTCGACACATTATATATTAAATAAATATTTTAATATATAAATGCATAAATAACTAGATGATGATGATGATGATGATGATGATGATAAGAGCTTAGAATTAATCTATACTAAAAACATTAATCCTACATCTGTTAATATCATTCATTATTTTAATTTGACAAATTCAACTACATTTCATTGTAATAATCTATAAAACTTGGAGGAAAAAACAAATAATCCATGTTCCACTATTAAATTTAAAATTTAACAATAAAAAAAAAAAAATCAACTTTCCATTACCAAATATAACAAAAAGTCATTCATCCACATTATCCACTTCTTCTGAAAAAATAAAAAAAAAGACTTCATCTCTGGCTCATCAAGTGAAAATTTTACAACTTCAAGCATCTCAACATTTACAAATGAGTATTGGAAATTTTAGCTTTTATTATTTTTTTATTATTTTTTTCATATATTTATATTTAACCCTAGAAGTTTTGGAAATTTATAAAAATAACCCCGTGCATGTCGAAGTCACGTGTCGAAATAAAAAAGACTTCATCTCTGGCTCATCAAGTGAAAATTTTACAACTTCAAGCATCTCAACATTTACAAACGAGTATTGGAAATTTTAGCTTTTATTATTATTATTTTTTAATTTTTTTCATATATTTATATTTAACCCTAGAAGTTTTGGAAATTTATAAAAATAACCCCGTGCGTGTCGAAGTTACGTGTCGAAATTTCTGATTCGCGTGTCAGAGCGTGTCAAAGGTAGGTGACCGTGTGTCGGAACGTGTCGGAGTGTGTTGAACACGTGTTGGAGTGTCGGACACGACATGAAGGGTCCCGAGAGTGCTAGGATAAGGTAAACACAGAAACTTAACTTACCCATTGGAATAGATTTGTCAATTTTTGGAGATTAGACCTATCCTACATATTCTAGAACCTGGAATAGGATTGATTTTCACCAATTTGATTCTTAGGGCGCGGTTGGTAACAATTTTGTTTTTGGGAATAATTTTTGATAAAAAATGATTCTTTTTTATTCTGCTCCCAAGAACAATTTCGAGCAAAAGAATGCGTTTGGAATCGTACAAAATTTCTAATTTTGGAATAAAAAAAGAAGAGAAATATGTTCGGTAACTACATAAAATTTCTATTCCAATTCTAAAATTTTATTAAATTATAGAAATTCTATTGATTGATTATATTTATACTAGGTAATAAACATAATAACTAATCAAATTTTTATTAAATAGTAGATAATGAACTATAGTATAAACTATAAATATAAATAATAAATAATAAATTAAAATACAAAATTAAATATGTATTCTATAAATAGCAAAGTTTTCAATTCATACTTCATATCATTTTTTCAAAATAATTTTATTAATTTTTTCCTTTTTTTCTTTTTCCCTTTCTTGCTCTCCACCTTCTTCTTCTTCTTCAAGGTTGGCGGCAACTGACGGCGGTGGATGGCGGATAGCGACAGATGACAACCGTGGCAATGGCGGTAGATGGAAGAAGAAGAAAAGGGAAGAAAAGAAGAGAAAATGGAAGAAGAAAAGAAGATATGGGCTTGATTATTAGATTTGTTCACGGGAACAAGAATTAATTTTTTTATTTATTTTTGATTCTATTCCAAATCTACTTTCATGAATAAAAAAGTAGAAATTTGTTATCGGAAACAAAAATTTTACCAAACATGTTTCTGTTCCAAAACTACCCCCCGGAGCAAAACCCGCCAAAGTAGGACTGGGCTCGGCCCATTTCCGAACTGCTTTTGGGTTCCGGTAATGGGCCCAGCCCAACGCCGACCCACCGTTTTCCCTGCAACAGACAAACAGAAAGTGGAGCGAAACACGCAAATAAAAAAAAACAATATCGACGGCAAAAAGGAATAAAAATTAAAAAAAAGAAAACAAAATCCGGATACGCCATTCCTGCGAGGCGAGAGATCTCTGCGAAGAAGACGATCAAAGTCGCGAAGCGGCAGAAGACGAAGAAGAAGAAGCAGAAGGAGGAGGCGGCGGCGGCAAGATGATGTCCGGCAAGTACACGAGCATCGACAACCAGAAGGTGTCGGGATCTGTTCCGGTGAGTCGCTCCTCGACCCGCAATCGCGCTTCGTCGCTTCTCGATTTCTGGCGCTGCGTGCGCGGGTGGATTATCCACCGGTTGTATTCCGTCGGATCTCAGCTGATCTCGCTCGATCTTTTCGCAGGCCGTCCCAGATCCAGGGCACGTAGCTGTCAGATTCGCAGGTACCGGTGGTGTGGAAATCGTGGAAGTCTCGGTTGTTTTTTTTTTTTTTTTTTTTGGCGATTAGGAAATGTGAAATGTGCTGCGATTTGAGGGATTTGTTCGAGTTTTGCCTTCTGTTCTGTGCTTTGATTGCGGCAAACGAGGTTCGAGTGTGGATTTGTCTTGGCTGAGGCTGTCTACGCTTTTGAGCTTGGCATGCGTGAGCTGCTATGTCGTGAATCGGGCATTGATTAGGATGAGGAATAGTGGATAATTCGGGTCTGTTATCAGTAGGATTTATCTTTTATCAGTAGTGTTCTTGCTGTTTATGAGATTTAGATCGTCTTTTATGGGTGGAGAAAACGTGGAAAAAGCCTGACGTTGGTAGCTCTTGCGGGAGAAAATTCCTGTTGTTCAAGTCAATGATTTGCTGCATAGGTTCGATTAGAGGATCAGTCCAGCTTGTTCAGTTCTGGATTTGAAACCCACTCAGCCTTTGTTGAGATTTTATCTCATGGCAATTGATGTCTCTGATGCTTGTCATCGATGTCATTTTCATTTATTTATTCGGAACTCAAAAGAAATGATCCTTTTTCTCAGATTCAACTCTCCAAACTTTCCCTCCATCCGATGCAAAAGGGAAGATATCTGGTGGCTCTGGTCCTCCTAGAGATGCTGATGGTATGCAAGACGTTATCGTACTTTATGTTGTGCGTTTTTGGGACTTAGGATATTATGTCGCTTTGCTACTACTGCCCTCTTGACTTCCATCCTTGTGAAAGGCATAAGGAGGCAAATTTAATGTTAGATTCCATCCGCCTAGTGTTTGTTCATATCTAAATGAACTCTGTTTGACGAGGCACAATCTTGTTGATTGATGAAGCATTTGAAGAGAAAAGGAAGTGCATGCTTGGAAATTTATATCTCAGCTTCTGCTGTTGCAATTACATTATCTCTCACTTTTGCTGTTTTCATATTTAACTGGACCAAAAATTACTGAAGATCGTATTGTCAGGTTTAAATCTTAAAGCGGATTGAAATTCTGTCGCAAATTACGTATATTGCTATTTATGTACATTTTCTTGATTATGATGCAGATACATTTTCAAAATCTACAGCCGGATCAGACGACTCTCAGCCAAGTGGTTGGTTTAGTTGGTTCTCAGTTGCCTCCTATAAACCATATTTTGATGTTGACACGTCAGATGTGCTAGAGAGGATTAAAGATTCACTATTCCCATTTAGAGGAAGCTTTAATGAGAAAACCTCCAGCAACCCGGATCTGTAAGCTGTCCTGAGCTTTTGGCACCTGCAATATTTGAGTAGTACTAATTTCATAGATTTGTTAAATAGTGGTGTGACTTTATTTCTGAAATGTGCGACTATGGAATGACAATATTCTTCGACACAACTAGGGGAATCACATTGGTAAATTCTCGCTTTTGTATCATATGATACTTTTAAAAGGTGCTAGATTTCATGGAAATTCATGGTGGATTTTGGCATTGGCAATGCTTTAAGCATTTAGCTTTGATCCACATGATTTAACTCTGATAGGGAATGTGTGCCATGTGAATAAATGGTGGAGATTTTGCCGTGGGGGTTTACTGCCATTGTGCAATTCTTTTGAAATATCCCTAAAATAAAATCCACTCAGCTTATTTGAAACTGAAATGCACATGATCAGCTTTACACTTCTTTGCCATCACATATGAGTGCCTTCATCTTGATGTAAAATTAAAGCAGCTTCAGACTAGTTGATTGAGACATCAGCACTTCTTATATTCCTTAAAAGCTTCTTAAGGTGCATTTTTCTTTACCTTTTAGCGCACTGATCTATGTCTCAGGTTTTATTTGATCTGCACTTCCAACCATAGATAGATAGGCCCTAAGCAGAAAGTTTTGTTTAATATTGTCCTTTTGTTTTCAATCTTTTTTTAGGTGATTATATTTGAATGCGCAGGTATGGACCATTCTGGATATGCACCACCCTCATCTTTGTTGCAGCTTCAATTGGGACTTTTGTCACATATGTAGCTCACAAGCTGAAGAAAGAACAATGGAACTATGACATAAATCTTGTGACATGGTCTGCTGGATTATTTTATGGCTATGTTACTATTGTACCTGTTGGATTATACGTCATCTTGAAATACTTCTCGGCACCATCCGGCCTTGTTCAGCTGCTTTGCCTTTATGGTTACTCCCTTTTTGTCTTCATTCCAGCATTGGTAAGTTTCTTTCGTCTTATTTGAGAGAGAGCGTTGGTGGTCTTATATACTCGAAATAAACAACAAAAAATTGTTGAGCTCATATACGGAAAATACAAGGATATTATGGGTGATTCATTCTTCTCATATAAACACAAGTCCAATTAAGACATTTCACGCTGGTTATACTTTGAGGATGGTCTACCAGCTGCTTTTACATTTATATTTTTCTGAGATTAATATGGCAGAACCCATGAGCTCTTGTTCTTTGCTAGGTGTCAATCCCACCCAATCATTTCTTTGACCTTCTTAATTGATTTAAAGAAAAGTATTTCAGTGTGTAGGAGTAGGGAGAAGTCACTTGTAGAGACAGTTTTGATATCAATTCGTCTTTTGATTTCACTGTCATGTCTTCATAGCTATCAAAAATGTATTTTCCAGTGACAGGAATGTCAACTGCCATGTTTAGTTATTCATAACTAGAAGCGAATTTAATTATGCCATGAATTCAAAGTTTGGATGAGGGTTGGGATGTTTATCTATGATGTACTATAGCTTCTTCCCAATTTTTTTTAGAATCTGAATTGTCTCTAAATTCTGGATTCAGTGTCTCTCCATCGTGCCACTGGATATATTCAGATGGGCGGTGGCTGGTGTGGCTGGTTTCATGTCTGCAACCTTTGTGGCTCTTAACCTCCGAGCCCACATTCAGTCTGCAGGGGAGAGGTGGTTTTTGATAGTGGCCGCAATCTTCCTGTTGCAGCTGGCTCTTGCCGTTGTCCTGAAGATTTGTCTGTTCACTGTCTCCGTATAGCATGAATTTACGGGGAACCTTGAAGAAACTGTAGATCATAGGGATGCATCTCTGTCCATGGGACATTACATTTGTCGGCTAGCGGATTTATACATCATGAATGAAAGCTACTGTATTTGTTCATTTGTGACGGTACCATATTCATTGTTAATGCATCATAAGGTTGTGAGCCTCTTTCTGTAACCATTGTCCAATTGAGAGGTGATCTAGATGATGTGTGGGGGACTTGGGGTTAATAGGGGTTCAAATCGATGAATTTTTTGCAACATTTGTATTGACTCGATTTTGGTAATATCAGACGAGATTCAATAGTTCTTGACCTCTAGAGAGTTGTCATGTTTAATTCTTAGATTCACTTTTTGGGAATTTGTCTGTCGACTCTTTTAATTTTTCGGCTCTTACGGAGTTTCTGAAGATTGAGTAGGTTCTTTCCCTTTATTCGATCGTGCGGTCTACATTCCACGGCATCTAAAAGAAGCCCCACTCTTTTTTTGCGCGCTAATGGTGGTGGGTGAAGGGGAAAATTTTCACTCGTCCCACCAATGACTTGGACGATAAGCATTCTGATCAGAAATTATTATTTTGTAAAAGAAAAATAGATTTTTTTATTTTTATTTATAGGGTAAGTTTCTAAATAAAAATTCGTGTTGGACGATAAGTATTCGATCGAAATTATTATTTTGTAAAAGAAAAATAGATTTTTTTATTTTTATTTATAGGGTAAGTTTCTAAATAAAAATTCGTGTTTGATAATGACGCAAAATTTATGTTTTTGAAAGAGAATCGATAAAATTTTTCCTTCTCAAGAGGTGGTGATAGGCAACGGCGGGAGGATCAGTAATAAGAAGAGTTTTTATTTTTTATTTATATTTTAGAAATAGAAAAAAATGTACTTTTTGTTTTTATTCCAAAGTTATTTTTGAATTAAAAGTTTGTTTCAAAAATAGAAAAATGAAGTTGTGTTATCAAATAGACTTTTGTTTTAAAATAAATTTGGAATAGAAAAATTGTTTTGGAATGGAAATAGAATTGTTATCTTGCACGTAATTGATATATATTTCAAGTAAACAACATGACAAATTGTGGGCGAGGTTGATCTGGCAATAAGAAGTGCTTTATACAGTGAGATCTTGAGATGATTTCAGCTCCAAGTCGTGCCATCTTGTTATGGGAATTAGCGTCCGAAAGGTCATGTTTATGAGACTGTTTCTATTACTCTAATCATTGCGTTTATTGACGATGCTCTCCACTAGGTAATCATAGCATGCTGAATTCCAAAGTCATTTCATCATTTGCACGCTCTTCGAACAAGACTTTAGATCTAAGGTCCATTCTTTTCTTTTTCCCCCTTTCTTAAATTTCCTTAATCTAGGAACCAGGTTTGGTTTAGCTAACACCCTTTTTTTCAATCCATCGAGTTACTGCAAACTGAAAAGCTACCCAACTTTTATGGTGGTTAGATGGGGGGAGAGAGAGAGAGAGAGAGAGAGAGAGAAATCGAACATCTTGGTTGGAAAGGAGATATGCAGTGTAGGAACTACCATATGTTGCGCATAAACCCAGCGAAGACATTACATGTCATATAGAAGATGCCTCTGATGAAGCATTTTACTTGCTCCTTTCTTTGCGATGAGAACACAGTGGTCTGAGAACCAACGGGAGGGCGGCGCCAAACAACCACCAAACACTCTCTTTTTACTCTTCACAGTCAAGAGTTTATGATAAATTATTGGAGAGAAAAGGACATGTTAGCCCATAGGTTCTGCACTCACTGGACTTCAGTGTGTTGGACTTTTAGCCGGAGGAGGGATTGGAGAGAATGGGAAGAGTGTCAAAACCATGACCTGAAATTGAGGTCCCTTCTATGACCAATTTGTTTAGGTATTGTTTGGTTTAGCTTTTGGATGATGAGATTGACCGCTTTTTGGCTGGACCTGTTTGGTATTCAATGATTCGCTAGACACCACAGACACGTTTGTTTGATCATGGAACATGACCGGACATTATGAGTGAACTGAGGGGAAAAAGCAAGCGCTGGTGAATTGAATTGTCAACTAATGAAACAGCAATGGATGTCATTATTCTATTAAGGAAATTTCATTCCACCCGACAATGCTACAGGAGTTGTTGACAATTCTTGCTTGTCCTCCCTTGAAAACCTTCTTGCTTTCACAACGAAAGTTTGCCATTAGCCTGACACTCTTCTCATTTTGCTTCTGAGGCATAAACACAGAGCAAATTCAGAATCACCATGCGTGACGATTCCAAGTGCCAAGTATACTGCCTGCTGTTGATCATCTTAACCACATCGGCTTTGAGCACCAAACTGGTTTCCGGGGCTCGGCATGTGAGGGGGAGCATGAGAGGCAAAGACACCGTTCAAGCAAGGAAGATGACGACAACGACAACGACAACCACGGCTACTGCAACGGCACAAGGTGGAGATGAATTTCTTGCTGTCGAAGAGAGAAAAGTACCCTCGTCACCCGATCCACTGCACAATTAGCAGATTGGCGTCAACGATGCCTTTTAGAGATCTCGCATAAAGCTATACCTTGCAAAGGTGGGGAGAAGGTACCCACCATGTAGAAGAGCTTCTTGTTCTTTTTCTGGCCTCGCTTGAATGAACGGTTGGCCATATATTTTTCAATAACGCAATTTCAGTGCCACTTCAGGTTCTGAATTTCACGCAAGAAGAAAAGTTTCAATATGAATACCAAATCTATTGCAAAGTATTAAGCAAGATGTGAAGATGAATGCCTTTCATGAATTTTTGAAGATCAGAGATTGGTTGGACTAGTTGATTAGTGAGAACTCTCTCTCTCTCTTTCGCGACAAGAAAAGTTTCTAATATGAATACCAAATCTGTTGCAAAGTATTAAGCAAGATGCGAAGATGCATGCCTTTCATGAATTTTTGAAGATCAGAGATTGGTCGGACTAGTTGATTATTGAGATCTCTCTCTCTCTCTCTCTACAAGAAAAGTTTCTAATATGAATACCAAATTTGTTAAGTAAGATGCAAAGATGAATGCCTTCCACCTTCCATGAATTTGTGGTCGGACTAGTTGATTATTGAGAACTCTCTCTCTCTGTCTTCCTTGGAACCAGGGATTATGGTTGCTGAAAGGCAATGCACAAAAATAGAATCAGCAGAAGACATTGCCATACAGTGTGCTTCATCTATATATATATATAAACTATAGCAGGTTCAACGAATGAGTTTTAAGAGGCAGAAAATCAAATATATTTTGCTAATTAGTGCCATCAAATTGCCCAGATGAACATTCAAGCCCGAGCCGATCTACGATCGTATGACCAAGCACCTTCTTTTGCTTCAAAACATGAAACCAGGGCCACATTTGCTCGTTACTCTTCGATCGATCCAAGACAGTCGTTAACGAAAAATCCTCCAGAAAGTAGCAAATGAATCAAATTGATCTGAGGTTGCTAGAACTTTCAGTTTACCACGATAATCAGATCATCATCGATCCCTGTATCATCGGCAATTCCCTCGAGCCTCTTTGGCACACTTCGAAAAGGTACCTTTCGATTTAAGCCAACCTATTTTATGCTTCCACGGACCAAATGCTCAGCAGCCTATTCCCCTCGACACTATGCAAGGCATCATAATTGAACACTTCTCCAGAAACTACAGTTGCCGTCTAAGCAAAGCCCAAGAACGTTATTACATCTACATTTGAGTTTGCTGAAGCAGGTCCTCACTCCCGATTCTTGAAAAAAGCAGCTTACTCCGGCTCCAATCCGGAGCTTTTAGAAGTGGTCGGTTCACACTGTCTAAACAAGTCCGGCATCAGTATTCAGTATAGTCATTGCTGGTTTGGACCAAGAACTGACATGGGCTATGCAGAAACTTGAAGGCGTACACGAGTCTTTTGACCGTACGCACGTACGGTCATTTTGTGTAATTCTTTTTTACCTTATCCAGCATGAAGCATTTCGGCTTGGACATTAACCACACGACCAATCACTGGAGAGAACATTCACTTCAATCAAAAGACTAACCAGAATCTACATCCGGCATGAAATGACTATCGAATTTAGTGATACTACTACCCAGAACTGAAGCCAGTTTATGGACAGTAAACAAGAAAATTGAAAGATTTAAGCACGATTTAATTTCCAAGTTCAGCTTTCCTTGGCGATCCCCAGGAACTGGGGCCACACAGATATTTCAGTCATGAATTTCAAGTAACTATGGCTCATGAAATTCTTGTCAACATTCTCCAAAATATGAAAGCTATGCTCTAGTCTTCTTCCCTTTAGTTTCTGCTGCAGGTTTGGCCTTGAAAGGCAAGAATGTCTTCCCACCCATGTATCCTCTTAATACTTCTGGAACCTCAACTCCATCTTCTCTCTGGTAGTTCTCAAGTATGCAGCAAATCGTCCTCTCAGTGGCAGTCAGGGTAGAATTTAATAAGTGAACATATTGCTTCACTTGCTCATTGCTCTGACAGATTGCAAAAGGAAAAGGAAGAAAATCAAGTATGTCAGCCGAAAGGAGGTGTTTTTTTATGCAAAACAGGATGTTGTCAAAATAAAGTAGAGAAATATTGACATCACTACCAGAACAATCACTGGCTTCCGGTCAGCCAAAACCATTAACCAGAAATCGCTAGTTGATCCATCAGACTAGATTTTGCACATAGGATAACATGAATAAACTTGGACAGAGAAATTGAAAGGACATACTGGATACTCGTCAAATATCCTCCTCCTTTAAGATCATATTCAGGCAGAAAAGCACAGTTTCATCAATTATTATTCTAACCCAATGAAACCTTCCTAGCTAGTTGTCACAAACAATCATTTCCATGCATGCAACAAGTTCTCGAGTACTAGCTTAAAAAGAGTTACCTTCTTCTGACCATATCGTATTTCCAGTCTCCTTGACTGATAATCAGTACAATTCGAACAGGACACAAGTTCTCTGTAAGTCTGCGACGCAGGAAACCAGCCCTCAAGATCATACTTCTTTGCGGCGGCATCATTCAGAGCACCAGAAACAATTGCTATGACATGATATGGGATCTTAAGCTGCAATAACAAAGAGACACCAGAAAGTGAATCTGACATACAAGAACACAACCTATTCATGAGGACAGCACTCTTTCAATGTTAAACATAGTGCAGCAACATGAAATTAATTCAGGGGTTCATCAGGTGAAAAGTAATACCGCCTGGTAAAACTCCTCAGAATTTTTTATCATTTCCTCGTGCATGTCCCAAGACTCATTGCCATTTGGAGTGGTGATGCAAAATTGCTCCACTTTCTCAAACTGATGAACTCTGAAAATTCCTAAAGTATCACGACCGTGGGAACCAGCCTCTTTGCGGAAGCAAGACGAATATCCAGCATACCTGGTCAAAATTCCAATACAAGCTGAATCAGATCAGAACGATGTCCACACATAATAACAACTAATAATCAACATCACTACCGGACCTTATTGGTAGCTGGGATGGATGGATCCAATCATCAAGATGATAAGCACAGAGTGGCTGCTCGGCAGTAGCAATGAGATATTTGTCATCTCCCTCTCCAGTTACCTAATTGGACATCACTAATCAGTCCTGACAGATATGTTCAAGAAGTGGTACAACTTATAGTTTCATTAAAACTTTAGTAATGATAACTCCTCAAATCTTGCATAGCAGCAAAGAGAGGGAAGAAATTGTGACAGTATCGTTCATCTGTTACCTTGTAGAGTTCTTCATCAAATTGTGCTAATTGAGCACATTTTGCCATGATATCTTGCTTCATGAAGAAAGGTGTTTGTAGGGCTGTGTATCCCCTTTTCTCCAAGAAATCCAGTCCAAAACAAATCAGAGCTTGATTAAGACGGACACCGTCCCCCTTCAAGTAGAAACCCCTAGCACCAGCCACGTCAGCACCTATATAAATCCAAGCATACTGAAATTAACGACTCAAAATATTCGCGAGAATAAGTAGCATTAAAGAGTGGTCAATAATTAGAAAACTAGTGGAACCTCAGACCTTGTGACTTTCAAGCACAAGTATATTATCAAATTGCAGTACACAACCCTAAGGGTACTTCTGATACCTTTCTTCAAGTCCGCAATTTCAAGAAGATCCACAAGCTCTACATGGTTCTTTAGCTTGGGCTCCACCCTTTTGTCTCCCCACGTCCTAACAACTGCATTATTTGCCTATAAATGCTTGAAGTAAATAATCGCTCCAAATTCACACAAAGTATTGCAACATCATTTTCCAACTGAAATGGCCAATTACCTCATCATTGTTCACAGGCACGGAATCATGCACAAGGTTCCCGACTATTTCCAGCCTCGATTTTAAGGCTATCCAAGCTTCACGGACTTCGACTTCTTTCTCGGCAGTCAGCTTCTTATTCTCATTCGTGTTCGCTATCATCTCCGACGCATCCTCGCCGGACTAAAAACGGCAAGCACGGCACCATAACCAATCGAGTTCAACAGAGACAACATTCCACTATCTATGTACAGGCAATGCGGATCTCACCACAACCAAACTAAGCCCAGTCTCAAAACAGTCAAAATTTGAATACACAGGGAAAACTTTTTTTTCGCACATGGGTAATCGAGTAAACCGCGAGCGCGATTGCATCCATAAAGAAAGACTGAAACTTTTCAGATCTATCGTAATAAACACGGGCACGGGAGCAGTCAAAATGGTCAAAGACCCAATTTTTTTTTTTACTTTTTTTTACAAGATTCGTTTCTTATTCAGGACCCGCGGCGTTAAATAAGGTCCCGAATGCGCAGGCCTCAAGAGCCATAAGAGAACTCACGATTTTGAGCTGGGCGACGCGCTTGTTGATCTTGTTGAACTCCTTGCGCAGATTCTCGAGTTCGAACTGACCTGAAATCGCAAATCACGAAACCCGGGGGTGAGAAAGAGACCGGCGGGCGAATCACGCGGGCGGGCGGGCGCCTGCCGGATCGAGGAACGCGCGGGGGCGAGCGATTCTTACGCTGGCGCCACTCCTTGTCGAGGTTGATGATCTCGTCGACGATGTCGACGCTGGCGAAGCGGCGGCGCTGGGACTCCCGGATGATCTCCGGGTTGTTCCCCTTCTCTTCCCGAAACAGATTGATGTCCAGCATTCTCGCCCGCCCTTTCTCTCTCTATCTCTAGAGGGATGGAGGAAGACGGACGAAGGAGGAAGACGAAGGACAGAAAAGGCTTATGCGCTGCCTGTCTAAAACCCTACGTCGTCGTGGTGATGCGCGGAGGGGGGAAGGGGGAATAAGATCTTGTGCCTGGAAAACGCGTTCGGAATGAGGTTATGCTATACCCGGAGTGGGATTGGGCATGCGCGCGTCCAAACAATCGCCCAACCTCTAGCCCCACACTCGAACGTGTTTGTTTGATAACGATTTTGTTTCCAAAAATAATTTCTGATAAAAAATGATTCTTTTTTATTCTATTTCTAAGAATAATTTCTGAGTAAAAGAATGTGTTTGGTAACTATACAAAATTTCTGATTTTGGAATAGAAAAAGAACAAAAATACGTTTGGTAAACCACATAAAATTTATATTACAATTCTAAAATTTTATCAAATTATAGAAATTCTATTGATTAATTATATCTATACTAAGTAATAAACATATTAACTAATCAAATTTTTATTAAATAGTAAATAATAAACTATAATTATAAATACTAAATAATAAATTAATATACAAAATTAAATATGTAATCTATAAATAGCAAAATTTCAATTCACTTCATATCATTTTTTTAAAAATAATTTTTTTTTTCCTTTCTTCCTCCCCTCCTTCTTCTTCAAGGTGGTCGATCGCCAGCCTCCGACGATCGGTGACCGGCGACCTCACCACTGCCCTCGGCGGCCGGCCCTCATTGGCCAAGCCTCGCTAGAGCTAGGTGAGACCCGCCCGCCACCGGAGAGGCCGAGCCGCCGGTGGTTGAGCTTGCCTTCCGCGAGCTCGCCGGAACTCACCTTGGCCCGGCGAGCTCGTCGAACTAGTTGCTTGCAACCGGTGGCGATGGGTGGCAAATGGTGGACGGCAACCGCGACAATGACAAAGTGGATGGAAAAAAAAAAAAGAAAAGGGGAGAAGAAGAAGAGAAAATAAGAAAATATGGGCTTGGTTCTTAGATTTGTTCTTGGGAATAAGAATCAACTTTTTTTTTTTTTTTTTATTATTATTGATTCTGTTCCAAATCTATTTCTAGAAACAAAAAAATAGAAATTTGTCTTTGGGAATAAAAATTTTACCAAACATGATTCTGTTTCAAAATTACTCTCAAGAACAAAAAATCAGAATCTGGAACTGTTGGAATGGTTACTAAATAGACCCTTAGTCTACCATTTCTACAAGCTAATTCCTGTTATATAGAATCCACTTTCGATTTTTTTTTTTTTTTTTTTTTTTCCGGGGTATGAAGAAGAGCTAAAGCTGAATACAAAAATTTAATGTGGTTACCTAATAAAAATCCTTTAAGAGCTAATGGAAAGAAGCCTTGTCGTAAAATTGGCTTTTTTACTCTCTTTTCTATAAATTTCAATAAATGACGTGAAAAAGTGATTATAAGCCCTAATGACAATTGATTGCTAAGTCAAACCAATGGAATTGATTCGATCTGATTTTGTTTTTCGCATATATGCTCTCACGAGTAAGTGTAGATATGGTAAATGAAGACTTCACGAATGGTAATTAACTTCCCCCAATCTGATTGGCACTTCACTTTTTTTTTTTTTTTTTTTAGGTAAAATCATATTATTCTCCAGCAAAAAGGAGATGCCTTCCTTTATTAATGTTCTTCGCTTTCTGGATTAAGTTTTTTGGAATCCAATGTTGCGGCACCGGACCTTGAAGAGTAATAATTCATTTATTTTGCAAAAAATAAATAGATTGACGAATACTTTTATCAAAACAAGTAGTTATATCACTCAAAATAATTAGCTAATAGAAGATGTTCTCATTCCCAAAATAATTTATACCTTAACATTTTCGTGAATGATGAAGATATTTTTCATACACACAGTTTTGTGAGACAAACGATTAATTTTAAGAAAATGTTTTCCTAAACATGGATTTTTCATGAAAAAAGCAGACCCTCATTATAAACAACTAGACAGAGATCATGATCATCAGATGTCTCAACGTAAGGAAAACATACAATGCACTGGAAAGTGGTGCAATGCCCATCTCATTTTTCACTCAAAGAACTTTTATTGTTATACAGAGAATTTGGCGACGCTTTATCTCTATATTCAAGACGACTATGCTACTACACTTCTGACCAAAAAGAATTACGTTGGAGAAAGACTCTCCTCCAGCCTAATCATGGGCCTAAGAGAGAAAAGAATGGGTATGAATTTCGGCCACACTAAGACGGTGTATTGTACGTACTTTCCTCAGAGCTTTTATGGTTTTTGCAGTCGATGCTTCCATTTTTGGGGGGAACCAGTCAGTCCGGCCGGTAAACATCGCGTCATGATCCATGAATCTTGATAGATGGCAATTCAGGAGGATGATGGCTGATCAAATTTGCCCATAGATTAGCAAGTTTGAGAAAATACCGCTCCTCGTCCCAGAAAATCATCTTCATACCTGGCTCAACAACAGCAAGCAGCATTTTAGAAGCAAAATTAAGGTTCCAAGCAAAAGGTTCAACGTATATAGCCAGCCAAAGATGCCATGCTGCCACAAAAGAGAATAAAAAGAGACAACCTAAGACTAGGGAAAATACTTGGGAATCCCATTTGAGAACTTTTATTTTTAAAACAGCCTTCAGATGCAATAGATAACCTTAGCAGATCGAGTACTTGCATGACTAAAGTGACAACTCTGTGATAATGGTGATCTTGTACCAGACTGAACCCCCTGATGGATAAGAATAGATTTACGGTTAATATATACATACCTGGCACTGTTCCTGGACTCAATAGAGACAAATGGCAAACAGGTTCTTCACAAGAAAAAATAGCCTTCTGGAGTACACCTGCATTGAGAGTGTAAACATGCTTGATAGACTCCAATAAAGCCTTGACACTGTCCTCATATTGGAACTCCAGCGGATCAGATATGTATCGAAGAGCTTCTTCAAGGCCTGAACTGGACCACAAAGTAGTACATTCATCTAAAAGAGCAGATGCGCCAGAGAAATCTCTATAATTAAGGAGAATCCATGGTTTGTATAACATGGCTGAGGCCCCAAGAACTCCAACTGCTCTGTAAACTTCTCCCAGGGCAAGTACATACTGCTTGCCTAAATGATGTGAAAACAACAGCACATTAAATTCGAGGCCCAAAGAAACTCTAGTCATCACTATTTTGATCGTTCTTGGTAGCTATGACATACCTTCTTTTTCAGATAATATTTGACTGGAAACATTCTTCTCCAGACATTGCTTCCATATTGAGGCTCCATGCTTTAGCTCTTGAGCACAAGCAGAGATCATTTTGGACCATGTGGAAACATAATTAGATTGTGCCTCAGCTGATCCTAATTTTAAAATTTTCGGTACCAAGGCTACATGTCTCAAGAGTTCAACCAATGACTTTGAATCTCTCTCTACCTGTAGACAAGCAAGGTACTGCTACAGTTAAGTTCAAGAGCCAAACAACTGCCCAGTTGGAAGTCAACTTTTCATATCAGAACCAACTTAAGATATATTGATTTTCGACTCTAAAATTAAGCGGACTGTTCAGACAGACAAATAAACAAAGAAAAAAGGGAGAAGTTTATCCATTTTAAACCACTACATTCCCAGAACAATTGCATTAGCAGCCTTGTCCACAAATCTCATACCAAGGACTCTATCCTGGATTACTTGCAAGGAACAAAATATTCAGGCAGGACTGATCCAAAGGAAAGATAGATAATAGAGTGTGCAATAACCACCGTCCTACAAGTATCTCAGTTGCAAATATATCTCAACGATTTCACTTGATAACAATTTGCCAATCCATGTGATCTTCCATTAAGCACAGACGAGAAATTCATACCGATGACAATCTGCTCGACAAGTTATATTCTGCCTCAATTATGCGGAACTTTTCTCCAGATAAGACTTCAAGAAATGTACTGATGCTGATATCTCTCTCAGATGGATTATTTGAGGGCCGTTGCAAGCTTGAATGCAGCTCATTGTAAAGCTCCTAAAACAAGAAGGTTGACTCAGAGTTACTCCATACACAGTGATGCAATCATAATGAAATAGCTAAAAAATCTTAGATGTTGGAATGAGAAAATAATTGATATAATAGTAAAGTAAGTAACTAAAACAATCAATTTTGTAAACATAAACCTGAATTTCCTCATCATGAGCTTTTGCCTTTGCAGTTTCGCCGGCAAGATCAACAGGGTCATGTGCCTTCTGACAAATAGCACGTTATCAACATTTAGGGTTTGAGCAACTTCATAACAAAACAAGCAAATTCATTGCATGAACGGATCTTCACCTGATTAAGATGCCGGCAAGCAACAAGGCACAACTCATCCTTCAAATTGCAATAGAATTGAACAAGATCATCAAGTTTTAATTCAATGTCAAAACTTTGAAGCAAATCCACAGGACTGGTTATAGAGACTTCTGCAGATTTGGTCGCAGGGTAGACATCCTTATGCTCCCAAGAAATATCCTCTAAGACGTTTAGGTTATTTCCTAATCTGGACATTGGCACAGTGTGGCTTGAATTTGACCCATTAACACCAAGCCATGGAGTACTTGTGCCAAAGCTCTGACGTTCATCTCCTCTCGGTGTATAGGCACCCTGAAAATCCCATTCATCTAAGTCATCCTCTTTGATTGCTAAATCTGGTTCCGAATTTGTCCAGGTGGTATTCAGTGCACCCTCACTCAGCTTCTTAATGTCGGCTGCAGGAGTACTCGGCATGGATTCACTGTACAGACTTGATATGAGATCAGTGATGGATGTTCCTGAAGTTAGTTTAGTTCTATCTCTTGTATCAGGTGTAGGTTCTTTGATAAAACTGTCACCTTGAACTATTGTATCTTCTTTCCCCAAATCTTCACCACCAAAAAGAGACAATGGCAGGGCTTCCTTTTTCCCATTCCCTTGATGTTTCTCATTTCTCTAGAAAGTAAATAATGAAAAGTCAACCAACAGAAGTATCATATGAAAGAATCTAAATTTAAATCTGCAAAACAATATTCCCCAGTGACAACTAATACCGAAATTAGGATTTAACATCCATTGAAGTGCATTATTTCCTCCGAAACAAAAATTCGTGAGAAATTGCTGGCCATTTAGTTTATATGTGTACATTTCAATTTTTAGCTTGGTGCTGTATAATAGATCGTAGCTTCTGACAAAAAACAAGAGGAACAACTAAAGCATGATATCTACTGCAGAACCTAGGACTTCACTGTCAGCCGGAAGTGTTAGAGACAGGTCAACCGTTGAGCATTTAGATTTGAACAATGAGATTGACATACATAATAAGCACCACAATAGAAATATGTACGATAGGGAAAACCAGTTAGTAAATTCAACAAACTTTTATTCTCCTTATAAGGATTTATTAAATGTAAGCGAATATCTTGAGACATGATTCTTCAAGTCACTGATAACACACCATTGACAGGGCATAATATGAAATGCAAAAAAAAAAAAAAAAAAAAAAAAAAAAAAAAAAAAAAAAGGAGTAAAAAAAAATAAATAATACGACTTTGGTGACAGCTCATGCTTCAATAAATCAATTTAGTTCCTTAAAATGCATGATTAAGTGCTAAATAATGAAAATTACACTAGGCAATTTCATCACCTGCATGTTTCTATCAAATGATGTTGTGGGAAAAATTGTGCATTCCCTGCTATCCTACGAACTTTATGGAGGTGGCATACCTGGTAAAACTTGTTTAAATCAGCAAAAGACTCATACCTCATGCTTTGATGCAGCTTCTGATAAAGCGTCTTTAAATTCCCAAAGATTTTCGCCAAAGTCAGCACTCCTCTCCATTGTACTTGTCTTTGCACCATTATCAGCAAGCTTCAGATCATCCTGGCATAAAAAATTCAGAAAACAGAGATTTTAGCCTGTGAACGAGCGATATGTGAACTTACTTGCCAATGTGATTTCATTCCCACCACAACCTTAGATTTCCACAAATTCTCGACAAAGTTTAGCACTTGGTTTGATTTAGTAAATTCTAATCCCTAGAATTGTTAATTGTCATTCTGCTAGCTTTCTGAATATAATATTTCATGGGATCGTTTTTCTTTCGTAGAAAACCATGATACCAACATTAAATAAAGTCGTAATTAATTCTGACTCAGATTCAACTAAATCTAATGAAAATTCACCTATTCTGGAATAATTTTGATTTTCAAACATGCATGGCAAGTGGAATAAATAAAGAAAGCCACCAAAAATTTCATGAATTCCACAATCATTCAACTCATACAAGTGATGCAGTACCTGAGCATTTGAACCAGTTTCTGAAGATGCACACCTAAAGTCCCAATTGTTTTCCTCAATTTCAGCAACTCCATCAACTTGATTGAAATTAGCTTCATGATTGGAGCCTTTCAGGTCAATCTTGGGTTTTGGGTTCAAGTCATACACAGAACTTGACGTCACAAATTTATCAGCAATCCACTTTGATGAGGCAAACAGATCGGATTGTCCATGTGCACCATTGTTAAAGTCAAAAGTGGCTTCAGTCGTTGGTGAACTTCTGAATGTTGCCCCATTACCCTTTGGCAAAAGAAATTGCGAGATTTCAGTAGATATTATCATGTTTCTATGGAAAATTTGCAGCTCCAGAATCTCACAACTCTGGTAGAGATTTTAGTTTACAATGCAGGGAAGAATGAAATAGAACTATCAAGCCATGAATTCCATATTGAGTTCCACTTGACTGACGTTCATTGATCACTCAAACTTCATGATCTGCTTATTTATATAGGAACCAAATCAAATTACATCCACAAAAGGATTACCTATGGCTAATTTAAAAAATTAAGACAGTCAGTGAGAAAAGATGATCTTTATGACTTTTCTTCAAATGCCTCAATTATAATGTATCAAGATACAAATCGGCCATGTTAAGGGGAATATTGGCTGGATTAATTTCTTCAGATAACATAAAAATAAACATCATATACACTAATACATGAGATAATAGGAACTTTTAGAGTTACCTTATGGTTCTCATGATTGAATTGAGTTTCAATTTCTGCACCTTTGAATTCCCAACCAAAATCATTGCCTGTATCCTCCTCTTTTCTAACAGAATCAATAACAAGCCCATTAATGCCTGAGTTCAGTGTGTTGAAGCTTGGAGTGGGAACATGCACATCAAAATTCCAACCACTGCCACTTGAAATGGACACGTTCACATTCTCAGCTGCATCAATCTCAACTTTATTCTGCTTTTCCTGGTTAAAAAGATGGCAGAGACGTGGGTGTGTTTGCATCCAGAAGACAAAAGGAGGAAAAAAGTAATCTACTTTGCCAATATGAATATGCATTGCCAAAGACTAGAATTCTCAAGGGAAGAACAAGAGGAACAGGGGCACATAGAGCAAGTGTATAATAAAGATGTATAGAGGTTCTACAGTGATTGCAATAGGAAGGCCCAGATAATAAAATGCAACATCTTCTAGATGGTAACAGTCCTTTGCAATCGAAGCTTCAACTTGACACACTCATCAGTGTAGTGGTGGCCCCAAAAGGTGCACACGTTCTTCATCTCCAAATTTGTGAAGCACAACAATGCACCATCATCCCGCAATGATTCCTCACTCTAAATAGACAGAATATATGATTTCAAACATCACATGGCCAGTTGTGGACGGTTTTGGATCCCCCAGAACTGTTTAAAACAGATATCCTATATACAATCTCAACCAAAAGGAGACAACTTGCGTTTTCTCTGTGAGCACACTTGAACAATTTTACGATCATTTCGTTTCTCTTAATGATCTTTCGAATTCTATGACTTCTAATGACTCGTCAACTCCTTCAAGACTACAAATTTAGGATGAAAAACCAAAATAAACGAATATGTCAAGCCTTTACCTCAATATTCTGGTCGTTGGACACTCTCTCGGCATCCACAAACTTAAATTCCCACTCTTCATCATCATCTAACTCACCGTTTCCGTTAAGCACGGAGGAGTCTATCCCGTTCGAGCTCAACTTCAGATTCGACCCAGTTTGAGCTTCAGCGTTCAGATCCTGACCGTGTACCATCGAGTTCGCGTCATGATCCGTATCCGTTCCATTTTGATTACCGACTTTCGGACTCCGCTCATACAAATTAGAAATCAAGTCGTTCAATCCGACGCCGACATTCAAATCGGAACTCCTCTTCGCCGAATGACCATTCGGAAGCTTAAACGCGTGACCATCACCGGCCACTGAAGGATCGACTGCGGCAGGTTGTTCCTCCTCCTCCTCCTCTTCCCCGAATATCGACAACGGTATAGCTCCCTTCGGCTTCCGCCACTGGGCTTCCAGTGAATTCCCGCTGCTCGGCGCCGGAGCAGCAGCGGCCCGCGGTTCCACCGCGCGATCCGCGAATAAATCCGGTACCGCCGGCGAGCCCGAGTTGCTCGGAGGACCGGCGACGGATTTGGAAGGCGAGATCCGGCCGAAGCTGACGAAATCGGACCAGTCGTCGTCGTCCTGAGAGGCGGAGGCGGAGGCGGAGGCGGGGGCGGGTGCTCCGCCGTTGCCGGAAACGGAGGCGGCGGCGGCGGAGGCCGTGGAGCTGGAGGCGGAGGCGAAGGCGAAGTCCCCGAAGCTGTCGTCGTCGCCGTCGTCGTCGTCGACGCGGATGCCGGCCGCCATGGACGGAGGCGAAGGACGGAGAGGGAGGACGGAGGGGGCTCGGAAGCTCGCGAGCGATCGCTCGCGGTGGGGGCGATTACGGCGTGTTCTCGACGGTTTTGAGTGCGCGCGTGGCTTATGGGGTGTGGCTCGCGAGTGCGCCGCCCGTGCTGACCTGGACGTAGGGCCAAGCCTTCTTTAATTTTTCGGTCGGATTGATTTCTGAATTTATTGAATCAGGTCCCAACTTTAGATAAATATTTAACGTGATTCATAAATTTTTAATTTATTTAATATAATTTTTAATTTTTTAGTATTTATTTAATTCAGTCGTTAGACTGTATGAAAATATTTAAATGACCCTCTAATTTTGACTCAATATGCAATACTATAAATGTTATGAAAATTGTAATAACATTAGATATTTATGGTCACTATTTATGTAGTGAGATAGGTTTTTGTAATGGTATGGAAGGAAAATAAGTGCTCTTCACATTATTTCCAATCCTAAGTTAATAGATGTTCAAAGCTAATACTATTTCAATGAATACAAAGAGTATGTGTTAAATATTATATGATAATGATAATATCTTGAACCATAATAGCACTAGCAAAAAAATGAGACAATCGGGTCGTCCTACTCATAAAAATCCTTTATCATCTCTATATAGGTTCATAGATAAAATTTTACTACTAATCCCTCGTTAAGACAACCGCGATAAACGTGATGACATTTTATGTTTTTTCCTCTAATTCTTTCTAACGCCGAAATTCCTTCTTTTTTTTTTTTTAATCCTTCCGACGTCCGATTCTTTTCATTTTTTTGACAAGGACGTCCGATTCTACGTACGTGTCCGCCGAACGCGTGCAATCCTCCACGTGGTCCCCACTCCCACCGCCACTCAGCGTGACGTGGCAGCAATCCCGAACGAAGTATATACAAAGGCGGCCTCGCCGATTCGATCTCGTCCGTCGCCCTTTTAGCTCGCACCGAATGCTCTCGCGCTTGCACTTCTACTCTTTCTCATGCAGGCTGTCATCGGCGACTAAACTCTGCTGCCGTCGCTACCATCATCACCGGACGACTAAGCTCCCGACAGCGTTGCTTCCGGTGAGCCGTCGGGTTCCGTGGCGATCGATGGCTTCGGGAGGAGACCAGTTCCCGCCACAGAGGCAGGAGCGGCAGCCCGGGAAGGAGCACGCCATGGATCCTACCCCTCAGTTCAGCAGCACCGACTACAAGCCTTCCAACAAGCTCCAGGGGAGGGTGGCGCTCGTGACTGGAGGTGACTCCGGGATCGGGGGGGCCGTGTGCCACTGCTTCGCGCGGGAAGGCGCCACGGTCGCCTTCACGTACGTGAAGGGCCAGGAGGACAAGGACGCGCAGGACGCGCTCCAGATGCTGAAGCAGGCGAAGGCCCCCGACGCCAAGGACCCGATGGCCGTGGCGGCCGACCTTGGGTTCGACGAGAACTGCGGGAGGGTGGTTGATGAGGTCGCGAAGGCCTACGGCCGGATCGACATCCTGGTGAACAACGCAGCCGAGCAGTACGAGTGCAGCACGGTCGAGGAGATCGACGAGTCGAGGCTAGAGAGGGTGTTCAGGACTAACATCTTCTCTCACTTTTTCATGGTCAGGTAAGGATTCTAGTACTTCATCATCGCATAATCATTTCAGGAAGTGATCATAACTTAAGACTGTTACTAGGTGTTGTCGTCAATCTAGCAAGTATCAGTTTGTTGATCACCTCTTGGCATCCATGGCATTGTCTGCGCAGGCACGCGCTGAAGCACATGAAGGAAGGCGGCTCGATCATCAACACCACGTCGGTGAACGCCTACAAGGGCAACGCCAAGCTCCTCGACTACACATCCACCAAAGGCGCGATCGTGGCCTTCACGAGGGGCCTCGCGCTCCAGCTCGTGAGCAGAGGCATTAGGGTCAATGGGGTCGCGCCGGGCCCGATCTGGACCCCACTGATCCCGGCATCCTTCACCGAGGAGGAGACCAGGAACTTTGGGAAACAAGTGCCCATGAAGAGGGCTGGCCAGCCCATCGAAGTCGCCCCATCCTTCGTGTTCCTTGCGTGCAACCACTGCTCGTCCTACATCACCGGGCAAGTCCTCCACCCTAATGGTGAGAGTCCACAGTCTCTCAATTCTGAACATGCTGTCCTTTTCCTTTTCAAGTGAGATTGAAGCATGATTGTGTGCCGCGTTGCATTTCTGGCCTCTTGCAGGTGGAACGATCGTGAATGGATGAAGATCGGCGATGGCAAGGCTAGGCTGCATGTTTTGCACTTTTGCTTTGGTGGGTCTGTTTTTGTGTGCAAATAATGCTATGGTTTCATGGACTGGTATGGTGGGGATATGTAGTCTCCAGGGATGTTGCATGGAACTTGGGAGTCCTTTCTGTGGAAACGTGGACCTTTTCGCTGTTCAGACCTCCAACATGTTATCTAGTACTTTTGTTGCGCCGGTTCAGGTTTTTCGCTTGTGTTGTGGCGTGGTTTTTTGATAGAGAACGCAAAAAGCAAGGTGGAAGACTGATCAGTGCAAAAAAAGGCATTTTCATGAGGATATTACGAACAACAGGCTGACGGGATTCTTCCTTTTCTGTTCCCAAAAAATTGGATGAAATTGTCGAAGTAGCAAACTAGAGCCGTCCAAATGATTGACTGAGAGTTTTATGGATCATAAATGAATCACAAATGAATTTACAATTTATTTAGATTTAATTCATCTCAATAATTCATCTCAACCCGATCATAAATGGATTTGCAATTTATTTAAATTTAATTCGTCTTTATAATTTTTTTTCGTTATTTTTCGTCCTCGTTCTCTCTCGCTCACTCACTCCACACTCACTCACTCCACACTGCTCTCTTCCTTAGTTTGGGTACGAATTTTTATAGATTGAATTAAATATATTAGTATTTTAATCATATGGATGCTCTCTTCCTTAGTTAGGGTACGAATTTTAATAGATTGAATTAAATATATTAGTATTTTAATCATATGGATCGAATTGGATATAAGTTATTAGATTTTCATTATGGATATAAGTTAGTAGTTACGTGATAATGAGTCAAAACAGTTTTAAATACATCGGATTAAACACATCTATACACATCTATTTAGGTCGGACCATCCAAACTCAAACTGACAAACTCGATGATTAAGCCTAAAATACCAAAAGTGGGAAGCTGCAACCAAGTCCAAAACTTGAACGAAGCTTAATACTCTGTAGATCGATCCTGGTATTTATACTTGCATGTGGTCATGTCTCGACAGAAGATACAGACAAAAAGACAGGCGGGAATCAAGTACTCTCTAGGATCCTGACATAGCCAATGCTATCATGGGGACAGCAAATCTGGCTGTGCAAATGAAAAACTTCACCTAGGCAAGACAAGATTCACTCTGCTCCATCTGGGTCCTCGTCGGCAACGAACAAGGACTGAAGAACGACCGCGCTATCGTTGGTCGGTTCCTCCGGAGAATCAACTCCGGCGTCTTTCAAACCAAGGCGCTGCATACAAACGTCATCGTAAGCTTCCAGGTTCAACCCCGATGCGAGAAACAGTTCTGCCTCATCCACGAATCTGTCCGTTCGTCCCGTTAGGAAAGGCCTCGCGGCATCACGTAAGAGCATTTTGAACTCCCTTTGTCTCTCTTCGGGTGCCTTCAGCTTTCTTTGGTCATCCCTGCGAGGGCAGGTCGGAGAACGGGTAAAATGGATGAGCAATAGAAGTTTACCGAATCAAGCAACGGGTATTGTGAGGTTCATGGTAGACTACCTTCTCAACGATGACTCAATTGTTCCGAGCATATGGTGCACCACTACATCGACATCTTCTTCCTGGACATGACCAAAGGCTTTAGTTTCACGTATGGAAACAGAGCACGATGTCAATCATTCACCTAAAACTTATTGCTATCGTTCGACCAGTGCCATACCGAGAGTGACATTGAAGTAACTACCCATATGCATGAGTTTTGGTGGTTCTTGGCGTCTAACATTCTATGTGAGTTATGACTAGATCATGCCAGTAGTTAATCAGAGCAGATTGAAGGCACTGAGCACAGATAAACTACGGCAGGATTGAAGCACGGATTATTCAATGGAGGCAAGGAAGAAGAATCAGATAGTAAGGAAAATGCATCCTTGCCTTAACTGCTAGGCCAGCAATGGGCTGAGTAGTCACTAAAATATTCATGAAATGATCTTGAATTGAAGTCTCCGTCCAGCAAAAAAAGAAGAGAGCTTTGATCAGGTTGAATGTAATCCTCATTTCCTCCAGTTCTTTTAGCACTAATATCTAGCATATGGCAGGAGCTCTTCCTTTAAGCATCAATTTTTCTAATCATTGCGATAATGAAACAGGGGAGCGTTTTGGATATAGCTTACTAGTTATGTGCTTCTTAAACACTAAGACAGCACAACGATAAAAGTGGTAATCCAATAACATAATACAGATCCATATCCATCAGCGGAATGAATGCATTAACTTATATGAGTTTCCAACCACAGAGAGACTTCTCAGAGAGAGAATCTTTTTTTTTTTTTTTTTTTTTTTTTTGCCCATTTCGATTTCACCATGAAAGTAAATCAGCCAAATTGAATAACTGGTATCGAATACCAACCTGCATTAGAGCTTGAATTTCCCTCTTCAACCAATTATAAAGCCATGGATTTGACTGAAGATATTTTCGAGACTTCCAAAACCGCTTTATATCGAATGCATCACTTAAGAAACCTGATTGAACACACTTTTTACTGAAAAAGCTAACAGGTTTTGTCAGGAAACAAATATAGCAGCTAGATAGCATCATAAGTCAGGTTAGAGAACCTGATTACAAGCATTTGAAATACCTGGTTCAGTATAATAGCACTGTAGCCTATATCTATGCGCTTCTGTAAAGAAAACACTGCAAATAACAGTAAGATTAGTGAGGACATAAGTCAACATTCTGAAAAGCATAGACAATAAATATTTGACATAATATTTACCTATCAGAAAATATCTGACTAACATAATGCCGTTCAAAAGAACTTCCATCATATCCATGGATAATCGAAAAGTTTTCAGTCTGCACGAACATATTCATTCCATTCGATCAGTAAATATGACTAAGCATTGCAACATGTTAAAATTCTTGATGTTTCAGAATAAGGAGCTAGTGTCAACAGCTTAAGTTTCAACGCTATAGAATCAAGTGAACAGAAAATGAATTGAAAACAAAAGACCATCTGTAGAGTTCTCTCAAAATGGATGAGCCCAAGAAATGGTTGACAACCTTACAAAATGGACACTTCAAAGAACTTGGAGCTTCAGAGTACTTGCTAGCAACCACTTTAGTCCACTGCACAATGCATTTGTAGCAGAATTTATCTGCAGCATTACATCATTTTTCGTTAGAAGTACTTTCCTGAGCACTGGAATTCGTAACATGTCACACTCTACGACAATGGCATAACCGAAGGGTATCCCAGAAGAAAGAATTCGCTTGATAAGAAGATTTGCTTATGTTAGCTTGTGCAACTCTTATTTTCTATTACACTACCAACGAGCAACTTTTCAACACGCTATGCTGGTTATCTCCCTTCTTTTCCAAGCAATTTCGAAACACACCCCCACGTGCACATAATCTGGCAGCACATTCAGTGTCTGTATGCAAGATAGGTCGCGCACTCAAATAACACACAGAGACAGTACACGAGCTCCAGCACCATCTAAAACAACACAACCCATGTAGATGTCAACACTTGGGGACCGCGAGGATGCCAACTTATCCATCAGTGTTGTCATTCACCATATAATGTGGGACTTGGGTCAGTCTTACATATATGAAGCAACATCGTTCGGCAACAGGGACAACATCGCGCTTGATGCCTCGTGCCATTAATCGCTAACACTTTCTCCTCACCGTTGCAAAATTGCAAACTTTCCTTTAACTACTGGACCTTTACATCCCCTAAGCCCCCTTCTAATAACTTAAAAAACGTTTCAAACAAGAACAGGGCCATCAATCTACTACGAAACCCACCAGGATCCATCCAACAGATCACAAAAAAAATCACTAATCTCAGATAACAAAGAGTCGCAGAAGAACATAACTCGGAGAATCCAATCATCTCCCGAATAAATTCAGACAGCGATCAGCCAAGTCGAGATTCCAAGACTCATGCGATTCTTACAGCAAAATGACAAGGGGGATGGACTCCTCTCATCTGGCGTACACCAAAGCGAAAATAGATAAAGGGCAAACCATTTTTCTGCCAATTTCGCAGCTTTTCGGTCGGATTGAGGGACTAGAGACTTACCCATTTGCCATCGATGGAAGAAAAAAAGAAATCACAAATCACAGAGAGAGAGAGAGAGAGAGAGAGAGAGACGTACGGAAACAGCGATCTAAGTAGGATTCTTGGAGCTGTGGAGTGGGGGAGAGACAGATTGGACATGGGTGAGACCTAGAAGATGAAGAGGAAGAAGAAGGAGAGCTCTCGGTCTCGGCCTGCTGCTCCTGGCTCTTGCTCATACCGTTTCGTTGCTCTTCCATCGTTTCACAAGCTCGAGCTCAGGTAATTGAAAGACGTTATATGGTTTTAACTTTAACTGATGGGGGTCAATCACTTTTTGCCTCCTGTAGTACTATCACGAAGATAAACCAATCAACTTTAATCTAATATATAATGTAATTCCAAACTTTAAAATTAATTAGTATGTTCATAAACTTTAGTCAAATATATAAATATGATTTTAAATATGATCCTTAAACTTATACAATTTGAGGATTAAATTAAATATTTACCAAAAGTTTAGAGATCACAATTTATATCAAAAATTTGGGACTATATCAAACAAATTAAGTATTCGTGAGTGATTCTTAATTTTTTTCATATTTAATATACATTAAGTCAAAATTTAGGGACCATTTATGTTATTCTTATTAGGATTATGCCAAAACCCCGTATACTTTCATTAATTTATTTTGATCTACTATTTATTTTTTCTTTTCACCGTGACGCTCGACGCGAAATTCTAATCGCAGCTTTCACCTTGAATGATATTAATGATCCTTAATTTTTTTCAATATTTAATATAATTTCTAAACTTTTCATTTGTTCAATCTAATCATTAAATTTTCAAAAATTCACTCATTTAGGCCTTTCATGTCATGTTCGTGAATTTTAATTGGTCAAATCATTCGTTTTCTCAGGTTATAAATAATACTTCCTTTCTTTTTGGGCTAAAATAACGAGAGAGATTTGACGAGGAAGTCGCATGTAAGTCATGTCATGTGGAACTTGACAAATCCAAGGCCAATAAGGGGATGCCAACTATGACGTTAGAATTTTTAGTAGGACTAAGATTTGACGGATTTTTGCAAATTGAAAGACTACACTAGATTGAACAAAAAATAAAGCAGCATCATCACGCTGAACATTGACGAAAATTCAACACCCATTTATTATCCCATCAAAATTCAATATTCCTCAGCAACAAAAGTTGAAAGGAAAGGGAATTTTCCGGTGCAACTCCATTCTCAAAGTTACTGACCATATACCACTAACTCAAGAGCCAAGCAAAGCCAAACAGATAAGAGACTAGCATCTAAGCCATGAGCATAACCCATTAGCCTGTTGCATAGTGCATGGTTTAGCATGAAAAACTCTTTCTCCTCTCTATTTGACTCCCCTCATTTGGGTCCGAAGCTTCAACCTACACTGCTGCAACTGCCTTATCTGGCCCTGCATCACATCCACCTCTTTCTTCATCATCCTCACCTCCTTCTGTGAACTCAACCAGCTGTGGCTCGAGCCATTGCTCGTGCCGGTACTGGTTCTCAGGACCGCCTGTGTGGCAGTTCTTCTATAATCTGATCGGGAGCTGGTTGCTGACCTCGTCATGTTCACTTGCTCCATGAGGATGAATCTTGCCATCATGTCCAGGGGCAACCGGTCATTCTTCAACGCGTGCTCTTGCGCTTCTTTCGACAGTCTGTGGTAGTCCATTGCCTTGCAAATTCCCATCCTCTCAGCCTCTGTTATGTAAGGATGTGCCTTTATGACAATTCGATACAAATATGTTAGATTCGACTTAAAAACACTTTCTTTCTAACCAGCATGAGCTTTCTGTGCAAGTCAGCTCCTGAGCTAGTAGATCGCCAAAAAATCTCTATCAAACAAAAGTACTCTTAACTCACGGTAGAACTTCCAGCGACATTATTAAGAATCTAGTGCAACTACATGATCGAATTGTAGCAACTAAAAAGCAGCAGAAACATTCTGTACCTTGATGTACATGTCTATAGCCCTATAGAGGTTATCGTCGCAAAACCGAGCATCTGTTGGCAATGCCTCTGCAAGGGACTGGAAGTCCCTGACCGAGAGTCTCTCCTCCCTCGCCACAAATGTGAGGTACCCATCGACCAGTCTTCCTACAGCGAATAGTTTTGGCGGATGATTTATCCAGACAACAGAAACATAGCATTGCACCACTCTGATAATGACTCCGACATCGTACGTAGTATCACCATCTATGCGATTCTTCACCAAGAGATCGCGCACGCTGCATTTCTCCAACATGAAGGCTATTCTTCTCTCCAGCCTCTTTACCAGATCAGAGTCACTGTCCATTAGTAGACCCACTTTGAGAAGGTTAAGCAGAAAATTGCAAGAGACAGAATTTTCCTCTAAGGGAAGAACCCTTATCAAGCTCTCGATTGTAACTCGTTGCAACTGGTAAGTTAGCTTCTGGGCCGTCAGATTGTCAAGCAATGTCACTCTCGAAAGCCATTTTTTGGTCCATGCGGCTATAGATTCACCGATAAGGTCAGGTTGCATCCCTTTCCTTTTGCACGCATCTACCACTTCTAAGAAATGGTCTATCCGCAGCATCGAGACCTCCTCAAACCACCATTGATCAAGAGAAACTTCGACTTCTGAGTATGTCGACCTATTCGCTTGAATACCAAAGAGGGCTGTGTCGCGGGTACTGAAGCTGAATGCATTATGATCGGTGCAGGCTTTCCATGCTATGGCTTCTGAGCACCGGTTCAAAATTTTCAACTGCTTGGCCCAAGGAGATATGGCCTCGCAACTTTTAAGCACCTGGAATAAGTCTTTCCAAGATGAGAACATCACATAACTTAAAAAGGCCTCGGTTTGGGGAATGAGGTTGGATTCATGATAATCATCACTCATTTCCAAGAAATGTGCAGCACAGTACAGAGGGGCAATATTTGATGCCGTTAGATCAAGCTTCAGACCGTAACAGAATCTCACTACCAACTCAAAAGTTTTCACTCCGCCAGGAATGCCGTCTAAGTTTATAGGCGTGGAATTCTCACTTTCTGCTTTTCCTTTCCTTTCAAATACCAATCGGTTTATGTAGCCACTTCTTGAGACCATGGGAAGCTGGACATCAGAAAGCAAGGATAGTTCAAGCAAATTGCAATATGTACATAGAATTGAACATTTTCAATTTATGGTTGGCAATTGCATATTCTGCTTCAAATGAAAGGACAGCTTGAGCTTTCGGCACCACCATGTTCTACATTTAGCAGTTCAATAAGACCCTAGAAACATGAAATCTACTCCAATTACATGATGCAAAGCATAGAACTGCACAGCTACGGAATATGTTATCATGTCCAGGGGAAATGCAGGTTCAGCTAGTCCTAGTCAGATTGTCGTTGACATCAGAGTTGATGCATTCCCAAACTTTTATGTAATGTAAAACATACGATGATTCAGACAACAGGGCATACCTTGTGCAAGCGAAAGCTGTGATTTCCCAGTTGTATGATGAGATCGCTAGCAACTCCTGTCTGCATAATCCTGCATCAATTAGTTTATCAGTCAGCTGCTGTCACCGCATCAAACAAAATACGGGAACTGCAAAGGAGCTGCAGCATTTCCATGAACATCAACACTAGCAACAAGAGGGACAAAGGGCAGAAAGTGAAGTAGCACTACCACTTCTTGCCTCGCCGTTCTAGAGTCCCCGATGCGAAATCTGCAGAACCATCACTCGTTGCACCAACTACCGATCCATCAGGTTTCACACTACCCATGATCGTCTGACCCATCTTGGATTCGAAGAGAACTTGTGTTCAGAGCATACACTGATGAAGTTATCAGCTGGAGGACATGGCTTTTATAGCGGTTTCGCGCTCGGCTACGTCCCATTACGACCGAAGTTCTAGGAGCCTCCTCACTCCAGGACAGGTGCGGTAGTCAAACCAGAAGTAGTTAGGCCATAAAGAGGAGGTTGTTCCCTTTTGTTCTCTCTCCCTTGGTCGCTGTCTAGACGGTGGCGGACGGATTGGGGCCACGCCATTGTCTGGTGCATTCTCGTCCGCTCATGCACAAGGGGGACACGCCGCGCTTTTCTGTTTATAGATGCCAATCTCTCGATCCACGATGGACGTGGCCATCCTCCAGCAAAGCAAAGAGGGCTTTTTTAGCAGACAAAGAGAATCGGGTACGAAAAAAGAATACGAAATGTATTAAATTGCGTCCTCATCAGCTGCGCTTTTTCTAAGATAGTACCAAATGCATTAAATTGCGTCTCATCAGCTGCGCTTTTTCTAAAGATACAACGAGTCACGATTTCGTAGGTACCACGCGGCAACAAAGCACATCCATGTCATGAGTCCCATGTCATAATGGTCGAGAAGCCACCTGGCTTGGATAACGACATGATTTGCTAACGATGTATACTTTCACTAATTTTATGTTGCTCCTTTTCTTTTTATGGGAAACAAAATGGCACTAAAATCTATTAGGAGTTGCTCGATGTGCTTTTAAATTTTGGTCGCAATGGCTGAATAATTATAGTTATTAAGATCTACTTAAGTAACACTTTCTGCTCTATGGCAAAAGAGAGAAAAAAGAGAGAGAATTATAGCTTAAGTTTAGTGCTTGAATTAGGGATGCAGCAACCTTTTGAGATAATTACAAGGCAAGCCTTAAAATCTGTCAGAATCGTGCATTTAAGTTCTAAAATTTAATTCGTCCCTTTGAGTCTTAACTTGATATTTTGAGGCACTTTAAGTCCTCCCTTGATTAGAAAGCTCGATTGGAACAAAAGTAACAAGTGTTAGGATTCATGTACCTAAAAGGAAAGTATTAGGACTTAAACATAAGAAGTTGATAAAATTTAAGACTTACCCCTTTGTTATCCCTAACTTTCTTGAAGTTGTACTGACCAAAAAAAAAAAAAAAAAACTTTCTTGAAGTTGTGAAATATAAATTCTTTCATATTCACTTAAATTCACGGCTTAATGTGTCTACTTGTGCTTTCGAATATGTGCCAAATGTTGAGTAGGTCACTTTCAATTGGAGAGGCCACCACAATCGTGTGTATCTATAGTAGAATATGTGTAGTAGTGAGTGTGTAAGTGAAATAAAAAGGGAGGAGGAAGAAGAAAGAATATCAAGAGAGTCTAGAAGAAAAATCAAAATGATATTTTCCATTCAGAAAATCAAAAGAGATCGAGAAACAAATCAAAATGATCTTCACGAGAAAATCACAAGAGATTATGAGATAAATTAACGTGATTTTCATATCATACAACTCTAACTGGGATTGCATTTGCTCCTATAAATAGGAATTGTATGAGGAGTCCATAGCCACAAATTGAAGAGAGTGAGTTAGAATGAAGTTGTATGTCATTATTTATCATAGTGGAGGTTTAAAATGAAGTACGATCCTATGATTTTTCCTTTTGCCTCGGAGAGTTTTTCACATAAAAATTTTGATTTTATTTACTATTCATCTTTATCTTTATCGCTTTCCAATATTTTATACTATTTAATTTTCACGTGAATAGTAGTGGAAAAATTATTTGAGCCTTTTTTGCAAATATCATTCTTTGTCCCAACACTAAATTGTGCTAATTATTAGTTACAATATTTGACGACCCTAATATGAAGAGGGCTTATTCCATAATTTAACAAATCGAAGCGTTCATGATTCAAATCGAAAACGACGTACAATGAACTTTTCTCCTAAAAAGCAAAGTCAGTCTTTGCAAAAATGTTTTGAATGGAAGTGAGCATTTCGCAATCCTTCCCTTCAACGGTCATCTCATCTTTCTTTCCCCTCTTTTCCTTCATCTTTCTCGAAGCAGAAAGCACGCAGAACCCAAGCGCGAATGGCGCTATCCTTCCAGCCGCAATGCCTCCACTCCCATCGCTTATTCCTCTCGCATCACATCATCAAGACGGGAACTTTCCCCTTCAGCAACGACCTTCCCGTTATTGCATCCTACGGGCATTCGATTCTTGCGCACGGACGCTTCTCGAGTAGATCCGTTTTCTCGAGAAAGAAGAAGAATCGATCCGGGTCGCAGAGGTTCACGAGGTTCGTGCTCAAATTGATACCCATCATCGCCTCGCATCTCACGGCGTCGCCCCATCCGCTGCATCTGATAGCCGAGGAATTGGGCGGCGGCGGAGACGGGAGCGGGGGAGGATCGGCGTTCCGGGGAGGCTCCGGGTGGTCGGGATGGTTCGACGGCCGGAGGCGACGCGGGGGGCGGAAGTTGGGGTTTTGGGCGATCCTGGTGGCGTGCGGATTGAGCTTGATGTTGGTGGGGGAGATGGAGAGCCTCGCGGTGTGCAGGATTTTGGGTCTGGGATTGCTGGGGCTCGGCCTGATCGGGGCGTGGAGCAAGAACAAGGGCGCGGCGGCGGTTAAAAATGGGATCTTGGGGATGGGTTTTCTTGGGGCGGCGTCGTTTTTGGGGCTGAGAAAGGAGGAGGTGCTGCGGAAGGGTTGGGTTCAGGGGCTAGGATTGAGGAGACGAAGAAGAGGGCCAGGAAAATTTTGGTAGCTTAGAGAAATACTGGTGAGAATTCTTTGGACGACGGGATATGATGGAAAGAACGCAGAAATTGGACCATTCCATGCGTGTTTTCTTCGGGGAGAATTTTTGGCGACAAGCGACGATGTCGCGAATGGAAATTTTATCCTCTGTTGTAATTCAACCTCATGAAATGAAAGTATTTTCTGAGTACCATTCGTTGGTAACTTGTATGTTATTATTAGAATTCGGATAGCATATGGTATCTCGGATGTACTGCTCAACATCACGACGCGTCGCTGTAACTGAGTATAAAACACCATAGCATGTCATAACAATGATTTATGACAATACGGCGAGTTGCTGTAATCAAGTGTCAAAACAATTGTAAAAAGAGGTGGGGATGTAGTACACACTAAATATACCTTAGAAATTCCCAAATTATTCTAGTACCACTTGTACCTCTCTCCTCTTTTAACAAGATCACTCGGTAAACAAACCCAAGGGGGCAAGAACCTTGCATGAATTTGAGTTGTCAGCCAAGTCTCGAAATGTTCAGTAGAAATGCTAGGGGGACCATATTGCAAATGGACCATCCGGACAGATGAGTATCATTACTTTGCTACCAGAAATAGACTTTTACGCAACACTCTGACACTGTCATGTAAACAACGATATTACATGTATTACATGTCAATAATATGTTGTTTGCCGAAATTGTGAACATGCACTGAAAATGAGGCCACCTAAACATGACACCACAGCCGCCAGGTAACATAATCTACAGGGAAGGCTCTTGCAATTGGCATTCTTCCTGGCATCCATCAAGTTAAGACCGGAGTGCAATTGATCTCAGCTCTCTAAACCATGCTTATATTTGAATAGCAGAACTGACTTCTGCAGTAGAAAGAGAGGTAGTGAAAACCTAACGCTCCAGAGGGGCATGAGCCAAAGAAGCCCTTAATGGAGACTCCCAACTCCTAGAAGACATTTTAAACGTGCTAACACTCTGGAGGGACATGAGCCAGAGAGGTCCTTAATGGAGACTCCCGACTCCTAGATGACATTTTAAACGTTCTCAAACTAGTACATGTTGCAATCCTCATTTCTCCTCATGCCCTTGAGGAAATTCTAAAAGTCACAGCATTCTTCTTTTCTACCCCACTTACTAAATCAATAAAACCTACATCTGCATCATGATTGACAGCTAAAACAGTATGATACTCTTGCCTGTGCTCTTACAGAAAGCTCTAGTAGTGCCTCTTCTTCACAATACCTTCTAAAATCCCATTAGTACCAAAAAAACCAGTTAGCTGTTGATGATTAACAGGACCTGGCAGCTGAAATGAGATCGAGAAGTGTCCAGGTGGGCATAAGTTTTGTGTCATCTTGAAAATTTGGGAATTCTTCACGACCGTCTTCTCACCAGTACTTGTTATTCCTTTTATAAATATTTTTCCATCGGGCTCCACATCACATCTGAAATCCTCTGCATCAGCAAAAGTGGTCAGATTCAAAACAGCAAACTTCACAAGATGTGCAAATGAAATCAGAAAATCCACTTTACAACAAGTCTAAGAACATCACAGTGTCCAGATTATAAAAGTAACATCTGAGTACACAATTAGCCAGTATAAGGCAAACTTCAATTTGAAGAGATCTCACTACTGATCCTCATAACTTTCAGTGACATCAGCAAATAGTCGATCATGCTTCAACATACTTTTATTTGGCTCCAACATGGCAAATCAAGTTAAAGCATTTCAAACTTATGAATCTCTCCTAATAATATAGAATAAAGAATAAACAGTGGACCAAAATATTTAATAACTAACAAGGTGCCAATACATACTTTCATCCCTTGAGACTCCTGGAAGGGAGACCCTAAACAGGTATGAGTCCTCGCATTCTCCAATATCTACTGCTCCGACAATTGGTCCCATCTTTCCCATAGCTGCACTGCCAACCAGTCCAACCCCAGATTTAGCGGCGGCAAGCAGTTTGTCCCACTGTTCTGTAGAATGAGAAGGGAAATACATGATGGAGGGCCCAACACTTTCCCCAGCTTCTGCCTCCATCTCCAGCTGTGAAGGGGCAACATTGCTATGTGATATAGGTGGACCAAAATATGGCACACTATTGAGAGGTGCCACATCAAGGATTGGCATCTGCGGGTCTATCTGCTGCTCGGTTCCATTATTTGTCCTTCCTCTTGATGACCTGTAAGTTAAATAACCAAGAGGTGCCCAGACATTAGAAATTTCATTAATGGGATAGTAGTACCAACCAACTTCTTGAAATTTCATACAATATTTGCGTTGAATATAATAGCAATTCATACATATCACCAACAAACCTTTCAGATCAATATTAGCTCTGAAAGGGATTCATAAAACATAGGATAGACTTGATAAGAAATTCAATGATACGGCAGAATCTTGTCATAATTACTGCCTAAATATGGAAGTATTCTCCCTCCCTCATCTTAACAGAAAAATATCCATGACACAAATGGCCTATTTTGTAAAACTGAAAATTAAGTGCTGACAATTTAACTACTCAATTTTAAGCGTTCATAATTTTAAGTTTTGAAAATAGAATTATAAAAGTTATTTGATGACAATTAAACTAATAGCTGAATATCATTTGTCTCTTACCTAACATAGAAAAAAGGACCATAATCGGTGGGTTTTCTCAATATATTTAGCAAAATTCTATTTACCGTTGTTTATTTTTCTATGGATAGAATTAAGTACCTTCTCCCACACTTACCAGATCAAGTCGATTTTTTTGACTTAATTGATATTTAAGTCAAATTCTATTTAAGGATATCAAACAAGCTTAATCTCATTAAGTACTGAATTTATAGTTTTCAAAGCTTGATTGGGTTACCAAACAGGCCCTAAATCATTGGAAAATAATTAGGGTTTCGATATCTCTTTGTGGCTTTGATACTCTGTGAAACTAGAAGATTAGAAAAGGGGGGTGGTTTGAAACGGAACTATCAGGGATCAATTATGCATGCCTTATCTAGTTATACTATACATAATATGACTGCACATAAATACACAACTGAAACAGCCTACACTGATAAGTAGAATTACCCCTTAACAAAAACCATTAGTTATATTCTCTTAAGCTTCTCCTATTATCCGTAAAGATAAAACTGCAGCTCAGACCCCGGCACTTTGGTCAAAGTTACAAATATCTCTCTCCTGTCCATACTCCGATTTAAAGATTTCAGACACTAACATAAGAAAGGTAGGCTTTCCTCTAGAACAACAGTCGAAAGGGAATTATTACAGAGTGAAAATAAACAGCTCATGTTGACTTCTTTCTGCGAGATGCTTACTTCTAGCTGCCATCCAAAACTGATTATACCCACCTCATTATATGTTTAACTCAACTTAAATAAATGACAAGTGGCCGAAGAATCGCAAGAAAGTCTCCCTTCACGATGCACATGCGCTAATACCCTCAGTAGCGAATACAGGCCAGGGTCGGAAAAGCTCAACATGCGAACATACAATAGACGGTCAATCAGGTGATCTTTGCGCCGAAGGCTTTGAATTTACACGACCCCTCATCCTCAACAATGAAGGGGTAAAGCTCTAGGCTACGAACCCAACTTATATGTAAGGAAAAGCTAGCCACCCAGTGCTAAAAGCCCCCAGCTTTAAGCTTCACTTTGCTCAACAGTCATCAGAGCTCACCAATCGCAACTCATACCAAGGCTGAGGATCAAATGTCCGTACAACTCCCCGCATTTGACAGAACCACATGAACAATTTCACTCTCCGACCTCGCTTAGCATGCCCAAAACAACCATGCCCAGAAAAGAGTTGCATTCGTACTCACATTTCCAGATATCCACGAACGGCCAAGGGGTCACCAGAACCGCTCGTCGGCCCCGGGATTTGCGAATCCGGAACGCGCGTTTCCAAGCGGCGAATCGCCCGGATGCCTGGATCGCCGGACGGGGCGTTCTTCCAGCGATACGGAAGAAAGATCGGACGGAAGCCGATCGAATCGAAGCCCTAGAAATGGAGGATGGGGAAGAACTTGCCTGCGCAAGTTCAGCCTCTTTTGGGCTTTTAAGATGTCAAAAGGCTCTGTGGGCCGGGCAAAAGACCTTTCTCTTTGACCGTGGCTAAAAGTCTTCGGTCAAAAAATAAAATAAAAATGGACCGTTGGATTGATTTGCATTGAATTTGAGCCGTCCATTCCACATTTTAGTGTTCGCAACCCGAGTATCTGAACGCTCATGAAACGCCCCACGAGGCCCGCGAACAGTTTAAATTTAGATATTTGGCTTGTGCAGAATCAACATGAATACTTATAATGTTCTATTGTCTTGACTAGGTTGTCTTACTACCTTGTTCCGGGAGTTAGGAAAAGGAATTCACAAATCTTATGACATAGGGACGTAAATAGGATTTGACCATACAAGATAAGGGTTAGGAAAACAAGATTAGACATACGAAGGCGCACGCATGCCGCAGTAGAATTCTTTTACATGAAAATGAGGACAATGTTTTTCACTCGTGTGACCCATCGAAGAACGCAAGTTATGTGAAACACGTGATTGACAAGGGTAACTGATCTTTTCCAGCAAGCAATATACGAAAGAAGAAAAGAAAACTGGACAAGCTGATCTTGATTGAGTTGAGAAATTGCTCCTCTGTTTTGCCAAGATGTGTGAATTGTCAATAGTTGGTGTCCACTTTCTTTAAAAGGATAATGAATCCTTTGTCTGTCGAATTTATGAATGCAAAAGAATTGGACACAGAACACAATCTGTTTTCTCTGCAGCCATATCGAACATCATCCCGAACCTGGGGAGCCTCTGCTGATCGTTGTGGTCACTCCCTTAGTTGTGACCTTGCAGTTGGCTTGAACATCTCAAGTCAATGCCGCAGCACTAAAAAGAGTGTAACTAAACTTGAGTATCAACTCAATCCTAGAATAGGATTACTTACCCCAGATCGAACACGAGAAGTAGTGCAGTGATGTTATTGCAGGCAACAGAACCGAAGTTACAAGGAGCAGAAATGCAGCCATGTGACAGGCGAACTTTGGGTCTGTAGGCATTATGAAGTTAGACCACTAGTATCCGGGCTCCCGTGCACCAGTCACTGTACCAAAGTAAAAACCAACAAATCATTCAAAAGTTAAGTAACAAGAAAGTCATTCTGTATGGCTGTTATAAAATTGAAATGAAGGATTATCTCTTCTTCAGTGTAGCATATTCAGCAACTTTTAAATCTGGCAAAACAAGACAGTTCCAGGATGCTTACAAGTCTGATGTTCACCAGTCTCCTGGCTGCAGTCTCAGTCTTTGGAACTTCCGTTTTCATGCCCGCCATAAGATCATTTCATTCGTTCTCCATTACCATTCTTGGATTTGGTTGATCTACGAACTAGGTCTTGCGCTTTTGAGTGCAGCAAGGTCACGCTTAAAAGAGTGACCAAAATCTCAGAAGATGCTTCACAGGTGCAGGGTGGTGTTTGAGATGAGAACTTATGTCTTCCCGGAGGCTTCTCCATCTTGTTTCAGCTGCCCGGCTCCAGCAAAATCGAACTCTTTTTGGCTGATGTTGGCGCCAGTGTAATTTTTTAGGAAGAAGTGAAGAAGCAGATGAATAGCTGATGGATATCTATTTGGCTGATGAGGAAACAGACTTCATTTGCATTCACTACTCATTTGGGAAAGGAGCAGTAGGTGTTATTACACCTAGGGTATTTTGGGGTCAAGGAAACAATTCTTCTTGAGCAGAAAACGTGTCCATATAACAATACTCAATAATGCATAGACTGTTCTGATGCAAATATAAGACAGATGAAGAATGCGACATGCTTGGACTCCCCAGATGGCTTTTCTTGTCTGCTGTGATTGCGCCTGGAATGCCATTTATTCAATCTGGAGCTTCTAGTCATGACGTCTGATTTCAAAGTGGTTTATATAACCTTGCACATTGGCTTTTCACATAGTGTTTATCCTATGAATCAGCTACACAATTAAAGAAGGAAATGTTCTCTTTGCTTGAAAAAGAATGTTATTTGAGCTTTTATTGTCATAATGGCACAAAAGAAACAAAATTTGTGTGTCATAACATTAACATATGCACTCCTACCTTGTAAGTTTCGTGTTTTCCATTTTATTTTTTGCAGCACAATAAACAGCTCAACCCAGCTAAGGCCATAAAACATGGTAAAAGGTTTTCCTATTTTGGCCAAATAGATCTACACGATTCATTAAATCTCAACGGTGGAATAAGAAAGTAATATTTGATTATACTCTTCTTGTAACTTGATATAATATTGTGAATATGGCCTCGATTTCTTGCTGTTAAACTACGGATTTTCTGGATTTTGTAGGTTTGCTGGTGTAATTGACCAATTCTAACCTCATTTGGCCCTAGTAACTAACTACGGTACCTTCCGTATTTCTCATTAGCATCAATCCACCTGGTTAATTGTTTCCCATGATTTTCGAACTTTCATCGAATGCAGAAGTGGGAAAATATAAGTTGACCAAAAGGTTATGAATGTTTGAATTGCGAAAAATTCAGGCCAGCATAGGATAAGCTCTCGGGGTTGTAAAATCAAAATATAGTATAAGCCTATTAGGATTTTTACTTACAAATTTCTCACCACTCCCTTCACTGCTTCGCTTTGCACCTTCGCAATGATAAAGTTTATTGAACGGTCGTTCATTGTCCATTAAATGATTATCATCTCAAGGAACTTATTTCAAAGGTGAGCTTAGTTATATACAAAAGATAACAGATTAATCAGCATCTTTTTCAAGTGTGCATTCACTCGGACTATTTATAAGTCAGTTGCATTGTCCATATGCTTTGGAAGCGAAATTATTGTACCTTTCGTGACATAAATTTGCTCATTATCACTCTTGCATTTAATTAGAAGAAATTGAAAAGATTTATATGGTTTCTTACACAACTGTTCCTTTCTTCTGTCGGTCAATGTCTCGGTTTATATCCAATATGCCGAAAGTAATGGGCACATCATACAGGGTAGGACTCAGGCGATTTAATTTGTTTAAGAAAAATTTATATGGCAATTGAACCTAAGAAAGATCAGAGGATTCTGTAAATTGGTGCGCAACCAGGTATCATTTGGGTGTTTTTCTTTTCATGTTCCAAGGAGACGTTAGATTTATCCTGATATCCTGCGAGTGATGTCGCATTCTCCTGCAGATTCTCATTGAAAATGGCGGAACCAATGAATGCTACAGTGCCATCTGCGATGGGTGCTGCCACAGAAGCTTGCAAGGTGATGGCTAACGGCCAGCTTTTCATCTTGACCATTATCATCGGGCACTTCAAGCGATACCTCAAAGCAGAGAGGCCTCCCACAAGTCTGCAGAGCAAAGAACTGTTGAGAAATTGCAGCAATATTGTCCCAGTCAGCTAGCGGGGTCCCAGATGATGGTGGTGTAAATAGTGCACTTGTACTGAGGAAGGCCAGCCAATCTTCTATACTGAGCCTATCTTTCCCACCGACCTGCACCCCATCTCACGTTTCAGAGAGAAATTCATGGCAATAACATCATATTCATGGACAACCGGAGTGTCTCTCTCCTCAGACAGAGGTTATTGCAATAACACTTTATGCTCATGCATAGTCTGGTTGGATCATTTCTCTTTTGCAGCCAAAAACCGGTTCTCTTTCGGTTAAGTTGTATAGATTGCGAATAGCACATTGACAGTTACGTGATACGTTATTTTGATTTCTTGGCTAGTTCTTTATTTGTTAGCTTTTGAAACATTACAAATCAAGCATGTCATTGGCAGCAGATATATTGCATGAACATTAATGACGTACGTTGCATGTTATAGATTTGATTGTCTTAAATTCTCACTTCAGCTCATTTTGAAAGCGATTGTTCTCCTAATTATTTATAGGGCCAATAGGATCTGCTAAAGTGAACCTTGCAGAGTCCCAAGACTCTTACCTGTTCCGGGTGTCTCTGCCAGGGGCAAGAAAATATCAAGTATGTGCCTAATACCCAACTTAATAGGTACTCAACATAGTCATGATAACAACTAAAATTCACCAGAGTGAGGAATCCAGAAAGATATTTTCTTTATATTGTATGGTGTTATTTCTTCATTCTTGACTCACACACTCACGACTTTCAATTCATATGGTGATGGCAGAGGGATCCAGAAAGAGAGAGAGAGAGAGAGAGAGAGAGTTGGCGGTGACTTTTTCTCTGACAGTATGGTGTTATTTCTTCATTCTTGAGACTTTCAATTCATATGGTGATCTGAAGGTAACGACACATTCTTTGAATTTTGCTTTTATGCTGCCGCATTTGGTTGTGAACTCCACATGAACAGTGAGGTCTTCATTGAAGGAGAAACAAGAACAGAAAACCTTCATCGATCAGGACACTTGACTCTCTCCTTTCACCTGCTGTTCATCCCAACAAACCTCAACTTTGGTACAGATGGGATCTTGAAGGGAGCTGTCAAGAAGCTGATCAATACAGGATGACTGTCAGGCAGCTCAGACTTTATAGAATACGCTAGTAGAAATCCTGTGTGCAGTTCAAATGAAGTACTTGTTCGAAAAAAAGTAATGTTAAACATACCTGGTAATGGCTTTTCTCTTTACTTGGAATTGATAATTCTAAAACTGTTCTTTTCATCTCACTGTTGTATGTTTTACCATTTCGTGATTTGTTATTCATCAATATCTATTGAACTTGTCTTGATTACTATATTAAAATGATGTAGGTATTGTTTTGGTCGGTTTGACATTGGGCTTTCATGCATCTTTTTTCATATATTCATAGATTATCTGGATATTGTATTAGGTCTTGAGTTCTGGCTAGTCCCTCTGCTATGCTCTCCAAGTCGCTCTGATATATGAGTTCAAGGCAGTTCCGCATGACGTTGATGTATGGTCCTTCTGGTTGTTAGCATTCTTTAAATCTCTCCATTGCAATTGCTTGATGCTCTCCAAAGGGTCACATTCAAGTTCACAGGCTGTCTCCATTCATTCGGTGATTGTGTGATCGATTCCGAGATCTTCTGGAATTATTATAAAATTCCTTTCTCTAAGATTAACTAGCTACCCTCATTTATGTTCCAACATTTTCAGAACATACTGCCACTGAGTATGTATGTTTCTCGTTCCCGAAATACTTTTTTTTTTTTTTTTGTTCCCTGAACAAAAAAAATGAAACGCGTTTGGACGCGTTTTTGTTCTAGAAGTATTTTTCATTCCTAGAAACACATTCTGGAACGAAAAACAAGAAACAAAAAGTTGTTTCTTGTTTCTTGTTTCCGGAACAACTTTCGAAACACATTTTATCTCTCCTCTCTCTTCTCTTCTCTTCTTCTCTTCTTTCTTTTTTTTTGGCCGGTCGCCGGCCTTGGCCATGTGCCACTTGTTGACCTAAGCATATGCCTACCTATATAAACCGTTGACTCAGCTCCTACCTTTCACAGTTTCAGAGCCAAACTTGGTAAAGCCCCTACTTGTTTCTTGTTTCCTTGTATTGCCAGTTAGGGAAACTATCAGATTGCACAAAGAAATTTCATCTTTTTGTGATTTGTTTGCAGAAATGTTTCTGGTTGTGATTTATGCAAGTTGTTTTGGTACATGCACCAATAAAGGAACAAGTAGGGACTTTATGGATTTTGTTTTAATGGCTTTCATCTGTGGCACCTGCAATACCCTCACAGAATCTGATTTCTCTGTAAACACAGAGGAAACTTAGTAATTAATTGCCCTCTACAAGACCAAGCTAAATCTGGCAAAGTATGCGACTCCTATATAAAACGAATACAACTTTGCTATTAGGAACTGTGCAGTCCCTGAATCAGGATATAGAGCAAGGCAGAAGTGCATTGCAGACAAGACCCATGAGTATCCTTAACATGGACGTTGCAGAGTCTGACCCTTCCCTGTTCCAGAGGCTCTTCCACTAGGTGAGAAGAGATAGTAAGATCCTGATGGCCAAAGTTAATATTTGCTCTATATAGTAGTCCCAGTTCTTTGCCAGATCTTACTCGGTTGTTATGGGGTAAGAAGCTGATTGCTTATTTTCCTCCTTGCTCTACTATGCAACCCCAAACGTAATGCAAAACTTCCATATTAGGCTCATTTGACCTACTGATTTGGCTTGGATATGGTCATTGGTGTGCAAGAGTCAGGATATCTGCCATTTGACCATTTGGTCTGCAAGTTTTGCATCGGTTTCAGTTAACGGTGCTTAAGAAATGGATATTTTCCCTTCCCTGTGCTGTAGCCATCTGATCTGATTGTTTTTTATTAGTCATGACAATAAATGCACGGAAGAGACAGGATTTCGGCAAGATATGTCTTTCTTTCTTATGGTGTTATTTCTTTGTATTAGGAGTATGGAGTCACAAGATAAATCATGTTGCAGCATTAATGGATCCTCTAAAACTTGCTATCAAGTTGCTGCGGCATTAAATGGTGAACTTTTTGCAGATGGTGGGGTAGAGATCAGAGGAATGACCGTTACAGGTGATAAGACGGATCACAAGTCTGGGAAGGAGTTCGAGTGGAGAATTGAGAACCTTTTCCCGACTGGGCTCTTCTCTCTCTTTTGAGCTGCCCAGACCCATTGATCACACGGTTCACTGGCAACTTCAGTGCGGATGGGATTTCCCAGTGATTCATAGAGAAGCGGATGGACAACCGGTAAATCTGGCGACTGAGGCTTCATAGGAGTATTGACTTCATAAAGGGAAAACGTCATAGCGTCTCTGGGCACTTGATAAGGCTCTTTAGTTATGCTTTTGTTAAGATAGACTTTTCAAAAAGTTCTTTGTCCTGTACGTTAGTCCTCATCCACTCTACTAATGAGCTATATTTGCCCTTTAAAGTATTGGAAACTCTTGTTTTCCTATAGAGAATATGTTGCTCTGCACATAAAATCAGATTATGCACGCAAGTTTATCTGGTTGTGATTTCTCACTTGTTTTCTCATTATCTATGCTGAGGTACGGTAAGCCAGATGAGTGTAAGATGTTCAGACCGTTGGGCTTTGTTTCAAATGGCTTTTGTCTGCAATATCAGCACTTCCAAGTCCTAGATATGTCCAAGGGTGTTATCTGGCTTTTCTGGTTTCTTGTCCTGATCTTACCTTGATTTGGTTCATATCACTGTGACAAGATCGAAGGGATCGAGTAAACCTTCATAAAGTCAGTATGCGCTTTGGGCACCTTGGATTGGCACATACTATCCACAAGTGTCCTTAGAAGGTTATAAATGGATGAGTCTTAACTTAAAAAGGTAGTGTTTTCCTGCATTATGGAATTCAGGGCCCATCAAACAATCTCTGAGCGAATCTATCCATGAATCAGACTGTTGCCAAAGCACATCGAGCAATTGCATTTTTAAGGGTAAAGGAGGATAAGGATCAAGTCAATTGAAGGAGAAGGTGTAGAACTTAGTGCAGAATGAATACACGATCCTTTTCAACAAATCAGATGCCAAAATGACAACTAATTTTGTATCTTCAGGTAACTAAAACAAGGGAAACTGAGAAGGTAACATGGTAACTAAAGCAAGGGAAACTGAGAAGGTAACATAGACTAAATCAAGATTGGCTACTCTTAACGATCATGTTATGCATCATCTTCACTCTTCTCCGGTCAGAATCAGGTTATCAACTCAGAAGGCCTCTCATTCCATTCTTCAGATACCAACTCGCCAATATGTGGAGAGAGAATCTGTCAAAGAAGATACTTACCAAATCAGTTTGATCTAGAATAATCTCAAACAACAGAGACCCTGAATTCTGATATCAGAAAGCAAAAGATATCCACACATGCCAATGACCATACTCAACACTTCATCGATGACACTTGCGATTTAACTTTCGGATGCATGTGCAAGCACATGATTAGGTACATATGAGACCATAAATGGGTTATTCCCAAAGAAGTCACAGCTAGGATTCAATTTAAGCAGAATTCGCAAATAAACTTACATTTTCTCTACTCAGCATTATAACTACTGATGATCTGAGGGAGATTGCTGTTGCTCTGATGTCTCGGGACACATTTGTTGAGCCATGTACGGGTACATGGGATCAACCACACCCTTACCAACAAACATCCCCGGAGGCCCAGCCTGACACACCTGCTGCGGCGGAACGTAGCAATAAGGTAGCCCATCCACGGGCCCGCTGGCAGGGAGCACTCCTCCTGGAACTGTCCCAAGCCCTTCCTCCTTCAGCTCCTCCCTAGGAACAATATCCACCAGAAAGTCAAAGACATCTGTCCGGGTGATTGCCGCTGCTATATCATTCTTCTGAAGCGTCCGCCTCTTGTTCTCCTCAGTGTGGTTCCAGGAGCGCAGTGTCAGTTCCAGGATGAACATCTCGCAGGCCCTAGCAAACACGATCGGCGCCTCAGCTGAGATCATCCTCACATCCTCGTCAGCCTTCATGATCTTCTTGATCCTGGCCAAAGGGAGGCTGTGGTTCTTGAAGTCTGTGACCCTGTCAATTTCTTGATACTGGTTTGCCCAGAAAGACTGGAGCTGTTGCTGCAGTTGCTGCTGCTGCTGCTGGTGAATTTGCTGATAGGCCAGTTGGTTATGTGCGAGCTGGGATCCCGGCGGCTGAGGCTGGCTAGTCGGCTGAATATGCGGGAAACTCGAAGGGCCGATCATCTGGCCAGGCTGATAAGGCATCGTGCCATAGGGCAATTGACCTGCGGCAGGAACAACCCCAATCGGTGGGGGTTGACCGTGTCCTTGCTGATCCATCTTGATTCAAGCACAACTAAGAGCAAAAAAGAGATTAATAAGTATCAGCTGCTAACAGAAATGAGACCAAACACTGTTTCAATCATGGTGTATGTGAATTCGACAAATGGAGGAGCACAGTGCTGTGAGTTCGATAAACGAAGCAAAAAGGAAACGACGGGAATTCCACTTTAGCCCCTTTACGGACTGTGCAAGTGGGTGCAGAATAGAGAATAACGGCACTCAGTTTCTGTCCAGCTTACACATAGTAAAGCTCTCAGATCCGACATGGCTAACAAAGCACAGAAAGATCACGTAATCGTGCTATCAATTATCAGAGCCCTCCACATGGCTAAAGCGGAGCATATTGCCCCATCAGCATTCTAGATTCGGGGAACTTCTCCAGGAAAAAAAAGAAGAAGAAGAGAGAACCAGATTTGTGAAATTCTCTTATTCTTTGACCCCACTGCCTCCGCGAAGCAAAACAATATATCCCAACTTCCAACGCACTACAATATAGAGCTGATGCCTTCTGCTATCTAACTGGAATGAAGGCAAAATCCACTGGAGGATTCAGCTGGTTCAAACATAAAAGAGAGAGGAACGATTATGTCGCATACCCACAAAACTCCAGCTATTCATGTAATTAATAACACGCCATCAATTCATAAATCCGAACAAGAAAACCAAACACCAAGAAATAAAATCCCACCAAACGGCTCCATCAGAACCGGCCTGAACAAGAGAACCTTAAACATTGAAAAACAAACCGAGGTACCATTATAGCTCAAACTAACGAGACCAGTCTCCATCACGGATGCATCAGATCCGAGATGTTTGGATCATGGAAAAGAAAAACCACCGAGCCAATCAGAGCCCAGAAATCACCAACCGAGCATCGTACGAGCCCAGAAATCACCAACCGAGCATCGTACGAGCCCAAAAATCCGTGAGTCAAATTTTCAAGATTTCATGCATTCCACCGACGAATCTTTCCTCTTCTGTCTTTTCCTGCGTTTTGCATGGACGTTTGTACAATTCAGGAAGCGGGACGAAGAGGGTGTACCTTCTTTTACGTGCAGACTCGAGTCCGTGGAAAAGGGGAGGAAGCCGGAAAAAAATAGCAAAGAAAAGGCAAAAATGTCAGAGAAGCTTTTGGATCTGATACGATGTTCTTCTCCTGCGTGGTGAATGGAAAGTGTGTTGCAGAGAGATTAAAAGGGCAGGCTTTTTCCCAAGGGCGATCTCGTGCCGTACACAGGGGCAAGATCTGATCTTGGAACTTTGGTGTTTCTTTTGTTTGGTAATGATTGATGTCTGGTTTTGTTGCGACACATACCTAAGAACTCAACTGAAAAACACACCCACCAAAATATAATAATTGCCTTCGTTCAAAAAAAAAAAAAATATATATATATATATATAATAATTGCCGAGTAAAATAAATTTAAAAAAGAAAAAGAAAAAGATCCTTCTGTCTTTCTGTTTTGTCACTTTCCCATTTTGTTATTTGTTTTCTTTCTTCTTATGGCGTCTTTGCCCTCGGATGGATCCATGTTTTACTGTCAATGTCACACGGACATGACTGTTCATGAGCCCGTTTGGTGCTCCAGGTTTCCTCTAGATACAAATCTGATGACGTTATAGCAGTGAACTTTTTGCACCACTGACTGAGAAAGTGCGCTTCTGATATAAGTAATTAGAAGGTTCGTGCATTTTCTAAGTAATTTATATCGTGAAATTGGGCGAAGAAAAAGGAAGCACAGGCGAAAGGAGAAAAATCATGCGTCCATTCAAAATTAATGATTAGTTCAATTCGATAGTACTGCAATCAAGAAATGAGAAACGTTGCTTGAACTTTAAAAAAAAGATATGATCATACTTGCCATCACCTAAAGTCGAGAGGTGGTACTACTAATGAATGGGTTTTGGTGGACCGAATTTTTGCTTTTTGGGGTGTCCAGGAATGGGTCTTATCCTCTTCCGAGTCTAGAATGACTACATGTGGTTCACTGAGGCAAAATCATTTCATTTTCTCAGGCTTAATCTACATGATGGTACACAGTTCTGATGTAACTAAAGGATCATCAATTCATTCAATGAGATTTCATATTGATAAAGTTCTTTCTGTGACCTGGCAATTGGTTAGGTGGCCTACATGCAACTGAAAGGAGGATAGTGTACGGATGGACAGCAGAATTTTACTGACAGCCAACATCATCCCCAGCCGAAAAGGAAGGAATTGTCTTTTGACTCTTTTTGCAACCAGATGATGATGGATCGAGCTCATTTTCTTAGCTTGAATAGGAATCTGAGACTACCCTCAATACTCAAGCAATAACCCAAAAAGAGAGAACCAAATTCTAACTCCTCCACCCCTCTTTGAGAAGATTAAGCTGTTCCTGAGCCAAAAATTGGAACATTGCACATTGATAAATCACCAATACTTTTACGTTAGTAGCATTTGGGCCGATTACTAACGTTTAATGGATTGTTTCGAAAATACCAACTGTTCCGATAGTTTACCAACATTTACTGCTCAGCTTACCAACTGGGGGAAGTTACCAAATCCGTGGTAGCTAAATGTTGGTGACTCACAGCTACAAAATTTTGCATGACCTAGAAAGAGGCAGCTTCCGACAAAGCAATTGAAGGATGCTTCAGCTACCAAATATTTTCCAAACACCCAGTTGAACCTAAAGGTACCCCTCGCATAGTTTTATAAGCATTAACTTGAATGAGCATTGCATGCTTCCACTGATCTAAAAACCTACAATTGCCCATACAATTCCAGTAATCAAGTTCTCAGCAGTTCCAAAGACATAAAATTTCCCAATCATGTGATCACAAGCCATGCGCACACTACTGGGCAAGGGCAGAATGGAAAAGAAGACTACCTATTCTTTTAGATGTGTATTTTCATTTGGGAAATCAACCGTCTTAGTGCCTAAACTCTTAACTTTCTCCAAGAAGTTCTATCCATGCGAATGCTCTAAGGTACAGAAACAACACAACAAGTTTTTCTCCTGTCTCATCTATATTCCTCTGGCAAGCGGTACCCCGACATGACTATTTTGTCTGCAAACATTTTTCCCGTCTTTGGCATCACATGCCAGTGCAATGTCAAGTTGAATTCTTTGCCACGAAGATTACCTCCCTATAAGAAAGATAAATGACAGTTAGGCTTGTGGATGTCTTAAAAGAGAGTGTAAAGAACTACCAATTCAGTGTAATGAACAATCACAATTCAGATAAAATTTGTTATAAACTATTATCAGAAAGACTGGAGTACCTGGTCAATTAGACGATACTTATTTGGTGTCTGGATCCAGAACTTTGCATCCTCTTTGGCAGGGATAATGCCATCCCACAAAGATACCTGTTCAGAGATGTTTCTACAGAAAATTAAGAGCATATTCACAGTCTTTGGTTGTTAAGCTCACACGATCCAGTGCCACAAGCATTGGGACTTACATAACTAATGTGCCACGAATTGGCAATTTATGCTAATTTTTAGCACCATCAACATCAGTGAATGCGAGTGGTTTCACATATTCATGAAGAAAGAATGCCGTTGATCAGAAAATATCACCAAACTCTTGCTTTTAAATGTCCTCCTAGGTTTACCTGATTCAATGAATTCTTTGGGGTTTCATACTCTGCTGCTACAAAGACGAAAACCTGCAAACAGTTCAAGCAGCTGTTTAATAATATTTTTCTTCTTTTTGAAATCAACTTATAATACAGGATATAGCTCAATGGCTTCAAGCAGATAAAGAAATAGGCTGTGGTAGCACAATTCTTTATTTCAAATTCTCTATCTTTACGGACTAAGTGAAATCTCTTTTCTTGACTTCTCTGAAAGTAGCACAGAGTTTCATTACTGAAGAAATGAAAAATGATGTGATTTCCTACTTGCATAGGTGCTTTAAATTCACGACCCCTAAAGGCCACAACTTTCAAGAACTACATGGTATGTGCTATTTCTAACCTGCTTAGTGTTCCATGTAAACAAGGACTGCAAGTCTGCCGTTATATTCAAGGTCAAGCTGACCTGCATACAACCAAAAAAAGAAAGTCCAGTCAACCAATAAATAATTCAAATTCATTCAGAAAAAAAAAAAGGAAAAAGAAAAGGAAAATTTGTGTAAACCACGACATCAATCTCACAGGTCCATGAAACATAGTGAATACAAGAGGCAAAAGATGTGAATGGCCAGCAATGGATGAGGCCTGACAACAACATGAGAAGATTGACCAAATGACCAGGTAAGACAGATATAACACGCAGATGAATCAATCTACATATAGTCAAGAATTTATCGTTCCACTGTAAAGTTTGCAGTACTCTCAACTCCAGTACCGTCAGAAATAAAAACATAACAGGCACCCAGAAGATGTTCATATATAACAAACCCAGTCACGTACATAAGTAAAAGCACGGATTTCCAGCTGATTCAAGAAAGCCCCAACTGCCAGACTACTCAAAATGATCATAGCAATGAATCTACTGATTGTGGCACCCCCAGGTAGCTTTTAGCAGAATGAACGGTTGTTGCAGATAGCCAAAAACCAAGAAAAAGCATCATACCTCATCATTCCCATCAGGATGTCTCTGAAACCAATTAATATTCAATATCTGCACGCATTGCAAAATCCATTGATCAACAAAATGAACAAAAACATCATCAACTAACCCACGATGCCAATGCATCATCTTACGTATCGACAGTACAGTCATGAAAATAAGAGAAGAAAGCTGCATCTCAAAATTATCAACAGAAGCATGACAAAATTTTATTCGCCTTAAAAGAAAAGGGCACTTCCGTGCCCACATAGACCTATATATACAAACAGAGGCAAGAAAAATGAAAAACAAAACATCAAAGCTGTTGAAAAGATTTGACATAAAATGCATCAAAATGCATCAAAGGAGTAATTTACGAGCAATTCGACAAGTGAAATTATATCAGGGGAATGAGCTCATGGTATTACAAAGGAACCTCCTCCTCAGTCGACTGTCATTACGATCCCGAAACAGCCAAGATCAGACCTTCACGAGCTTGTCCAAAGAAGCGCAGCAAAATCAAAGTTCACAGGCATCCGGCCAATCCTCCAGATTTTCAATCGAGGCGATCCATGCAATAAAGGTCACGCATTTCCAGATTTTTTTTTTTTTTTTTTAACTGTATCGATCGAGGACAACATCATAGCATTACAGAGAACATCATCGCGACGAGAGGGATGGACCGGACATAAAAAAAGAAGAAGGCACTCTCAGCCTCCGATAAACCACCGAGGGCTCAAAACTCGAACATCCACGGAACGGATCGAGGGACGCAATCGACGGAAGCAAGACCGCGGCGGCGGAGAAGACAACGGGAAGCGAGGGAGGGAGCGACCGACCTGGATTTCGGCGGAGGGAGAAGGGGAGTTGAGGTTGTCGGAGAGGGAGGCCATGGCGCACATCAGCGCCAGGATGGTTAGGGCAAACGTCAGCAGAGCGTTCGCCCTGTAGCCGAAGGAATGCATCTCTCTCTCTGTCTCTCTCTACTGCGTTTCGAGAAGAGAGAGAGGCGAGTGTGTCGGAGGTGGCGTTTTGGTGGACCGGCGCGGTGGCGGTCGGGACGGGACTGGCTGGTGACGCTGTAGACGTTCGCTGATTGGACGGAGGCAGCGAACTGGGGGCCACCCCATGTGGGCTCGAATGCTGACGTGGCCTTTCTCTTCGTCTCACGCCCGAACCTATATTGGGCCGGATGTGGGCCCAAATTCGCAAGGCCCGAATGCTCCATTCTGGACTTACCGGGCCGGATTGGTCACCGACATTGAGAAAGAAAATGGGGAAAACCGGTTTTTATTTATTTATTTATTTATTCTCCCTTCCTGTCCTTTAATCCTTTTTTATTATCTTTCTTTTTGGCGCTAGGGTGTTCATCCGTCCATAAATAGAAATTGTAATTCTTATTCGTCGTGACTAAGAGTCTCCAAACCTTAGCTGCTATTCATTTTTATTAACATGTTAGATTGTTTGAATTATGAACTAAGGGTGCATATGATTATGTTTCTATTTCTGAGAATAATTTATGTTTAACAAACAAGTTTTTGAGTAGAAAAATAGGTTTGACAAAGAATAGAATTGTGTTTGGTAAGACCTTAAAAATTTATATTCCAGTCATTTAATTATAAAAAGGCCTGTGAAGACTTAACAATTCATGTTTGGATAAAACTGGGCTTTTATAAAGATTTGACCGATTAAGATATTTTGAGATGGCCTCAGAAAAAACCAACTTAACAATTGGAAATGGTAACAAAGAGTCTCACTAGTTTATAATTCACAATATGAGGAGATTGACAATAAATCTTTAGGTATTATAATAAACATGTGTATAGACCTTTCGAACTTTATTAACTACAAGAAGAAAAGAAAATGTTGCCTAGTGGAATAGGCAAGGATGAAACAACTAAGAAAGGAGGCAATCCTGAGTTGCTGCATTTATTCATACAAATTCATCAAATCTTCAAGTAAATGAGATTGAAATCCATGGAACACATGTGATCACTATGAACACAAGATAAATGGTAATGTAAAAGGCTTATTCAGAGCCATCTACTTTCTATTAAAACAAGATTGTAGAATGGGAAATTATCTTGAAAGATGTTTACAACAAAATCTTAAATGAAGAAAGCGTCTTATTTTAGTGGAGTCACCAAGCTGTTGGCACCTAGTATTGTTTGTAAAAGAAACAACATTACAAAATCCATATGGCAAAGCCTTAAGAGTTTATTCAATTTTGAATCTAATGTTCATCAAAATATTTTCACATTTTTTATGCTAAACTAATCCTAGACTAAAATTAACACTAAAATCTAGTAAAACTACTCAAAATCTAATTTCTAATTTTTTTTCTAAATTTCTTTCTTTCTTAATTTTTTATTCAGAAAAATGAGGACTCGAGTCAGGTCGGGAGACCCTAATTCGGATTTAGGTCTCATCCGAACCTCATGTCAATTGGGTAAGGACAAGCATAATGTTAAGGTGAGCTTGTTTGTCTAAAATGACCTTGTTTCTCTTTTTGGTTCTAGGAACAAAAATATAATTTTTTTATATTTCTTGTTTATGTTCCAAATTTTTCCCTAGTTACTTTTTTAATTACAGGGAATATAAAAATTAACTGACAAACATAAACGGATTTCTGTTCTTTTCTAATTTTGAAGAGGGAACAAAAGGACAAAAAAGCGGACAAATGGAAACATCACCAAATGCCCCCTTATTAGCATAATGAGTCTATTCAAGAGCATGAAGTACTCGAGAAATAGCCAAATCGAAACAGTTCATTTGATTGAGGTTCCGGATGAAGAAAGTAAAATAATGTTACGTAAGACAGAAGCTAAATCGTTCTTCTCGTCCATACCAAAACTTTGGCAGCCAATGCTCTAGATGGACCCGTTTTAGCAAGCGTGGTTAGGGCAACTTCAGCTGCTGACCGTTCTGCTTGCCTTAACGTAGAACAGAAAGGAGGGCTTTCAAAAGTCTCTCCATTGAAGTCGACTGTAGCTTTTAAATCGAGTGGCGTGATCTGGCCCTTCCCGGATGCAAGAACAAGAGGGCAAGTTGAAGCAGCTTTTTCTGAGAATAAACCCCATTGATTTGCTGGTCTTAATTGCTATTTGGCAGAGCATATATCAGTCTCTCCATATAACCCACGACAAGTAGCCAAGCTTTATGTTCTTTAGAGGAGGTAAAAGGGTAAACAGTTTGCATATAAAGATGAACTTAATGAGAAGTTGTCTTTATTGGATCCTTAGCAAACTTGAAGAGAAGTACACAGAGGAACCGATTCGTTTGGGGTGTTTGTCCTTCTTCTTTGTTTGATTGATTTCATTCTCGATTGAACCGACGCCGCCGCTCGGGTACAAAAGAAGCGGTGAGTGCTGTAAAACCGAAGAAGAACCGATGATTCATCTGTTGGAATGCTCCAAGTATGTTGGGTCCTCGGTCATTTATGGGCATCACCATTAAGCAGAAGCTCGCATCAAAGAACTGGGAAACATTTCTCCGCGGAAGAAAAAGATTAGCTTCTTCAAAATGGTATGTCATGCTTGGAGCAGTGAAATTCTGATGAGGCATATCGTAGCACAAGTCCCAATCGCCTGGTTGAGGAGGGAGAGGATGCCAAGAATAATGCGTTTCGAAATATTCGATTATTTTCTCTTTTACGACCCTATAGGCAGTTTGAACAAGAACCGAATGAGGACTTCCTGAGTCCAAAATGAACCTACCTGTGTGGTCCGGTCTCATTCAAAAATTTTAGGATCTATGTTTAGGCGCTTCCCGTTGATACTAATATCATTAACTTTAACTGCGTATTGAATTACGTTAGGAATCAATCTGATCGTCAAGTAACCAGAACGTCTGTCTATTTGTGGGTCATCCCCAAAATGGAGAAATGAGTAAGCGCCATGGTCGTGAAGTGGAGGCTAGCAATACGATAAGCGGTTTTTCGTTTCATTGTTTTTTGCATAAAGATAGATCGCCTTCCCAATCCCAACCCAAATAACCCAAATATCCCTGCTATGTTGTTATTTCTTCCGCTCTTAGCCCAACCCATGTTACAATTGTCCGGGCCACAGCCAAAGACGGTGCTGAAAAATCTTTTGAGAGATCCCTTATCGAGAAAGAGGAAGGTGTTTGATCCGAGCCGGCCCCTACTTCAGCAATGGCCATCTCTAGATCCAATGTAAGTCAGATCATACATACAAATGTCGTTTTTACATATATGAGGAACACAAAGGGGATCATCACAAGGTAATGGCCGATATGATTGTGATCGACTTTTTTTGAAGTTACCTTGCGTTAAGAACAAGCAATGGTTGCATCCTTCATATTGCATCCATGTATCCACACTACCCGTGTCTACCACCAAGGTCGGGCAATAGGGATGTGTGCCAATTGTCAAAGTGGTTAAGTAATAATTCATAGTATTTGCAGTAATCAAAGGTCGTAGTGCATTGGAGATATGGTCTATGGATTGTTGGAAAATATGATGTCTTCGAGATAGGTTGATCAATGAAATCAGATCGAGTAAAACAACTCGGACTTTGAGGCGTAATATCACTTTTTTTAAGGATTTATTTGTCCCACAACGTTGCTAATGGTCACCGGCAAAAATCCTCCAGGGATACAACAAAGTTTCGACGAGAATACTAGATAGCAATTCTAATATTTCTCCAGGGTCTCTCTAGGAAACAATTAAAAAGAATGACTGTCGTTTTTTAGAAAGAAAACTCGAGAAGGAATAAAATGATCACTCAATCTCTCTTCATTATAAGACACTCTTTAAACAAATGCAACTCTTCATGAAAAATGAACAAAAATGTACATTCGAAATTCGCCCAAATGAACAAAGGTGTCCGATCGAAAATAGTTGAAAATCCGAACAATAAGTGCACCAAAATCGCGCAATTATCCGCGCACCCGCATGCGGATATGGTGAGGCCTAGCCTCGCCCAATTATTCCTTTGATCATTTAAAGGAAATTCCACACTTTTAAATAGGCCTACTTGCTCCCACAAAACCTATGTGGGACAAGTGAAAAACACTCTCTAAAACAAACTTCTAACATGGACTCCTTCAGGTCCATTGAACTAGAAGAAACAATGGATTCAAGTCGGCACACACGACCTCGAGATATCTCGGAGATCCTTTGATAACTTTCTTTTAGGTTGAGATTCTTAGGAAAATGGGTGGTGTCAAATCGGTCTACTGGGATGAGTTTGATAGTGAAACCGTAAGTTTCCAAAGGCTTACTCGTAATGAGATAGCAAATGAGGAAAGGCACTCTAGTTAGATGTGACATTGTGATTGTTTCTGAGTTATTGTTGTTGGTATGTAGGCATCTGCTTCAGAATTGATCTTATAAGAGTCCTCATGTAGTAATATTATTCCTCCTTTCTCACCCCTAATAAATTATGTTGAGGAAAAGTTAAATATAACGGCTCATCCCAGATGACGGAGATAAATCAGAAATCCTCTAATTAGTCATTGAGATAAATTGGATTTCCTCTAATTAATACCCTCCAAAAAGTTAATGATCCATATTTATTGTGAAAATTTTCATTTTGCAACGTCAACTCAACTTGTGCCTAAGATATCCAAGTTCCAATATGAATCCTGTATTTTTCCTTGAAATCTATATAGGACACTTGTTCCAAATTTAACCGACAACCTATCCACGACTTGTAAGTTCTTATAAGCTATCTAAGTGAGTTCGTCAATTTCACACGGTCCTGAACCTAATGCTCTATTGAAATTATTTATTATATGAGAATATCTTGAATTACCATAAATTTGAAAAAGAAGAAAAAAAATAAGTATGATATACACGGTTTAAGTATATGTTGTCAATAATTTCTTAGAGTGATCCGGACCTCACACAGCGGCCGATCATCAATGACTAGTTAGAGAGGCCCAAGATTCCAAATGAACTATCTCAATCTCAGGATTTCATTTTCTTTTAATTACAACAGGCCTTTTGAAAGTTGGAGATAGAAATATATGTTGAGAAGCAATGGAAGCCTAAGAAAAATATGCTTTAATATAACTTGAGGACTCTTTTTATAGAAGAACAAATAGGATAATTGTTTGCATTTTAGTTATGTTTTAGACTTCGTTGGAGCCTCTCTAGGCCATCGATAAGGCTCGACCTCACTCAGATGGCACAAGATCGGCCTCGCCCTAGCCTAGCGAGGCCGAATCTCGCGGCGGCTGATGGTGAGGCTTGGTGAGGTCAGGCTTTATCGATGGCCAAGCAAGCTTGCCCAGCTAGTCGCCTCCCATCATCGTGACCGACAATCGGTAATGGAGAAGGAGAAGAGAAAAGAAAAGAAAAGAAAAATTAACTTTTTTTAATCTTTTCAAATCTTTTAGGAACTTTCAAACTTTTTTCTTTTTATTTTCTAGTTGGAATGACCTAGTTACTATTTAACTAGTAAGGGTGCGTTTGGTAATCATTACATTCCCGAGAATAATTTTCGATTAGAAATGATTTTTTTTTATTTTGCCGCGCCTTTCAAGTATTTTAAGGCATTTAATAACTGAGCCTAATAGAATTGCGTTTGGTATCGTTCTCAAAATTTTTACTTAAAACTATTTTCTTTTAATTTTTTAAATAATTTTATCACATTTTCCTTTTTTTCCTTTTATTTTCCTTTCCTTTTCTTTTCTTTCCCTTCTTCTTCTTTAAGCCTTTGGTTGGGCGAGCGGCCTCACAAGCCTCGGTCGAGCTCGCCTAGCCATCGGCAAGGCTCGACCTCGCCAGGCTACCTTGAGGTCGGGCTCACCTTGCCTTGCCAGATTTGGCGAGGCTCGTTGATGGTTGGGCGAGCCTCACTCAACTAGGTGATGCTCACTAGTGGCCAAGGAAGGCCTAGACAAGGCTTGCCTAGCCATTGATGAGGTCAGCGGACCTCACCCAACTGGTCAACGGATGGCGGCTGTGGAAGAAAAAGAGAGAAGAAAGAAAACAAGAAGAAAAGAAGAGAAAAGAGGAAAAATGGACGTGCGAACCTCGAAGTGCCTTAACTTTGTACGAAAGGACATTTAAGTGCTATAACTTACGAAAGGTACACTTAAGTGTTACATTCGAAAAAAACGGATCACTTGAGTGCCAATTTGGCAAAGTCCGGCCAAAATGCTCACGTGGCATTTTTCCGGCAAACGGAGCTCAAAACGACGCTGTTTTGCATGCTGATGTGGCCAAATAATGCAAAAACGGCATCATTTTGGGCTGATGTGGTAAAAAAATATATAAAAATTAAATAAATTAAATTTAGTTAAAATATTAACAAATAATAATTTTAAGATTAATTTAGTTAAAATATTAAAAATAATAATTTTAAAATTAAAAATTTTAAAACACTTAAAAAAGGGGCGGGGCCCGGCGACCCCGGCCGACCTTGCCCCCGCCCCGCCGCCACCCGGCCTTCGGCCGCCTCCCCCGCCCCTTTTTTTTTCAAAGTTTTTTAAAATTTTTAAGTTTAAAATTATTATTTTTTAATATTTTAACTAAATTAATTTTAAAATTATTATTTTTTAATATTTTAACTAAATTTAATTTAAATTTAAATTTATTTAATTTTTATATATTTTTTTACCACGTCGGCCCAAAACGATTCTGTTTTTGCATTATTTGGTTACGTCAGCGTGCAAAACGACGTCGTTTTGGGCTCAGTTCGCTAGAAAAATGCCACATGGGTATTTTAGCCGGACTTTTGTCAGATTGGCACTTAAGGGCTGCCTTGGCTTTCTAGCATTTTCGGCATGCTAGGCCCACTGTTCATGTACTTTTTTTTTTTTTTCCCGAAATTGTCCTTACAAACATTTTGTTTTGCCGTCTTTTTGCCCTTTGGCGGATACATTCATCTTCTTCCCATCTTTGCAACACGGCCGACTACGTCGAAGCTCGACCGGTCGTGTTCCTCGAAGCTCGAGTGGCCGCCGACGGCTCGGCATGGTCGCGGTGGCCCAGGCGACTGTCGCCGAGGAGTGGTGCAACCGCCGCCCTGTCTGGGTCGCGGCGATCGCCGTGGGTCGTGGCGAGGTTTGGGTCGCCGACCTCACCGCAACCCAGATTCAAGGGCTGCGAGGTCCTCCCGCGACCTCGCCGCCCCGATCTTGGTCGCGGCGGTCGCCGGAGGTCGCGCGACCTCGCCGCGACCCGGATCCGGGGCGGCGAGGTCGCGTGACCCCGCCGCGACCCGCATTTGGGGCCGCGAGGTCGTGACGGCGTTGCGCGACGCACGCGACCTCGGGCCCGGATCTAGGGTTGCGGGGAGGTCGCGACGGCATCGCGCGACGCCCGCGACCTCGCCGGCCCAGGATCCGGGGTCGCCGGAGGTCGCGACGGCATCGCGCGACGTGCGTGACCTCGGCGGCTCGATCCGGGGTCGCCGGAGGTCGCCATGGTTGCCGCCGCCGCCGGTTGGAGTTGCCCTTGCCGATTTTCATTTTTTTAATTTTTTTTTATTTTCTATTTTCACAAAAGCCCTTTGTCCCCCAAACACTATTTTGCCCAAAGGTACTTCGCAAAGGGCTTATAAATTACAATTTACCAAACACAATTTGCATTTTGCAAAACACCTATAACTCAAAGGTCTTTGCATTTTCCTAAAGACTTTCCCAAAAAGTTTTTCCAAACGCAGCCTAAGTGCTCCCTTTTTTTTTTCGAATGTGGCACTTAAGTGCACTTTTCGTAAGTTATGGCACTTTAAGTGTCCTTTCGTGCAAAGTTATGGTACTTGAACCATTCTTATGCCGAATGATAGAGATATCGCATCCTGGAAGCAAGCCTGGCCGAAGCAAATCCGTCGCCTGCAAAGATGTTTGGTGGCATGAGGCTCTGGTGGTCTCGACATTGTAGTTCTCAAGTTCTCTCTTAGTGAAAAAAGCACCTAAATCAAAGTCCTCTTCTCTGCTGTTCCTTCCTGATCGTCACTCTATCCTCTTATGCTCTTTCACAATGCCCTACATGAACTTATCCCTCTTCTCCTACAACGCCATCATCCTCTTTTCGGACGAGTTCACCCCAATTCACCTAAAGAAGGGCAAGCAATCGACATCGATGTTTGCGTTGATCCCAATTTGAATTTGAATGGTCTCGTTTATGATCTTCTTGAACCTCATTATCCCCTCTGCCTCCACCATTTCTCCTAAATGATCAAAACATCAAGAGTTAAGGTGAGGTGAGGTGACGCGATGTGACGCCAAGGGCCGTGCGACCTAAGGCCCTAGAGTGTGGTGGCACTGAGGTCGCGTGACCTTAGGTAACCCAAGGGATGCAACACCAAGGGTTGCTTGACCTTGGCGATCCTCGCTCAAGGTCGGTCATGCTACCTCGGGCGGCACAAGCGATTTAATTTTGAGGGTCATATGACCTCGGAGATCCAAACACGTGCAAACCTAGACCCTTGGCGACCTTTAGTGCCTACCGTTAGCAAGCTAGCAAGGTGTCAAAGTCGGACCAGATCTAGAATGTATGGAAGATGTACAATGATTTTGAGGGTTAAATTTGGAATATGAATATATTATTGAGGTAAAATTGAATGAAAAATGATTCAATAACTCTAAAAGCAACATTCCCAAAAAATGTTATATGCCAAAACTGGGTGGGACTTGCATTGGGTTAAGGCACTTTAGAAAATGCTAACTTTGGCTCAAAAGCATTTGAGAATGTTGTACCAAACACCTCAATTTTTTTCCCTACAACCTTTGAAAACCCAAAGTCCTTTGATAAAGTTACTCAAATGCATTGTATTTTTTAAAGTTGGCATCATATTTACTTCCTTAAATCTCTAAATTATCCCTTATTACGCATGAATTACAACTAGGATTGTCCAATTCATGTCTATGTTCATCATTAAATTGCCAGGCTCAGTCTTCATGCAAATGCCAGCTTTCAATAGGAACGCAAATTGTTCAAAAGAATAACAAACTTGGGCACGGTACGTACCATACTAAACCTTCCATATTTCAAATTTAAAGGAAGGCCGCCAATCTAATTACAATACTGATAGCTCAGGACACCATGAACTCTCTCTTCATGTCTTTACAAAATGTAGTTGGGTGGGCAAAACCTATTAAGAGCTGCTTCTTAGGCTTTACATGATGCTGCAGCTCTCGGTGTTCTCATCACTGAACATGTGTGTGTAAGGATCAGAGTATCCCCTTGCTGTTGCTACGGTGGACATGGGCTGCTGGTGGTAGTTCATCATGGGTTGTGGCCTCCCATACATCACGGGCATGGGCCTCATCATCTCATTCCCATGGGCCCTTTGCTGGTTCATCATCATTGCCATGGCCATCTGATGTTGCTGGTTGTATGCATTTGCTGGGCCTGCCATTGGTCCATATCCACCACCATTCATGGCCATAGGTGCAGGTAGTCCTTCAATTGCAGGGAAGTTCCTTGTCTGGCCCTGGTGGCCCATTGGGTAGTTACCCATCTGCTGTGCCGAAGGCCCAAACCCCCCGCCCCGGCCACCGCCGCCGCCGCCGCCACCGCCACTGCCGCGGCCGGATCCACCATGGCCTCTGCCGGTATTAGTGAAATCAATGTCAAAGCCAGAATCCTTCTTCTTGGTTCCATTCATCCAATCATTCTTGCCTCCACCACCACCATTGCCATAGTTTCTGTTGATAGCTCCATTCTTTGGCCCACTTTGCTTTAAAATTCCTCCGTTGAAGCCGTTTTTGCCATTTTTGCCTCCATATTTGTCATTCTTCCCTCCTTTGCCATATTTGCCATCATTTTCCTTGCCATGGCCTTTTCCCAACATGCTGAAGATACCACCTTTCTTGGTTTTCTTCATTCCCTTAGTACCTGATTGCCCATGAGGAGCACCACGGCTGCCCTTGATGGACGGCTTACGTGGTGTGCGTGGACCCACATCGAGCTCAAAATCGTCATCGGAATCATAGATACTACCATCATCGCTCACATAGTCCTCGTCATCCTCGTCGAGATCGAACGTGACCGATTTCTTAGCTTTGGGAACCACCTGCATCATTTCATTGGACCCTTTTGGCTGGAACTGCCCATATCCATATCCAATCCCACCACCCTTTTGGAAATTCATGTCTCTCTCACCACCATTACCGTTGGAGAACTCAATCTGCATGTTCTTGAACCGGTTGTTGAGGTGGTTCTGGTTATGGAAGCTCCTTTCTTGAGCTCTCCATACCTCTGCATGCTTCCCTGACTTCGCGAGCTTCTTGATGACTGTCCTGGGGTCGATATAACCCATCACCATCACCTTCCCGAGCTCCGCATCAATGGAAACATTCTGCACCCCTATACGAAGACATTTCATGAGAAACAGAGATCTAGCGACGATGGCTTTACCCAAATCTGATTTAAACAGAGAACCAGGGCAAAGAGGAGGTGAAGTACCATTTATTTTCTGCACCAGCTTCCTCACTTTCTTCCTACAGCCATCACAGTGTATGTTCACTCTCAGGACACAAGTCTGCAAAAATCCAAGCCCGGTCATGCTGAGATCAAATATATAACACACTCGAGAAGCAGCTAATTTGTGTCGGTGAGTTTCGCTATTCGAAAGGAGTAGAATTAAGAGTAAAGAAAACACTACCTGAGGCCTTAACGGGCCTTGCTGCTTCATCATTCTGGTTTGGCCACGAGAAAACTGATCAGGAACAGAGAACAAAGAGGCTCTCTCAAGCTTCGGAGGCACTTGACAAGCAGTTTACCAAGTACCGTGACTTATTGGCTCTCTCTCTCTCTCTCTCTCTCTCTCTCTCTCTCTCTCACTCTCTCGGGAAGAGATAAATATCGTGAGACAGAAACAAGGAATCATCAATGATGTGTTTTTATAACGCAAGAGGGGAATGTGAAATGCCATTTGCGCCTTTGCTTTTTTCTCCTTTTTCTTTTGTCTCTTTTGGGACGCTGGTTTTTTTCTCTGCTTTTGCTACCAAGTTACCGTTGATCCATCTAAAAAGAATCAAATCAAGAAGGAGGAAATTGCATAGATATTACGAGGTGCTTTTGTCCGCTAAAGTATGTGTAAACAGGGAGGATAACAGATAACACAGAGAGGAGAGAGATAGAGACCCACCACTACAGCGAAGAAAGCAAATTATGTTCCTAAGTCCAGCATATATTTTCCGGTCAGAAAACTGCTTTACTTTCTCTCTCTCGTTTGGCAGTCCAACCTTTGACTGAGCTCTTTTGTATCCTCACGCCCTGGAGAATACACAAGCATCTTGCATGCATTTGTTAGCCCTAAAGAGAGAAAAAAGAACGTGTATTTTCACCATTTATGCTCATTGATAGAATATGAAGTTAAAAAAGGTTGGGAGTGATTTTCTTGAACTCGGGACATTTTCCTTTTCCTGTTTTCGTTAGAATCTCTACCTTAACCTAGAAAGGGGTCATTGCATTCGTGCCTCCAAAGGCAAACCATAAAGAATTCGAAAGAAATCAATCAAGCGAAGCAAAGAATATACACAGCCAACTTGTGTAATCAAGGAAATTTCTTCGAGTCTAGTTAGCGCTATAAGTATCGAAGATAGTTACGTCCTCCCTGGGGCATTCTTCTTTCGTGCAGGACAGCATGTCAAATTCTCCTACACGTTTCACCCAAATAACGGTGGAACATAAGCTTCATGCATTTCATTCCCCCTTCATCCAAAATTCGTCATTGTCCAACCTTCCGTGGTTCCACGATTAGCCCGGGAAGATCTAGAATTTTTTAGGATATGACTAACTAAGCATAAATCTCACATGAGCACCGACAATTTTTAGGGTTTTCGCCTTGCATCCTTGAAGATTGCCTGGTATTCGTCAACCGGCCAGAAGAAAAAACGAAACCCAATATTTCGTTCAATCGATCTCGGTATCTGGGTTGCGCTTACGTGATAAAGGTGACTGCATCAAGACACACTTGAATTTTGTTGCAGATCCCGATAAAGGACTACAATGAGACTGTTAGGAAAGTGAAGTGAACGTACATGGGACGGTGCTTTTATTCTGTAAAGCAAGATCGGGGAAGATACAATTTGTATTTCCTCACTTTTGTCTCCTCTTCCTGGACACTCAATCTTTGACCCAACCTTTTGAACATTTGAAGCTTCCTCTTTTCTCCTTTATGCAAAGCTCATGTTGCAGTTTATTCCCCGTTCTGACGTACAATCTGCTCTCATTGAATTGAAGGGACCACACACCGCAACCCCCCCAAAAAAAAAAAAAAAAAAAAAATACACACACACCTGGACAAAGAAAAACACGACCAGACACCCATGTACAACACTAGAGAGAGCACGCTGAGACTCAAATTTGAAAGACTACACATAGGGTAAGACAGCAGAAATAAGTTATTCCCTTCTATTTGATACGTGAGGGATGAACGTACAAGATCTCACGCCCATTTTATAAAATGGAGAGAACTTTAGCCCGAAAGGAATGTAATTCCCCAACAAGACGAAAGAATTATTTGTATGAACAACTGCTTTCCCAAGCAATGGAAGCTGCTTGCTAGCTTGGAATATGATACACGAAAGCTATATGAACACCACCAGGAACAAGTCATGTGGCTTCTTGGGAAAGAAAAGAACCTTGCTCACGATGGTGCTGGAAGACAAAAGGGAAAATAGTTTCTTGTTATGCAATGTCAGTAAATTTCACGCCAGTTAACCACGATAATCCATAAGGTCATTCAATCAGTACCTTTATCTACTTTTATTTCAAGGAGTTCCTGAATCGGCTGCCGGCATATTGGACATTTGTTGGATTGAAGCCTCAACTGTTTTGCACACTCACTGCACATGCACTGCAAAATGCAAGGAAAGCTTGGTAAATGCCACTATCAAACCCTAGGAAATAGAAACCGAGTAGATGCCAGAATAAAAAGCCAAATCAAACAAGGCTGCTTGACTGGAAGAGCAAGAGGAAAATTGAGTTTATCTCGACTCCTGGATTAACTACAAGTGTATATCAAGAGCCATTGCGTAACTGTGGTCATTTGTGCACTCCAACCTAGACTAAGATTCTGACTAAACTGATCCATCTGACAAGGATGCCAAGCTCCCAAAGAAGGAGAACAGCAATCATCTCTATTTAGGTACTTGATTTCCACTTGCAGTGCTGTTTCTTTGATTTTGAAATATTAATAATATAAGGGACAATTCTGTCAAGATTTAAAGTTCACCAGTGTTCTTCAGCATTCCAGTCAAACAAAATGCAACGAAAGCTCCTGGAAAGGACTCTTTCCTTGGCAAAAAGCGTGCACAAGTCTAGGCAGAACTTTTAAGAACCAAATGGCATGGCCAACTAAATTTTGCTACCAGAAGTCATATACAAGAACAATCTCGAAGAACCAGAAATGAGGACATCAGCTACATACAATAGCAATCAGGAAGGTTTTACAGAAAAACAGTAGCAATGGGTAAAGCAAAGGGTTTTGCAAACACAGGACATACTGCACCTAGAAGAGAGGTTCAAAGTAAAGAAAAAATTCTTGTGGCATGGAGCTAGTCCTTTTGCAAAGTTGGGATCACTATTGGAAAATTTGTTTTGGCATAAAAAATAGCAGAAACCAGAAGTGCCCAAGCAATAGAATGACAATTTATCCACCTAATAGTTCAAATACAATTCCTCATGCCATCAGATGGAAACCTTTTATATGACATCTCGACCTAAGTTCATTGCTTGTCCAACTATTTTCATTTAAAGAAATTTCCATAATTATTAGCATTGCTGTTATGGGAACATGGAAGAGGGGAAGGGTTCATTGTACAAATGCTAAAGTTTAAAACTCTCACCATATGTCTGCAAGGCAAAACAGCCGTATCCTTTGGCTCAGTCATGCAAATGACACATTCTTTCCCTGGATCAGTGTCCTCAAAGGCTGTGTCTTCCGCATTGCTAATTCCATATATCTCACGAAGCTCATAACGAACTCCCTCAACCCACAAGATTTGCTTGACAACTCTCACTTGAAAATTGCCCTCATCATTTTTCTCTAGGACTGCTAGAGTAATCTGAGCATGGGAAGATGTTGCAAGCGAAGGTTTATTGGGCTGCTCATTCACGGGAGATGGTGCCCTTGTTTCTGCACAGATAACAAGAGGGAAAACATCCTCATTTTGGGAGGGCTTTGAGAGCTCATCCACATCAAAGAAACCAAGGTCAATGCCACTTCCAGAATGTTGACAGAACTTCTGGGCCACTCCCTTCTGAAATGGAATTTTTCTTGGTGCATAAATCTCAGGATATATAGGGCTAAAGGTGCAGCTATCCCCTTCCTTAGCAAAGTAAAGTATGGTGATACTGCCCAGAAAAGGGAGAAACTAAACAGTTAGATAAATATGGCGAAGTCATATTCAGGTAAAGATACAGATTACCAAAAGTTTGAAGTTACAAGGACAATCCGCCAAAAAATCCACAATATACAAAGCAACAAACAGACGAAGCCTGGTGCTAAGTAATTAAGCAATAGTTTCAAATCCTTAATCATTTGTTATATCTCAATATTGTATCTGAAATCCAAAAAAATCACTGCCAAATGTCAACAGTTGATAAATCGTTCACAGCTGGACCATATATTCTAAGATTTAATACCTGATCTTCTGGAATAACACATAAACCGGCACAGTCAGCTCTGACCAATGATATAATTAAATTAACCAATTGTTCCTCAAGTTATGCTCTTTGAAAACTGCAAAATACATTGGTTTGCTGGCAAATTAATCATTTGCTACTAGGAATACACAAAACCACAATACAAGAATAAAAATTCAAATGGGACGCACTATGGAGAATTTCACTATCGATTTTTCATGGAACATTCTATGCAAGTGCTGCGCAAAAATGTGTTGCTATATTAATTCTCCAAATTAGGTCGGTGAGTTGATGCTCTCCATAAAGAATCACTACGAATCTTTAGGTATTATGAGCATAGATTCCTGTTACTGACTAATAACCTAAGGGCAAACACATTCTGACCAATTTATTCACAGAAAAACTCTCCCAAAATTCCTGCCAGGAGCAAGGATTTTATTTGTCCAAATAAAGCTGCAAGGAAGAAACAACAGTTGATTGCCCACAGAAAGAACCGAAAGACAAAACAAAAATGCATAAGCTCCAATTGAATGCAAAATCTCAAAGTGAGCTACCACCCAAGGAAGAACAAAAACCAAAACAGGCAAGTCGAAAGAGGCACATGAGCATCAACCTCCAAAACCCATTTCTCAATATCCTCATCTCAAAGTGAAATTCTGTAAATGCGACAATCCCATGATAGCACCATGGAGTTTCATATACATATTGTAAGAAGCCGTGGCACAGATCATCAACTAAAACGTCGTCTTATGAGCTCGGTAGTTGACATTTGCAGCCCAACATGAAAAACTGAATCACCTTCCCTAAAACGAAAAATTGTCTCTGATTTGTTCAACATTCCATAAGAACAACTCTGCCTGATCCATACAAATTGGTTGCACAACAACTTGCTATATTAGATATACAATGTTCTCCAACGGGTGAGTTACGATTATAATTCCACAACTATTGATCGAGATGATACTATGAGGGAGATCTATGTGCGATTATTATTTATCGGAGTGCTAAACCATCCGAACGAATCGCCAGGGAGAAGATAAATCCCGATCTTCCCGGAATTTGGTAAGAGAAGTCAAATCACATACCTGCCATCCACAAGCGCATCGAAGGTGAACGAAACCAGGTGCGAATCCGAGCTCCGCTCGTCGAGCAAGAGCTTGATCGTGTCCTTGCGCACGTTCACGTCGTTCTTGACCTTCTTCGCCGTCTTGTGGTCGACGTACGGCGGCGGCGCCGCGGCGGCGACCGACCGCACGGGGCCGCCGGGGCCCCACGCGCCGTTGCCGTAGTAGCCGATGAACTGCGAGTAGTGCGGCTGGGGGTGCGCGTGAGGGTAGCTACCGATCGGGGCGTGCGCCGCGTAAGGGCGGGAGCTCGAGGAGTGGGGAGGGTGGGCGCCGTACTGGACCGGGATCGGGGGCCACGGCTGCGGCGCGTAGGGCGGATGGTGCGGCGGCGCAGGGTAGGGGTTGTAGGATTGTGCCGGAGGAGGCGGAGGCGGAGGCGGAGGCGGAGGAGGCGGAGTAGTAGGGGGAGGCGCGGCGGAATGAAGAAGAAGCGGCGGCGGCGGCGGCGGCAGAGAACGCGGCAACTGCGGTGGCGGGGGCGGCTGTTGTAGCGGCGGCGGCGGCTGTGGGTAGCCGTGGTCGTGGTGGTGGTGGTGGTGGTGGTGGTGGTGGTTGTGCCTGCTGAGTTTGCTCAACCAGAGGCCCATGGCTCGGTAGAGAGAGAGAGGGAGGGGAGGTTGATCTGCGCGTTGGCGAGATGAAGCGGGGCCTATCGGTTGAAGGTGGAGGAGGGAGGAGGAGGGAGGTTGACGCGCCGTGACGGCGATGGCCGCGGGTGGGTGGGGAGGTCCCGGATGGAACGACGAAAGTCAAAATGGAATGACGGCGTCGGGGGCACGCGGGTCTTTACCTCGGGGGTGGGACCCGGGCGCGATTTCGTCGATTTCTCTCGCCACCTTCGTCCGGCGGATTTATCCATGTAAGGCCCCCACTCGTATTTTTTTCCGTACGCGTCTTGTCGCGGTAAACATCTCCTTAAATAAAAGGGATAATCGCGCGAATTATCCTTAAATTTTAATTTAATATATAACACGGCCTGTGGACTTTAATTTAATTTGTAATATTATCCCTGAATTTTTCATTAATTCAATGTATACTTATTCAATTTAATCACTAAATAATATGAAAATGCTTAACAAGTTCAACGACAACATTAAATATTTTCTTGCAATTCACAAACTAAATTGAATTAGTTCAAAAAATTTATGGACCACATTGAATAAATTAAAATTTCCGAGATGATATTACACATTAAAATAATATAAAAAGAAAGCATTGAATAAATTTAAAATTTATGGATCACATTGCATATTAAATCAAAATTAAAAAATCATTTGTACTTATCTATTCCCATTCTCAAATTATTAAAAAAGATACCCCATATATATTGGAATGTTCAAGTGATATTTAATTAAATATTGTCGAATTGTTTGAGCTTGATTCGTAAATTATCTAAACATCACTTGTCATTAATTGACAGCACAAAAAGAAAGAAACTTCAAAGTCATTGACCTTAAGGCTAAATAATGAAAAATAAGGAGGATAATTACTGGATAAGTTCTAACATTTTTCAATTTCTTTCACGTAAGTCTTGACTTTACAACCCTTGATTTGAGTCTTTCCATCAATGGACTCACTGTACATCGGAATTGCAAGTTATGACGACTGAAATAAACAAAATAAAAAGTTTAGAATAATGTAGAAAGTTGGCAAATTTAAGAACTTGCCCTAACATTATTTAAAAACAAATAAATAGAGCTGTGCTTGGCTTAGATCATCAGTCGTCGGGACAATTGTTTGTAAAATGGTTTTACTTTTACAGAAAAAATAACATATTCGTACGTATGTGATTTTCCCCAAAAACCTCCTATCTCTTACTATCTACCGCATGTTTGCGGAGTTTATGAAAAAGTACTTGTTCTTTTGGAATAAAATAAACGATCCCTTGTGTGTTATATTAGGGTGAAAATACTATTTTATTTTACGTCCTTTTCACACCAATTAAAGATGTAACGTCTCAAGAATCATTTATACATATATCGAAAATCTGATTACGTTATTTTTTAATTTATGAAACAAATATACCGTTTTTGTAATTTCCCTCTAACCCAAACTAGTAATAGAATTCAACTGTTGAGGTACCGTGTGAGAAAATATTACATACCCTAAAAGCTCTACGTCATTTTTACTTTCAACCATTCAGGATGTGACATGTGGCCCTGGCCCACCTACACTCTTTATCCTCTCGAGAAAATATTAGGTGCACCCGGCACTGCACGTCACTGTGCACCCCGCCCAATCGGATGCGACATGTGTCGCCATGTGGAGCCGGGTCCCGTTTTTTCTTTTAGCCAAAATTTTGCCGCGTCCTTCTCTCTCTTCATTAATGACTACGTCCTTTTCTCCTATCTACACGCAAGCCGTCCCTTCCCCTTCCCCTCGCGTTCTCTTTCAAAAATTTTTGTTCTGCAATTTTCTCCATGAAACTTGTAACCCCATCTCTCTCGACCAAAAGCTCACCAGTTGCCTCCAAGGTTGGCCGCCTCTACCGTCGCCATCGAGAACCACTTGCTCCGAAGAACTCTTCCGATTGTGGCTGGGTCCGAACTCTAACCATCTTCGCATCGGCCTCTAAGGTGAGCGCGGACACCCAAAAGCCCGTGGGTTGCCTCTGAGCTCGGCCGCCTCCGAGCTCGGCCGCCTCCGCCATCGTCGCCAAGAGCCACTCGCTCCGAAGAGCCTCGCCGGTTGTGTTTGGATCCCAAGCTTTGACCATTTCTGCCTCGGCCTCTTCGATGATTGCGTACGCTTAAAATCCAGCTTGTTGCCTTCGAGCTTGGCATCCAATGTCCAGCGTCTCGCGGACAATAGCCCCGTTTGGTTCAGCTTCCCAAAGGGGCTTTCGGCCCCCAAAACCCCTTGGGAAAAAAATCTAGTGTTTGGTTCAGCATTTGAACCCTCCCTTCCCAAAATGCCGGCCTTTGGAATGCTGATGGCCAATTTTACCCTCAAAATCTTCTTAAAAGTCCAATTTTACCCCATACTAAATAAAACCCTCCTTCTTTCGATGCTTTCCCCTGTTTTGCAGCGCTACTCCTCACGTGACGACGGCTCTCTTCTCTTCGTCTCTCTCTCCTGCAACTCACACCACTCCATCACGATTTGAATCCGAGCACCACTCCATCAAGGCCGAAGTTTGTTGCGACGAGCGAGCGAGTCCGAGATCTGGATCTTCTACCCTCTTGAAGAGCGAGCGAATCCGAGATCCGAGGTTGGTTTTGTTTCTCTTTGATCACAGGTGGCGGTTCCGGCATCGGATTCGAGATCTCCACCCAGCTGGGCAAGCATGGAGCTTCCGTCGCCATCATGGGTCGTCGCAAGCCCGTCCTCGATTTCGCCGTCTCCGCTCTCGCTTCTCTCGGGATCCCCGTGAGCTTCGTCCCCTTTTCTCTGCTCCCTCCCTCGATTGAACTCGAATTCTCATCTCTCCACTGATGCGGATCCGCGAACTGTTGCCTTCTTGTAGAGTTGAGCGATGCTATGTGTATTATATATAATCCCCTAGTATTAATTCTCTCTTTTGGATGGGGATGTCGTCTGTGAATCTTGTCTATCTCTAGCTTGTTTGGAATTGGAGGATTGAGCTTCAGAGTGCCTTCACTTGTTGTGACTGCATGCGCTGAATTTAGCTGCATATTGGGGGAGCCAATTGGTTAATTTATTGTTTCCGATGAGTAACGAGGCTTCAGTTGGCGTGACATTCCCACCGGGATGATGACGGTGTTTGATCGCCACCTTGCTATGCTTTTAATCTACTTATCATTGGGTTAGGCCGACCCCAAATTCCTGTTCCAACTAACATGCTTTGAAGTCAGTTCTTTTTTGCTTGTCTATACGTTCCTTTGCTGATGATGACTTCGTAGGCTGTTGGCTTTGAGGGCGACGTGCACAAACACGACGATGCTAAGAGAGTTGTAGAGTCCACTTTCAGGTACTTTGGCAGGCTGGATATTCTGATCAATGCCGCTGCTCGCAATTTTCTTGTTTCCTCCGAAGATTTGTCTCCCAACGGGTTTCGGACAGGTACTGTCCTTTTTTACATGTGCCTTTTTGAGTCTATAAGAAGCCTGAAGCCGACTTAATAAAGAGGGGGATCTCCAGTTGCTGAAAAGGATTTAATTCAAAGCATCTAAGGGCACTAACATAGCAGATAATCCTCATGCAGTTATGGACATTGATTTAGTTGGCACATTCACAATGTGTCACGAGGCACTTAAGTATCTTAAGAAGGGAGGACCTGGAAGAGGCTCCTTGGGTGGTGGAACTATACTGAACATAAGTGCCACTTTGCATTATACGGCAGCATGGTATCAAATCCACGTTTCTGCAGCTGAGGTTGGTCATATCGAACAGTATGTCTGCAGGTTTCCCTTTTTTTATGATTACTTTTTGAATGAGGATTCGACCAAATCCATCGCATGACATTGTTCGCTCGCGTTAGGGGAGATGTGAGGTTTGCAGTGATCTCACACGGATTAATTTATTACAAGTGGTTGTTGATGCAGTCACAAGAAACCTTGCGCTAGAGTGGGGAGCTGATTATGATATTAGAGTAAATGGGATAGCTCCTGGCCCCATTGGTGACACTCCTGGCATGAGTAAGCTCGCTCCTCAGGAAATTGATAGCAAAGCCAGAGATTATATGCCTCTATATAAACTAGGCGAAACATGGGACATTGCTATGGTAGCTCTTTACCTTACTTCGGATGCAGGTTAGTAACTCGTTCACTTTGAATTTGCATATAAGTCCACTTTTAATTCATTGAGTCACTTGTCTTCTTAAGCTCTTGGCATTCAATGTCTTGCTTTTCCCCAGTCTACATCATAAGTTGTGACCTTGAAGTATCTCTCGTTGGTTGGTGTCCCTTTGCTAATGATATATGCAGTCTGGTGTGACACTTAAAGCAAAACAATAATTGTTGGTTCAAGAGAAGAAAATCAAGGATGAACACTGAGGACTTAGTTGTTAATTACACTTAGGGGAGGAGGGGACAGAGTGAGTCTTGAATTTTGGTCTTGTGCATAAAAAGGGCTCACAGTTTTCAACAAGGCCAACCCTTGGTATTGGTAGGTTTTGCAGCCTAAAGAACTTGAATAATGTTTTACTGGTGACTGCGCTATTTCTCTTGGCTCTATATAAAGTTTAGCTTTCTGATAACATTGCTCATGGATATTGTTGTAAGGTAAATTCGTCAAGGGAACCACACTTATAGTCGATGGTGGACTTTGGTTGAGCCGGCCTCATCATCTACCAAAAGAGGCAATGAAGCAACTTTCTCAAGCAGTGGAAAAGAGGTCACGGGACGTGCCAATCGGGGTTCCAAAAAGCAAGCTTTGAGCACGCTGGAAGAGTTATGCAAAGTGCAACACCACTGATCATTGTCCATGGAGCTGCCTTGCTGTACCATGGTTCATAAATAAATCTTATTCGTGGGGTTATTGGAAGATTCTAGATTAACATTTCAACGACCTTAGGTACAGCCCCCCTTATAAAATAAGGAACAATTTGGTACCATGTCATCAATACAATGATCAGACAACAGTTATTTCTCATGAAGTAAACATGACCGCGGTATCTCAATGACGACACATTGCAACACTCTGCGATGGATGGTGCTATTGTCATGCTGGTAAAATAAGTTAATTCGTCACAACTTCCATGGTTGTGGGTGCCCTCGCTTAATACTAGAATGATCATTAATTAACGAAGATTATTAATACTATAATAATTAAAAAAATTATTCAAAGTTGAAAATAAACCTAAAAGAATTTTAGACCAAAAGTTGAGCTTTGCATCTAATCTATAATCAAATTCTTTTAATATGATTTTTAAATAAATTTACTAATATGTATCTTTTACATTATTCTCAATATAAAAATGTAAAAGGTTATATTACCATTATTTCTTTTTTGCAATTTTAAAAATATTAAAATTAAAAAACTAAATTTGGTCACACCAAAGGGCTTTTCAAATATATATTTACCAAACAGTCTTGCATTTCCCTAAAGTACTTTTCAGTTATAGTTTACCAAACAGTCTAGCATTTTGGAAAATCCCTTTATCTCAAAGGTATTTGCATTCTCCTAAGGGCATTTCCCCAAAGCTGAACCAAATGGGCCCAATGTCCAGGTTTTTCCGAAACGCTCCAATCGTCTCGCGCTCTATTTTGACTTCCGATTGAGTTGGGGATTTGACTATTTTGAATTTTTGCTTCTTGCTTCGGTTGATTCCTTCTCTGTTGTCGAGCTCTGAGAAGAGCGATTTCCGGATGCAGCTTGCGAGGCAGGATTACTTGGAGTTCAGACAAGAGGCGACTGAACTGCAGGAGTATTCCAACGCGAAGCTCAATCGAGTAACGCAGTCACGCGCTACCTCGGCATTCTCGCTGACAAGAAGCCGAAACTAGGTGAGGCGGTGCGGCGTCTGTTGTGCCTCGACGCACGTTTGCTTTCTCATTTCGGTTTTTGACAGGTTCTGTGCTTTGTGTTAGATCAAGTCGCCCTTGAAGGTGAGGCTAGGATAGCACCGCTAGTGAGTGAGAAAAGGAAGTTGTTCAATGAGTTGTTGACATCCAAAGGTCAGTCTTTGGTTTCTTAATTGAGTTCTCCCACTTTCCACACGAAGCACGTGGAGCGGAAGCACTTGGATACATGAGCTGATAATTCAGAAAATTTCTAGTTTGAATTGCAATTCATTTTCGGGATGATGTTCCTGTCGGATGGATGGGTAGAGATAGCTTGCTTGTATGGTAATTTTGCAGTGTGTAGTAGGAGGACAAAACTTGAGTTTAACGAGTAAGATCTAGTTGGAATATGACTATAGAGTTTTAGCGATGAAGTGCAGATTAACTTCAGATAATAGCTGCCAGTTTGTGATGCATTTTTTTGATCATTGTTAGTCTGAAAAATTGAGTTGTTTGTTAGTTCAGGACTGATTATGCCTTAGAGATTTGTTAATCTGTAAATGGAGGCTAGATATCAAGAACGGAAATGATTTTTTACTCTGTATATCTTCTTCCTCCTCCTTTAGGATATTTTGATTGATGGTTACATAGAAATTGAACCTCTTGGAAATTTCGATTGTTTGAGTGGATGCGTCTCGATCGCAATGATTCCGGGCGTTCCCGTGAGGCTTGGGGGGGTTGTTTGATCCGAGAAAGATGATGGAGCATGAACAGTTTGGTCGCAATCTAATTTTTGTCGTCTTGTGGGGTCGGGCTGTGTTGTCGGACGAGGGATTGAGGTCACGGGAAGTGGTTTGTTTGTTTGTTTGTTTTTTTTTTTTTTTTTTTTTTTTGCTTCTAAGGTGTGCAGTGCTTGTCCTTGGATACCCTTGAGCGCGTGTTGTGCAGTTGCTTGTTACATGTTGTGAAGACATCTTTCATAGTAGATTAGTTATCAGAAAGAAGGCAGGAAAGCGGTAGAGCTTCTTGTCTTTCATTGTTTAGTTCGATTTGTTAAAAAACAAGTGATCTATGCAGATTGTAGAGTTTGCCAATTGCCGCTACCCATAATGTACTGAGGCTAGTGCGAGTACCTGTTGTTGTTGGCCTTTTCTTTTATCAGGAAATATATATGCATATATATCTACCTATACAGCAAAATTTTTTGTCTAAAAATTGGAGTTCGAGACTATTGTCTAGGTAATTCTTAAATCTAAAAGTTGGAGTTCGAGACTATTGTCTCGGTAATTATATCTACCTATACAGCAAAATTTGACTATCTCTCCCATGGAGTTGATAAATGATGCTTATGTGTCCATCCTTTTCGAGATTGACTATCACTAGTATAATGTTAAATGCATTAGATGGAGTTATTGGGAAGCATCTTTTGCTTCTCTTTTATGGCTGTAGTTGGCGCCTTATTGCCTGCTAGTAACTTGTAGCAAGTGGATGGGTAAGAAGCTGATAATCAAGGGCATTGCCACGCGCGCGCGCGCACTCTGCTAAACTGAAACTAACATATGTTCGCCTTAATTATGCACTGTTCATTTTGCCTGATATTCCTTTTGTGGCCTATGCAGATATCGTTGTGGCACCTCCCTTTGTATACATTGACCAGGTTAAGAACTCATTAATGCCACGGATTGAGATAGCTTCTCAAAACTCTTGGACTGGGAAAGGTGGAGCTTTCACTGGAGAAATCAGGTAGGTTGCTGTTTGTTGATACACAAGACACCAAAGCCAAGGTTTTCTCCTTCACTTTTATTGCTTTCTCTTCATGGAAGTTCATCCTGGTTGAAAGAATTCCAGTCTGCTAGGTTCCATGATATCATATGCATAAGTGATAAAGTTGGGACATCATGTCTTGTGAGTGATTAACTTCGTTGGTGTTTGAAGATCCTGCTCTAGGAAAATAATTATAATTAACAAGCCTACCACAAGTGAACCGAGGTGTTTTCATTTTAAAAGTCAATAAGGTAATTGAAATTTCAGGCAGAAGAATGCTTCAAGTGCCAAAAGTTGGCACGAAGGGACACTTAAGTGCCAAAAGTTACGAAAGGTACATTTAAGTGCCACATTAAAAAAGAAATGGGACACTTAAGTGCCACTCCGGCCAAAGTGCTGTCGTGGATAATTTCCGGCGAAATAAACGCAAAACGACGCCGTTTGCGTGCTGATGTGGCCAAATAGTGAAAAAAAACGACGCCGTTTTTGTGTTGACGTGGTAATAAATTAATGTAAAAATTAATTAAATTGAATTTAAAACTAAATTTACTTAAAATATTTAAAAATATTAATATTAATATTAAAAAATTCAAGAAAATTAAATTTAAACTTAAAAAAAAAAAGGGAGGGGATCGATGCGGGCGAGGGCCGGGCCCTCGGCCCGCCGCCGCCGGCCGGCGGTGCCCTGGCCGGCGGCCCTCGCCCGGCCGGGCCAAGGGTCGCCGGCGCTCGCCGACCCTCGCCGGATCTGGGTGAGGGCCCGCGGGCCCTCGCCGCCCGGCGGCCGGGGTCGCCGGCCCCGGCCATGGCCCGGCGACCCCGACCGACCCTTCCCCGCCAGGGTGCCGCCGACGAGGCGGCGGCGGCGGGCCGAGGGCCCGGCCCTCGGCCGCATCGATCCCTTTTTTTTTTTTTTTTAATTAATTTTTAAATTTTAATATTAAAAATTATTTTTTAAATGTTTAAAATAAATTTAATTTTTAATTTAATTTAATTAATTTTTATATTATTTTTTTTCCACGTCAACGTTAAAACGACGCCGTTTTGTTTTTGTCTCGCCGGAAAATTGCCACGTCGCCGTTTTGGCCGGATTTTCGCCGGATTGGCACTCAAGTGATCCATTTTGCTCCGATTTTGGCACTTAAGTGTACCTTTTCGTAACTTTTGACACTTAAGTGTCCCTTCGTGCCAACTTTTGGCACTCCAGGGTCCGCGTGTCTATTTTTGCATATGTAAGGAGAGGTGAAAATAGGGAATACTTCCATAGAATGTATCCTCAAGAATGATAATTGGTTGAGGATTTTGTTTTATTCTATGTCTAGTGCATTCAATCTAAATATTTGGTCTTTCTTTGTCCTTGTAAACTTTTAGATTATCCTTTTTGTGAAGCTCCTTCTAGACGCTAGGTCATTGTTTCTCAAAACTTTGTTTACCATGTTTAAGATGTTATGATGGATCATGAAGATCTCAAAAAGCTCCCTAAATTTTAAACTTTTTCTGTTTATTTTTTTTTTTTTGCTGTTTCTACTATTTTTGTGGAGTTTTTTTTTTTTAATTATTGATGGGTAATTGCTTGAGTTTGGCTATTGAGTTGATAGTTTTACCCTTAAGTGTCCGGTGTTGTGATTATTTGGAGGTTTGGTTTGTTTAGGATGGCACTGAATTTCAAAATTCAATCTCTCTTCAATTTGGAAAGAACTCCAACGGACAAAGGTTTGCTCGTGTTAGTCAATTAATCTGAATGTGTAAGGTTATTCGATGGTTGAATCGAAGGTAATTTTGAAATCATACTATGTAAAAGATATTTACTTTTTCAAAAAATGGATGGGGTGTTATTTAACTTGTAAAAGTATTGCCTTAATCATTTTTTGTTCTTTGTTTGCAGCATGAAACTACTGATCTAGCACATGTTATTCGTGATTTGGAAAAAGATTTTGAGTTTACAATAGGAATGGTTTTTGCAAGTGAACTTGAAGCGTATCATAAATATGTGGCCTATGCTATAGGTAAAGGATTTGGAGTGAGGAAGTCTAAAATTAGAAAAAATGATAAAGGAGAAATAACTTGACGCACTTTTGTGTGTAATTGTGAGGGATATTCTATCAACTCATCCGATTAAGAAAGAAAATATGAAAAACTTGAAGTTAGATGTGGTTGCCTTGCATTTATTAGATTTAAAGTTGAGAATGGCACTTATGAAGTCATAGACAATGTTCCCAAGCATAATCATGAATTTATACCGGTACATCAAAGGCATTTGATAAGATGTGGAAGGATGATTTCTGACACTTGCAATGGTGTTTTAGTTGACATGGCAAAAGCTGGCATTGGGGGGACGACGACATATAAGTTTTTGGCAAACGAAGCAGGAGGAAGCCAAAACTTGGGTTTCATCTTACGTGATTGTCAAAATTTTTTGCAAGATGAAAGATTAAATTATATAGAGGGGGGAGATTGTCAAAGTCTTCTAAATCATTTCCATTGCATACAAATGCAAAATCCAATGTTTTTCTATGCACAACAGGTAGATCAAGATGGTAGATTGACCAATCTATTTTGGAGAGACAATTTATCCAAATTATGATTGTTTTGGTGATGTGATGGTTTTTGATACCACATATCTTACTAATAGGTATAGCTTGATATGTGCACCTTAATCATCATTGGAAGAACACTTTATTTGGTTGTGCATTTTTGTTGGATGAGACTGCAAATTCATTTATCTGGTTATTTGAGGTGTTTCTGAAGTCTATGGAAAATAAGGCTCCAAAAATTATTTTCACCGATCAAGACCATGTCATGGCAAAAGCTATTCAAATAGTGTTTCCGAATACTCAACACCGCTTATGCACTTGACACATTGAGAAAAATGCTAATAAAAATATTTCACATCTTTACCAGAAGCCAGGATTTAAGGATAAATATTTCTCAAGACTTATGTATAAATGCAAATCAGAGGATAAATTTGAAACTACTTGGAGAAAAATGGAAGAGGAGTGGGGTACTGAAAATAACAGTTGGCTTCAAAGGTTATACAACTTGAGACATAAATGGAGTTCTGCTTTTGGTTGTGATATTTTTTCTTGTGGTATAAGATCAAGTCAAAGGAGTGAGAGTACTAACAATGTCTTCCAACAATTATCTAAGAAGACATCGACCCTTATGCAATTTGTTCACTATTACGAAGAACAGTTGAAACATATGAGATAAATTGAAAATCAAGATGATTATAGTTCTTGTGGGACACCTAGATTGCAAATTTCATATAATGGGATATTGACACATGCTGCTTCGGTGTATACTCATGCTATTTTTAGGAGGTTTTATGAAGAATTTCTTCAAAGTGTCTCCGAAAGAATTTCAGGTACCACTTTTGATGGGTTCATTTATGAATATACTCTTAAGTGTGATGGGATTCAAGGTGAACATGTTGTTAGATTTAATCCCACTGACTTTTCAGTCTCCTGTGGATGCAAATTATTTGAATTGAAAGGGTGGTTATGTCATCATGTTTTGCACATTTTGAATGGAAACATATCGGTTTCAGCCATTCCATCTTCATATATATTGAAAAGATGGACTAAAGGTGCGAAACAAGGGTATGTGAATGATGAATCTCATTAAATATCACCCGGTCCATCCACATTTAATCGGTTTTCCACTTTAATGCAAAGTGCTTTTGAAGTGATGAGTTTGGGAGCCCAAGATGAAAATACTATGAGGATAGCAAAAAAGAACTTGAACGCAACAGTAGCTGAAATTTCATCATACAACTCAAGTGTGGCTGTGACAAATGATGTTAGTGATGACGATAACAATGAGGTTTCTTTGAGTGAGATGCCGATATTGGACCCCTTCGAAGGAAAGGAAAGGAACCGATTTATGGAAGGCTCAAAAGCTCAAGTGAGAAAAAGAAGAAAAAATCTAAGAAATAAACACCTGATGCCAATAAAAAATCAAGGTTAGTTGAATGACATAAAATTAGTTTATTTTTATACTCACGCTATATGATTTGAATTAATATATTTTTTATTTTGTAATGTAGAGCTTGCAGTCCAAGTAATGCCTAATGAGACTCGTGCCAAATTTTTCAATAAATTCAACTCAGATTCGAAATGTCTTTTGTCCTAGCAACATTAGCGGTCCCATAGTTAGTGTAAATTTCCATAATCAGGTGTGTCCTTTTGAGTTCAGCATTTTATATTTATATTCTACTAATTGGTTCAAATTTTTTTTTTTTTATATATATAGATGCAACCACAATACGCCATGCCACCAGGAATTATAAATGGTTTTTCATCATTCACTAGTCAGGTATTTAAAAGTTTGGGTTACTATTATAATTGGCTGAAATATGTTGCAAATTGTAATGTTTATATTTAGAGGTTTATCATTTATAGAGATTGGAGCAGCAAAATAGATTCCTTGGAAGGATTTTGTTACATTTTACTAATAATGTTTTCTTATATAGATGCAACCACCATATATCATGCGGCCTGCGAATATGGATGGATTTTCCCCATTCACAAGTCAGGTATTTAAAAGTCTGCATTACTATTTTATTGTTTGGCTGAAATTCTAATGTTTATTTTTAGTGGTTTATAGTTTATAAATGTTGGAGTAGCATAATAGATCCCATGGAAGCATTTTAGTACATTTTACTAATGAGATTGTTTTTTCATATAGATGCAAACACCATACATCATTCCACAGGGGATTATAAATAAATTTTCTCCATTCACTAATTAGGTACCTATTGTGAAAATTATTTTAGATCATAAAATATTCTAATGCTTATTGATAATGGTTTCTTGGCAATAGATGTTGGAATACCATAATAGATCCCCTGTAACCAATTTGAGTCAGGTACAAGTTGGCTCACTTCTTTTGACATGAGATTATTTGAGATACTATTTATGCAGTCACGTTGTTTAGCAAACCATGCCTTTTGTGAATGTATTATTTAAACCTTTGTACAGGGGTCATCAAATTCATTTCAACATCCTGAGATTAATGAATTGAACAATTCTTAAGGCATAAACAAAGCATGTTCAAATTCATTTCAACACCCTGTAAGTTTAGAGTTCTTTAGTTTTATTTATTGCCCATGGTCAACACGCTTGGATTGTTGCTTATTTGTACTTCTACGCAGGGATCTTTCCAATAATAAGCTCAGTGGTTCTATCCCATTTTCTCTTGGTGACTTGGAACATCTGCTAAAGCTGTGAGTGTCATAAACTAGAAAACAACGGTCACATGGAGATGGGAGGTATCATCTGATCTTGTGCTGACTTCAGTGTTTTTCTCTTTGCAGGAATCTTAGTAGAAATCACTTGACAGGATTTATTCCTGCTGAGTTTGGCAATCTGAGAAGCATCATGGATATGTGTAAAACCTATTATCTTAGTTGCCGTAATCTAATTTAAGCCTCTATGTTGCAGAGATCTTTCAAATAATCATCTATCAGGCTTGATCCCCTGAAGAACTTAGTCAACTTCAAAGCATATTCTCATTGTACGCATTCACTCCCTTTGATAGGCCTTTGATGGTTTTCATAATATTCCTAAACTGGGATATATTTGGTTCTTGAGATTGTTATTCGCAAATTGTTCGTTGTTTGAGCTTATTCATTTGTCTTAGCTGCTAATTCTCCAACCCACATATTTGACAAACATGAATGTCAAATGCTTATTGATGTTCTAAGCTCTTTTTGCATGTTTGTTTTAGGGAAAAAACCACGAAAAACCCCAAACTTTGCCCCGAGTGACACATTTACCTCGAACTTTTTTTGTACCGTGAAAAACCTCAAACTTTTCAAACCGTGACACATTTACTCCAAACTTTTTTGCGACACAAAAAACCCTGAACTTTCCAAGTGTGACACATTTACCCCAAAATTGAAGGGCATTTTGGTCTTTTCATTTTTAAATTTTTTTTCTTTTTTTTCTTCTTCTTCCCTCCGCCGGCCATGGCGGAGCTGGCGGAGGGAAGCATGCTGGCGAGGGCGACCCTCGCTGGCGTCGGCGAGGGCCTCCCTCACCGGATCTCGCCCGACGCCGGATCGGCGAGGGGTGCCCTCGCCCCACGCCGGCGAGGGCGACCCTCGCCGGCTCCGCCATGGCCAGCGGAGGGAAGAAGAAGGAAAAAAAAGAAGAAGAAAAATAGAAACTAAAAAGACAAAAATGCCCTTATGAAGTAAATGTGTCACGGTTTGGAAAGTTTGGGGTTTTTCACGGCACAAAAAAAAGTTTGAGGTAAATGTGTCACTCGGAGCAAAGTTTGGGATTTTTCGTGGTTTTTTTCCCTTTGTTTTATTCCCCTAGTCAATAGGGATAGACTCACCTAGTGACCTATACCTATGCCCTAATGCCTTAAAACCCGGTACTATTAGGCAGAAAGCCTTATGGCTTTCACGTCACTTATGTTCACTGCTATTTTGCTCAAAACATTTGCTAGCTCACCTTGCAATTGCTATTGTAGTTCTGAGTGGTTCATTCATGTCACCTTTTGTCGCGTTGTCATGTTGGTGTCAGGTGTAATTATTGATTATCACAATTGAGATCCTCATACTTGGATGGCTTGTGACGTAACTTCTTGGTGCCACTGAGGGGCTTTCGTATCTTCACCATGATTGTAGTCCGCGTATCATCCACAGGGACGTGAAATCGTCAAACATTCTACTCGATAAGGAATTTGAGGCGCATCTCACTGATTTTGGGATTGCAAAAAGCCTGTGCACAACGAAGTCCCATACTTCTACATACATAATGGGGACCATTGGCTACATAGACCCAGAATATGCCCGCACTTCTCGCCTTACAGAGAAGTCAGATGCCTACAGCTATGGAATTATTTTACTGGAGTTGCTGACTGGCAGGAAAGCAGTGGACAATGAATCCTATCTCCCATCACCTGGTTTGTCTTTTGTCCAAAATCCTTGACTACCTCCTGTTTTTCTTTTAGTTCATAACTTTTGTCCAAAATCCGACAGAAACATCATCCCGAAAATGAATTGCAATTCAAACTAGAAATTTTCTGAATTATCAGCTCATGTATCCAAGTACTTCCGCTCCACGTGCTTTGTGTGGAAAGTGGGAGAACTCAATTAAGAAACCAAAGATTGACCTTTGAATGTCAACAACTCATTGAACAACTTCCTCTTCTCACTGATGAGCGGTGCTATCCTCGCCTCACCTGCAAGGGCGACTTGATCTGACACAAAGCATAGAACCTATCAAAAACCAAAATGAGATAGCAAACGTGCGTCGAGGCACAATAGACGCCGCACCGCCTCACCTAGTTTCGGCTTCTTGTCGGCGAGAACGCCGAGGTAGCGCGTGACTGCGTGACTCGATTGAGCTTCGCATTGGAATACTCTTGTTCACTCGCCTCTTGTCTCAGCTCCAAGTAATCCTGCCTCGCAAGTTGCATCCGGAAATCGCTCTTCTCAGAGCTCAGCAACAGAGAATGAATCAATTGAAGCAAGAAGCAAAAATTCGAAATAGTCAAATCCCCAACTCAATCGGAAGCCAAAATAGAGCCCGAGACGATCGGAGCATTTCGGAAAAATCTGGACATTATCCGCGAGACGCTGGACCTTGGACACCAAGCTCGAAGGCGACCGGCTGGATTTTAAGCGTACGCGATCGTCGAAGAGGCCGAGGCAGAAATGGTCAAAGCTTGGGACCCAAACACGACCGGCGAGGCTCTTCGGAGCGAGTGGCTCCTGGCGACGATGGCGGAGGCAATTGAGCTCGGAGGCGACCAGCGGGCTTTTGGGTGTCCGCGCTCACCTTAGAGGCCGAGGCAAAGATGGTTAGAGTTCGGACCCAGCCACGATCGGAAGAGTTCTTCGGAGCGAGTGGTTCCCGACGGCGACGGTAGAGGCGGCCAATCTTGGAGGCAACTGGCGAGCTTTTGGTTTAAAGAGATGGGGTTACAAGTTTCATGGAGAAAATTGCAGAACAAAAAATTTTGAAAGAGAACGCGAGGGGAAGGGGAAGGGACGGCTTGCGTGCAGATAGGAGAAAAGGACGTAGTCATTAATGAAGAGAGAGAAGGATGTGGCAAAATTTTGGCTAAAAGAAAAAGCGGGACCCGGCTCCACGTGGCGACACGTGTCGCATCCTGATTGGGTGGGACGCACGGTGACGTGGAGCGTTGGGCGCACCTAATATTTTCTCCTCTCCTCTCTCGTCTCCCTCCCCGTTCTCCCCTCCGCCTCCTCTAGTTGCTTCCATTGCCCCCCTCCATATGACGCCGACGCTCCTCCGCCTCCCTCTCGCAACCTCTAGTGAGCTCTCTCTCTCTCTCTTTTCGTCCTCGAAGTCGCGCCTCTCTTCTAGCAAACCGCAACGCCGACGCCCCCCGCCGGTTGCCTCCGTCGCCCCCGACTCCGACGCGGAAGCCTCTGCCTATGCCTCCACCTACGCGCCTGATGCCAATGCCGACGCCGACACCGACACTAACGCCCCTTCGCCTCCCTCTCGTGACCTCCACTCCGCTCTCTCTTCCTCTTTCCTCTGCGGAGCGCCTTTACCGGCCAACCCCGACGCCGACGATGAACCCCGCTCGCGTTTTGGCCTCCCTCTTCACGAGTGAAGGTCGCTCCGCTTGCTCTTTCTCTCTTTCCTCCAAGAAGCGCCCCCTGCTCCTGAACGCGGACGCCACCGACGCCGTCGCCTTCCCAAGCCCCACCGATAGGCATCCCAGTGGAGGCGGAGGGGAGAACGGGGAGAGAGAGAGAGAGAGGAGAGAGACGGTCCGCAGAGGAGAGCAGGGGAGAGAGGAGAGAGAGGTAACACCTTTACAAAATTTTATATCAGGAAGGATAGTCCTGTTATACACGTAAGCATTTTTTATTCGTTAAATCGCGATAAGACCTTTTTTAACGTTTCTATCGTAACACGCCAACTTTGTTTAATTATATTTTGGGAAAATTTCAAATAAGGACCCAAAGTGTCATCATTTTCTCAAAATAGGACCTGAAGTGAAGTTTGTCTCAAATAAGGATCCAAAGTATCATTATTTTCTCAAAAGAGGACCTAAAGTGAAGTTTGTCTCAAAGGAGGACCAAAAGTAGTCATTTAGTCTCAAAGAAGGACCTCACTCATCGGCTGGTGAATAGATGCATCTCTGATGTATATTCTGGTGGCCTGATTAGGGTATTTTCTCTATTTATTTTTTTCATTTTTGGTTGCCCTGTTCATCGTCTTCTTTGTCCCCTGTTCACTTCTTCTTCCCCAAATCAAGAACACCGTACTTGGGGAAAGGCCAGCGAGCGCCAACCGCTAGAAAGGGCTAACAAGGGCTCGACGCCCATCACCAGTAATGAGCGAGGGCTCGACGCCCATCACTGACAACGGGCGAGGGCCATCAAGCCCTCGCTGGCCATGGGGGAGGGGGGCTGTCCAAATCGAGGCCTTACAAGAAGGTCCTCGAGGGCAAAAATGATAGCTGAAGAAGTCGTCGATCTGGGAGCGGTGGTGGGAGGAAGGGATGAAGAAAGCGACGTGGGCGTCCCCGTCGTAGTCCTAGCAGAAGACGAGGTTGTCAGTGGAGCAGTGGGCGGAGGTGAGGGAGGTCGCCCCTCATGGCCATCAACGAAGTCGCCCCTTGCTGGCTTTGGCCGAGAGCTCGCCCACCTCACTAGCCATTGATAAGGGTTAGTGAAGGCTTGCAAGCCCTCGCTTGTAGCTAGTGAGGGCTTGACGACCCTTGCTTGTTGCAGCCAAGGCCACCCTCGCCAGATTTGGCGAGGGTCGGCTTGCAAGCCCTTGCCCATGGCCAACGAGGGCTTAGTGGCCCTTGCCTACTGCCAAAGATGGGTGTCTAACTCTCACCGGCCCTCACCAACGGCTAGCACTCACCAGCCCTTCCCAAGTCCGATATTCTTGAGAAGAAGACGAATAGGGGACAAAGAAGATGATGAACAGTGCTACCATTAACCCAAAAAAAAAATAATAATAAAGAACAAGGCAACCGAAATTTTTTTAAAAAATTGGACAAAAATACTCCTGATTAGGCTACCGGAATATGCCTCGGAGATGCATCTATTCATCGGCCAGCAAATAAGGTCCTTCTTTGAGACTAATTGATCACTTTGGATCTTTATTTGAGATAGACTCCACTCTAGGTCCTCTTTTGAGAAAATGGCCGCTTTTCTAAACCTTATTCGGCATAAACTTCATTTTAGATCCTTTTTGAGAAAATGATGTCACTTTGGGTCTTATTTGAAATTTTCCCTTATATTTTCAAAGAAAGAAACCGTATATACTGATTCGTATTTCGGACCGTATAATTTCCATCCCGTAATACGCATTTTTTTTTTAATCCTTGTATTTGCACGAGCAGCTGCTTGATCCCATCTGGTCAGCTTCGCCTCTGCCTCTCTCGCTCGCTCGCGCGCAGGTGCAGCACGAAGCTCGCGCTCCTCCCCGGCCGGCGACGTTCATCTCTGCAACTCCGGCGTCTCTCTCTCTCTCTCTCTCTCTCTCTCTCTCTCTCTCTCTCCCTCTCCGCCTCCCCGATTGGCGGCTGACTTTTGCGGGGTCAAAGGTTAGCCGATTGCGAAATCCTGGACGGCTTTCCTTTTGTTGCCAATCTATAGATCTTTGCAAGCGCGAAAATGAAGAGAAAAAGATCCTAATTTGGTTCGTCTGTAAATCTTCCGAACTGGGTTTAATTCGTTTCCTCTTCCAGCACAAGAAATTTTCCTTTGTGAGCCGAAAAAAGAGAACTTTACCGATGTGAATTCGTCTGGGATCCAGAGTCGGTCGATTAGCGACGTAGGCCGGGGATTTGGAAGATGGGTTCGATGAATTAATCGCGCTAGAGACGGAGTGAGATGTGAATTGTTCCTGCGCTAGAGCTATTGCAGTCAGTTAAAGATTGGTAGATAGGCAGTTTTTAGACATTTCTCTTGGTCTGACAATTTCTTCTTCTTCTTCTTCTTCATCTTTTTTTCTAACGGTTGCAAGTGTTTGAGGAAAGGAATGATGCTTAGGACTTGCGGGGTATTTACTTGCAGTTTCAAGAAAGGCTTCGTTGCTCTTTTTCTGGAGACTGCATTTTGTCCGTGTTGCGTTTGACACCATTGAAGGTTGGATTTTGAACGCTGTAATAAAGCGAAGTTGCGGGATTGAGTGCAAATGGGAGATGCAGAGGATGGTGTAAGGCCCAAAAAAAGCGTTTTCGTGACCGTTGGCACTACTTGTTTTGATGCTCTCGTGAGGGCAGTGGATACTCAGGAAGTTCAGCAAGAGCTGTCTGCTCGAGGCTATACCCACCTTGTTATTCAAATGGGTCGCGGTACCTACACCCCCAAAAAGGTATTGTCCCCTCTAGTATCTCTGACAAATTTGATTGCTGATTTGGATGATTACATTTTGTTACAGTGCGACTGATTAGTTGGTTTTTCATATTTCTTTTAGTTGGTTCTTTTTAGCAAGAGCAGAATTTTGAGGTTTCTGTCTTTGTTCTGGGATGGGGTATGTGACTCAAGCTTGGGTTTTGTTTAAGCAATCAGAATAATAAGATTAGAGATTTGATCTGCATAAAATGATAATTTGCTAATTTTCAAGCGATCTAAAAGGAGGCCTTTTAGAACTTTACTTGGTTGCTATTATTTGAGATTCTTCAGTGAAAAAATAGGGCAAGCAAGTAGTTTGCTCATTTTCAAGATGTGTAGAATGTTAATGTAGATGGGGTTCTCCATTGCTGATCCTAAAGTAGCTTTTCTAGTATAATTTGACTGAACACCTTTTTCAGGATATATTGGCTTTTATTTTTTTCCTTTTGGAGGGGTGGTGGGAACAGTCTTAAGTTTTATGGCGAATTTGCTTCATTTCTGATGGCTATTGGTTGTATTTTTATGTGACTATTATCCTTTGTGCCTTCATGAGTTCTTAATATAAAACTTTGAAGCATGTTTTTTTTCAATTTTTATCGTACACTTTGCATCATTCATTTGAAATTGGATTTTAAACAGTCTAATGGAGAAGATGGTTCTCTAGTGGTGGACTACTTCACTTTCTCATCGAGCATAGTGGATTATTTAAGATCAGCATCTCTCGTGATCAGTCATGCAGGTTTGATCTCCTTTGCTTATCATGACTCACGCCAACTTTTTCGATCCTTTCCTTGTGGTAGGGGTGCTTGAAATCATGTTCTGCTGTCTGAAAGCCACTATTATTTCATTTTGCAGCTGATTGATTATGTTACATTTGAGGCCTAATGACTAATGAGTGTAGGAAGATCTTATTAGAATGTCGCTATTTCTGTGTATAGCACTTGTTCAATTCTGGGTTATCGCAACTGGGGACAGTAATGAACTATTTAATATCGAATAGACACCCATATTTTTAAGGATTAGCAATTGAAAATACAGTTATCTGTGGATTAATAATATCCTTTGGAGACTGGTTGAACGTACAAGTCCAATGGCCTGTTTCAGGTGCCACCATGCTTTTTAAGAGTTTGGAAAAGGGGCATGCTTGCATTTAACAGTCAGTTGATTGGACATGGTTGCTTTATTTAAATTGCCCTAAGCTCTGTCTTCATGGCACGGATTTTTCCCTATCCCATTGCCTATAATATCCACATAACATTTTTCAGTTGCTTCTGTGCCAACTTTCGTACCTTTTACCTCTCCTTTTGCCCCTGCTAAGAACGCATCTCTTGGGATGTATGCACTTTACCTAGAAGTGCTGGTTTGAGTCCAGCTCATGACAAAGAAGATATAGTTCATGTTTCTTTCCTTGACATAAGGTGCCTCCTACTTTCTCATTCAGACAGTAACATGTACCGGTTTAGCTGAATAAGTGTAAAAAAAAATATATATATATATATATATATCTGGAGGAATCGTCAGTGATCAGTGACAGTGGGATTCCTTGCTAAGCTAAATGCAGAATTTTCAGCACTTTATACTTCTCAGGGTAAGGCATCATAAGGCGTGCAGGTTGTGGGTCTTGTGCTATTTTATGTTACCTTTTCTTTGTCAAAAGCATTGAAATTTAATTATTTTTGCTATTGCCTAATTCTTGACAAGAGAAAGAATGGTAGAAGAATTAAGAATGATAGGCAAACAAACAGGGAGTGCATTGCAAATTTTCTTCCATTTTCATTACATTGTCGGTGCTTATTCCGCATATACATATGTTCATATGAACATAAAGTATCTCTGTTTTCATTCCTTTTTTCTCTTTTTCTGATTCTTCCTCCCTTTACTTTGTTGGTGGGACAAGTTGGCTGTTTTTACTGTTGTAAGGCATCCAAGGGTTGGGATTATGTAGAAGCAGGACAGGAGAGTTGAAATTTGTTTCTCATGCTGCAGGTTCTGGGAGTATTTTTGAGACACTTCGACTTGGTAAACCTTTGATTGTGGTGGTGAATGAAGATTTAATGGACAATCATCAAACTGAGTTAGCTGAGGAACTAGCTGAGAGGAAGCATTTGTATTGTGCTCGTCCTCAAACACTTTATAGAACCATAGCAGATATGGATTTGGAGTCTCTCCTTCCTTATGTTTCTGGGGATGCCGCGCCAGTTGCTAAGCATATAAACAGGTTTTTAGGATTCCCGGATGATTGACAAAATTACTCTGAGTTTGCTGAGCATTGGCTGAGTATTCTTTTTTGAATCTTTTAGAGAGGTGATGCAATGGTTTTTGTGGATGATGTCAATTATTCTACAGTGTGATATCATTTCTCCTTGTATCGGACTTTGCCTTCTAAGTTTATAGAGCAAGAGTAGGCTGGGTCAGACATGTAGAGAACCACAAAATCCGATAATATTCAATGAGTACAGAGTTATTCCTTTCGTTTTCTGGAATGCTGTATACTTTGTCGCCATGTTTGCCTTTCTTTTTGTTTGTGTATGCTAGTGAGTGTTGTTCAGAACTCAAATCTATGGCTTGTGCGAAACGGTGACCCGCAAACCACCATCTTTCTTAAGTGACATGCATGCTTGCTGTTAGGTTTTCATTTTAGTGCAACTTCGATATTTATGTCATAATTGCTATTAGATAGGTCGACCGGTGGCTGGTTTGACACACTTTTTGTATTTTCCATCTGGAGCGTAGTCTTGCTTTCCACTGGATGCAGATGAGCCTCTGTTAAATTCTTCGGTAGAGAGCCCCTAACAAAAAGTTCTTTTAAGTAGAAAGGTGGACCCAAAAATTAGAGCGACCTTCATTTCATCAAATGCCAAGATGAGCTAGTAGGTTTTCCTTGTGAAGTAATGTGAGAACAGATTGTGTTGTAAGCATGTTGAATTGGGTCAAAGCTGTCACATTTCCATTGTAATGCCTCCAGCATTTAATTCAGAACAATCACATGGTGTTTTGATTCTCACACGACGGTTCCCAGAGGTGTGGAAGTATAAGAGTTCAATTCTACTTAGTGGATTCGTAGTGGACCGATGAATATCTCTTCCTCTAGAATGGCTAATTGGATGACTGATGTAGATGTATCAAGTATTAACTTCAGGAGCAGCAGCAACAACAGCAGCAGCAGCACATATGCAAGTGAAGACCACATGGTCCCAGGACCAGAAGTGAGGGACCAAACATTATGAAAGAGAGGGAGGCTATAGCAATGACAGTGGGAGTGTTAAAATGGATGTTGCACTGACCCTTTTTAAGCAGTCCCTGCAGTAGAAGTACCAAAGCTGGAGGGGCACATGAACTTGGTGACTTTACAGACGAGCATTCGATGCAATTTGATTGGGTCAAAAGCTACAGGACAACGAGAGGCAGAGTCCCACCTAGTCTTTTGATGGTCCAGAGCGCTCACAATGAAACAAGGCCAGCACAAGAGTCTTTGTCAATTGCTGAGTAGTAGATGGGAGGGTGGGAGACCGTCTAATTTAGGCGTGAAACACGGTCTCCACGAAAGTCTTTTGTCAATTGCCGAGCAGCGAGGTAATTGCGAGGAAAAAAAGAAAGTCTTAAATTTATTGTACGGATGTCAATTTAATTCTAAATTTTTCAATTTGGCTAATTTAGTTTTAAACATTTTGACGATTTGTCATTATAGTTATTCTAATCAATTTTGGTCTTATATCATTGACATTGGCAAATTGTCCAAAGATTTATAATTAAATTGGAAAATACTGAAAAAATGTTAGGATTGAATTGACCAAATGAAAAATTTAGGATTGAATTGGCATTCATATAATAGATTTGGGACTCTTTTGATAAATTCCCACTAAGTTAGAGATGTGAGAATAGGAGGTCAATCAGGGTGACAACCTTATATGAGTAGGTAACACAATTCAAATACAATGTGCAATTAGTGGTTTCGGTCGAGATTAATGTGTTAAGATCAATTTTGTGTCAATTCACAAGAAACAACTAGCGATGTCATGTTCGTGTCCATCGGTTAGACACGAAATTGACTCATATGACCCAATCAAGTTAAAGGGTTAATGTTGACACGACCTGTATGTGGTCCATTGAAACATGATAAGTTGAAGCACTTTTTTTTTTTTTTCGTGTGTCATTCATTATAAAGATTTTAAATGGAAGATATTTTATTAACTATGAACACACCATTTAATTTGATTTTGATGATATTTTGTCAACGGATAATGCAATTTGTAAATAGATTTTTACCCAAAAAATTGAGGATATTTCATAAGGTAATATTGGTAGGTTGATTTTACGTGGACGGGTTGCTTTCGTGTTATGACGGGTCATACACTGGTGTCAATCTATTAAGCGACTATTTAAGTGCGTTACACGAACCGTGTCGTGTCAATCTGTTAATCTTCAAGTCATGTTTGTGTCACATAAATCAATATACTTAGTTTGGGTTGACCTGCTTTATAATCTACCCTTTTATGGACACGGCATGAACTGACTTGTGGACACAAATTACCATCTCTAGCATGTGACAGATGGTCATAAGTGGTTGATATTATTTTCTATGGCGTATTTGACCAAAAAAAGTGAAGGATTTCCCACTCTGCAATTCAGTTCAGAACTCAGATCAACAAGGAAATTATTTGCTTGGAATGTATGTTCTTTAAGTTGTAACAGATGCATTTTCAAACGGTAAAATATGCCTTCAAGATCACGCGTGGCAACCAAATCATGTTACAGTCACTGATGCTTAACGAGTGTTTTCGGCTGTAACCAATTCCCTACCGTTCAGATCCTTGTAGTGCAAAAGTTTGGAAGTGACTGCTCCAGAATTTTCTGCTTTTAGAAGTTTTGGGGATTGCTGAATAAATGTGACAGACCAGAGCCCTAGAAGAATCCAATAATGATAACATTCAGACCAGTTGGGGTATAGGAAAATGACAAAGAGGTCTGCTTTGCCTTTACGTAATTCACATTCTCCATGGATTCAGATCAGGAAGATTTCAAGCTTGAAGCTTTTTCACGGAGTAAGAATCAGAGATGCCTATTAAAATAGGCGCATGGACAAAATATTAAATGTTGAAAGTGTTGTGCCTGTCACTCGTTGATGGTCCTGTTTTTGCATGAAATCCAGGAGGGTCTTTGACTTGCAGCGCCAGTGATGAGTTGGCTGTCTTGAGTTTTTTTTTTTTTTTTTTCATTGTTTGTATGATATATTGTAAATGCATTAAGAAACACCAACGATACCAGTCATGGTCCGTGTCTTGCGGAGTTCTGCAAATTCTTGAGACTATGAAATGTTTGGGGCTAGTGTGGCATGGCTGAAAGTGAAAAATGGCTGGCTCTTGAGAATTTCCTGCTAGAATACCGAAGTTTCATGAGGATAAAGATTGAGAAGTTTGATGGTTTGTTTAGTGATTGTCATGTGGATGCAGGTGGACGTGGATGAGCAATCAAGCAGAAGCTTCCAAACTTTTTCCGAAACATAGACAGAGACAATTCCTGAGTAAGATACAGCACAACAGACGAACGAGGAACCCCAATACCCATCATTATATTTGAGAGAGAGAGAGAGTCCATTTTGCCCCCATCCTTTTCAAGTCGATAATACAAATTTTCCATATGGTAGGGTACAGCCATACTTGGATGAGATGAGATCATCATGCCATACTTGTCCTTGAATATCTAAAAAATTTTGATATTTTTCTCACGAGAAGTGCATCTTAGAGAAGTAGTCCAACATTGAGGTGTAAAATGTGCGAGATTTAACAAGCAATATTGATTTTTACAATGTTGACGTCAGAGCGAGATTTAACAAGCAATATTGATTTTTACAATGTTGACGTCAGATTTGACAGTACTTTTTCGCAGTGTGATGATTATGCATCCGATATATTAGTCTGTAGACTTCTAGATGGTGAGTGTCCAATAAGATATTACTTGGGAACAATAATTTACTGGCGTTCATTAAATCCCTTGGGAGACTTTCCCTTATATATTCCTAGTATGGCTGTGCAAGTCATGGTAGCCTAACCTCTCAGAAGGGAAAACCCGGCCTCTGTCCTTCACAGATTCAACCACATTTAAACCTCTCTCTCTCTCTTTCATACATTGAACTCTAGCCATTTCTAAATCTCATCTCTCTCTTTCCTATTCTCTCTTCACACTCATGGAGACCAACACAACTTCTGCAACTACCCACCACAACCACCATGGCCTTCTCCACTCCAACTCCGTCTTCGCGATCATCATAGCCATGACTTCATTGATTGCTCTCTTAGCCATTTTCTTCATCATTTTACTCTTCCGACGGCTCAAGTCCGCCAAAAAGCATGCAAACTGGGAAAGGAGCAACACAAGCTTCGACAAGTCCATCAGCGTTGCTCGAAACCCTGCGATCTACGACTGTAGTCCAGGTAAAGCTCAAATAAGTACTTCAAAAATTCAGATTTTTGCAGCAAAACTGGTGGCGTGGTGTCAATGCTAGTGGAATCTAACATTGTTTTTGTTGTTCCGTACATGTGTTTGAATTCTGATATAGATGTGAAGGGAGGGTGTTTGAGTGGAGGGAATCTGGGGCGCGGATCACTGGGGGCCGCAAACAGTAGTAACAACGGGCATCGGAGAGGAGTGCAAGTTTTCACATACAAGGAGCTTGAGGTGGCCACAGAAGGGTTCAGCGAAAGGAATGTTTTAGGGAATGGAGGGTATGGAGTGGTGTACAGAGGGGTGTTGAGTGATGGTACTGTCGCAGCAATTAAGATGTTGCATTGGCAAGGCAAGCAAGGAGAGCGTGCCTTCAGGATTGAGGTCATTCAAATTCCACTTCATTCATTACCACTTTCCACTTCTTGTCTCTATTTGCCTGCCCTCTCTCTCTCTCTCTCTCTCTCTCTCTCTCTCAGCTGATTTAATGCGGATCATGAATTCCACACACAATTTGCTGAAAAAATCTGTCCCCTACCGGGTGCTCACGGCACAGTTTAGTTCCCTCACACCAAGGGCAAACTTTAGATCTCTCCCACACGATCCATAAGGTTAGGAGGTACATAGTTCTAGACTTCTGTTTGCTCTCTCTCTCTCTCTCTCTCTCTCTCTGTGTCTCTTCTGAGTTTGAATCTGTAAAATGGTACAAGAATGTAGCTAAAGTTCCTTCTTCTCTATCACTGTTAGTTCCCCGTCACGAAAAGCGCCAACCAACTTGTAAGTTCATCAATTTCACAGAACTCTAGCATCTGTCCAAATTAACCTAGCTGGCTCCTCCTTAAGACAAAAAGTTCTTTAAATGCATGTACTTGGAAGTCAACGAAGAGCTGAGTGAAATTTAAGTATTCTTGAAAGGCATGATCAAGGGTATATCGAAGTGTTGACTTTAGCACCTCCTGGCTTCCTTTCTTTACTTCAGGCACAGAGCTCATATTCTACGCATAAATTCCTGGGCAATGCCTGCTCCACTACTGTGCCTGCACCGATAAGTATTGAGTTGTGAAACAACCTTCCGCGTATGGCCAATGGCATAATGGTCAACATTGCACATGGATGAAAATTACACTGCAATTTTTTTCCTTAGTTATCCGTTTAATTTTATTTTTCTTAAAATTTTGGTCCTGCAGGTCGATCTGTTAAGCAGGTTGCACTCGCCATACTTGGTGGATCTACTGGGCTACTGTGCAGACCAGAACCATAGGCTCCTAATATTGGAATATATGCCCCATGGTACACTCAAGCATCACCTGCATCCATCGCACTCGCACAGCCAACACAGACCGCTGGATTGGGGGACCCGGCTAGCGATAGCCCTTGATTGTGCCAGGGCCCTAGAGTTCCTGCACGAACACGCGGTGCCCTCGGTCATCCACCGCAACTTCAAGTGCACCAACATTCTGCTGGACAACAACTTCCATGCCAAAGTGTCTGACTTCGGCCTGGCCAAGATGGGGTCAGACAAGGTCGATGGCCAGATTTCGACGCGGGTACTTGGGACCACCGGGTACCTGGCACCAGAGTGAGTAGTCCATTGGCTTCTCATGTTGTTCATTATCAGAAAGAAACCAATGAAAACAGCAGATGATGTGCTAACATCCGCACACGCACAACACAGAGGTCCCCTTCAGGAAGACCGCCGGTTTTTTCCTCACAGATTAGCTGGTTGGCAGGCAACAACCCAAAACCACGGCAAAATAAAGACCACTAGGACTAGCTGTCATGCCATCATTTTCATGTCTGTAGATTATCTTCGCAGTTTGTATTGTGAAAGAAGACTGTATGATGATTTCTCACTAGTCACATTTCACGAAGATATCAAACATCAACTATTAATGAGGTAACGACTTCACTGGTTTTTTGGCCATGCAGATATGCTTCAACAGGCAAGTTAACAACGAAATCTGACATTTACAGCTACGGTATCGTCCTTCTAGAACTATTGACAGGCCGTGTACCAGTCGACAGCAAGCGCCCTGCTGGAGAACATGTCCTAGTTTCATGGGTTGGTATCTTTAGCCCTCCCACTTGTAATTCGATTGCATAACGAAAACGTTAGATGATAAGATCAATCCGGTGCCCTTATATATGTTATTTTTTCGTTATTTCACTGAGCTGCAAATTAACACTAGCATTATGGTGTGCTATGGTCATTCATTGGATGCTAATCAAATGTAATAGTAGTACTCTGCTAAAACCCAATTAGCTTGCAATGTTTTGTTTTCCCGGGTGCAGTTTAGTTCATGCAACGTCATTCCACTTAATTCCTAAGCATTATGTCAAAGCACAAATTGAATGCTCTCGAATCTATCAGGCTCTTCCGAGGTTAACTAACAGAGACAAGATAATGGAAATGGTTGATCCAGCCCTGAAAGGCCACTTTTCGAAGAAAGAGTTGATTCAGGTCAGCGTGCAACTTCATGATCTTCTAAATGCCAAATATAGATTATGCCAACTTAACCATACCATGCCGCTTTTCCTTCTCAACAGGTAGCTGCTATTGCAGCAATGTGCGTGCAACCAGAAGCAGATTATCGTCCTCTAATGACGGACGTCGTACAGTCACTAATTCCTCTGGTTAAGAACTACTCCTCAATCAGTTCTTCCAATTCCTTGAGATTTCAGAACAATGCAGTTAGCCCCAGGTACTAGGCGTAAGGATTCATAAGACGACATTTTCCTTATTGGAGGCATGAAGAATCTTCAAAATTCAGAGGGACCATCGACTACACAAGACGACATGCGAATACAGAAGAGCACGAAAGGGAATATGCCGTGCAAAATAGAAAATCATGACTATCAAGATCGTGCAATCTTTTTCCTAGATAAGGATATACTGGCCCTATCCAAAAGCTGTACATGCTCATCCTAGAAAGAGTACTCTGTCTAGTTTTCATATTCTCAAAGATCATGGTAACATTATTTCATATTTGATACGATAAATAAATGTCGAAGAAATTGCTATTTACTATGGTATGACAAGAGAAATCAAATGCCGAAACCTGACCAGGAACTCACTTAATGAGAAAAACAAGGATCAAGCACACGTGAAAGCAAGAAAAATTGGCCATCACCTGCATAAGCGAAAAAATACAATCTGGAAGACCATTGAATAACGAAGATAGGTGACAAATTGAAGGAGCATTGAAAAAGGCTCATTTGCACTACATGTGCCGGGAAAAAATTTGAAAAATCTTAAGACAGAGTTATGGCAATGTCCATAAGAACATGCCAACAATTTACCCTTCCATGGCATGGCAAAAGGAATTGTCTCTCTTCCCTAACTAGACAGACTACCCAAACAATACAAAACTGAAATCAAAGCAAGTTGATGGGCAAATAGAAGCTGCTGCCCTTCAAATTTGGCAGCAAAAAGTTCAATCTCCTCTTATGTATGAGACATGCAGCAAAGCATGAGCCGAAAGAAAGAGACTGCTCCATGTCATCCTTTAGATCGAGTCCTATCAAAGAAGAGCGGGACAATGTTATCCTGGGAGACTTGAAACGACGAGAAACGACAAGGCCATGTGCAATAATGCAGAAGTTCGGCTGGCATAACTTTTTCCTTCCTCATTTCTCTACTGAGAGGATATTACCCAGGAAGACTTGAAACGACAAGACACAAGTTAGGTCATGTGGAATAATGCGAAGTCTCAGATGGCATATCTCATTTACCCCCTGCCCTTGAGGAGGACAAAACTTTCATAAGATCAAATCTTTCATTAAATTCCAGGACACAGTTTAATAGAACGTGTTACAAATTCTGACATCAATTCAATCAGCTACAATATGTTCAGAGCCGCAACATAAGCGACATAATTTACAAAGAAACTAGACATAAAAACCCTTGATGTTGAAATGTCACAATCTATACACAAATGAAACATCAGGATGAGAGGTTCCAGTAACTAATACAACATGAAAAAAGCTAGGAAATGAAAATCTTCACTTCGTGAATACTGCTCTCAAATCCATCAAACAGAATTTCGGCAGAAGTATTGTAATAGATAATATGCAAGCACCTGGTGAGGGAACAAAAAGAATGTCCATGTCTTCTATTGGCATGAAGCATGAACCCAAATGCCTGAACAGATGGTTCCTCATGTTCAAGGCTTTACTCTGCCAAAAACATAAATCTCTCAACCGCTTTTCTCTGCATCTGTGTCTTGGCCAGTACTTGGTTCGCCTCCCCTCCCATCTAGTGGTCTAGTATTTCTTTTACCAATTTTATCAGCATATTTCGCAAAAGCAGCAGAAAGGGCTGACTTAACAGTCAGTTCAGGCTCTTTTTTCTGGCGCTTGCTCGTCTGTGCAACATCGTCCACAATTTCCTGGTCTTCACTTATTGAACCAGGTTCGGCATTCTTCTGCACAGAAGCTTCTGGAGCTGCAGCAGCAACGTTTGGAACCGCTCGCTTGAATGGTTCATGAAAAGTATCATACAAGCGCCTTACCTACTTCAAAAGCACAAATAGGCAAATTGAAATAAAAGTCTTCAATAGAATTTTATAAGTACTGCAGTAGGTTCAAGATAAAAGCACCTTGCGCTCCCCTATACCAGGACATCGAGCTAAATCTTCCATCGAAGCATCCATGATATGAGAAAGAGACTGAAAAAATGGGAATCCGTTTAAGGTTTTATAATCCTCAACAAAAGGATAGTCTCCAACTACATTTATTTAAAATGAAAAAAATACAACTTGGAAGACTTTCAAAGCAGAACATAAGGCATACCCCAAATGTAGAACCAAGGGTGACAACATCTGTCTTGTTGACATGTCGAACTGTTGTTAGAGCATGAGTCAGCTGGAGGAAAAGGAAAAATTTCAGCTTCAACAAATGCAAACTCAAGAAACATAGCGTACGTTCTCCCTAATGTCTAGAGTAAATATCTATAAAGAATCGGATGGACTTGATAACAGCAAAATGGAAATTGGATTTCTAGAAGAAACAAATCCAAGATAACATAGAATACCCTTGATAAGTAGTCTGTATCCATTTGCCCTTGAATGATGTCTGCAGGCTTGTTTTCATAGACTTTTATGGTCTCCAAGTAACGGCCACACTCTTCCAAGCTTGGAAAAAGAAAAACAAATAGAACGATGAGATATCCCAAAAGACCAAAATGAAGCTGTTTCTTGCCATGACTGATGAAACAAAATCTAGATTTGGCTGCAGCAGAATTCTAACTCTACTAAAAGTACTGCTCCTGGAACTGTTATATTGACCACAGACGTCTCTAAGAAAAATCAGTACCTCCAACCACACAAGAGTGTACAGTCATGGAGCAGAGCTGTTTTTGTCACTTCAAGAAGAGGCTTAACTACATCCTCCTGAAACAGACAAAGTCTACAATTTGTAAACTTCTTGCTTCAGGTAAACAAAAAATGTACAAAATCACATCAATGGCTTTAAAGTTTCCCAAGACTGATAAAGCAGATTTAGAGGACAGCAAACAAACAAGGTAGCTCACCACATCAACATGACATAAAACAACACGGAGCTTGTAGTTCTTCTGTAGCTCCCTTATTCGATAGTATAGGTAATCTGGATGCAGAAGATGATAACGAAGGCTACAAAGCAATAATGAATTATCAGGTACACGAACTCAAATGCAAAACTCAAGGCTTATGTGGTGATATTCTAGTTTAATACGTGTTCAATTAGCAGATTGCAAGCAATACCAGAAGTCATCAGGACCATCAGAGATTCACATGCCGGGCTCAATTGTAATTCTCTGTTCTATCCACTATAGTTGTCCTTTAGGTCGAATTCAAATAAAGATTAAGCCAGGGAAATCGAGAGTAATCATGTTGCATGTAAAATGAGCTTAAATGGCATGGATGATTCTCGAGTGGAGTAGTCTTATGGTTTGTATATAAAAAATATTTTCATTGTAACCTGTAATTTCATCAATGAAAGAAAATGACAGATACAATATGCATTTTTTTTTCAAATATGCTGTGAACTTTTTGTACGTGCTCACCAAATAAGATGATCTTCATAGCAGCTGGGTGACCAAACACATAAGAACAAGAAAGAACTAATTTGGCAACTTAGAAAGGGGGAAAAACTCAAACCTCAAGTAAAGAGCACATGAGTTCTGCCCAATTAAGTAGTCACAGACAATGTCAGCAAAAGCCCACCTCACATTCCTGATATGTTTGAGCAAAGGATTCCCCTTCTGCACAAGGGAAAAGGGGTTAGATGAAGAAAGATGAGTTAAAAGAGCTCTATCTGCTATAAAATTTTATCAGGCAGAGGCCATTTCCCCTTACTTTTGTCTTTGTGAGATGGTCAGTGTGAAAGATATTGTAATCCTATTAAAAAAAAAAAAAAAAAAAAAAAAAAAAAAAAAAAAAACTTGAATAATTCGATTATTTCAAGCGCTAGGACCTGTCCTTAAGCAAGTTCTTGACTGAATTTTCCAAAATCTAGAGTCTAAACATAGAAGTCATAACCAAAAATCTCAGACCAAACTCATCTGTGGTTCCCTCTGCACCATTAAAAGGATAATACCATAACTTCCTGAAACCATAACTTCTAACTAAAACAGCGCTAGAACAATCGCCAACATGTGACAACAAAACAATTAGTAGCTCTATAATGGTCATATCATCCTCCTCCTTAATTCAAAATCCACGAGTACACTACGCAAACCATAAATGGCTAGAGTTGCTCTCATTCGATAATCTGAACTGATCCGGTAATTGCATGCTCAACATTTGATCTTGGCAACAAAATTGACATTCATACTTAACAAAGCTTCATCCTTTTAATCCGAAAACAAAGATTCAGCTCTCACAAGCTTCGAGTAAGAAGACCCTTACTTGTCTAGGGCTCACCAGGATCGCATTGCGACTCTGCGCGGCAAAAGATGATTTTGACGACGACCCAGCAACAGCACCGGACGTACCAGCAACACTACACAACGGAACAAGAAAGAAACCCATCAAGTCCACAAGGGGAAAAATTCAATCTTCCTCCGCTCTGACCCAAAAGCAGAGGAACTTCCTCCGAGCAGAAGTCGCAGCAGGCTTTGAAAAATTGCCCATTTAGTACCTCCACGTCGAGGCGGCGGCGGGAGGCGGAGGAGCCGCCGGAGGAGGAGGAGGGGGAGAGTAGAATTCGGAGGATTTGAGGAAAGAGAAAGCCTGGGAGAAGGAAGGGGAAGGGGTGAAGAGAGATGGCGGGGCCGATTTCGACTGGGAGCTCTCCAGGACTTCTTGGTACGACGGGATTTTGATCACCGTCTTGTTGCGGTTCGGCTGACGCTGGAGGTGGTCGTCTTCTTCTTCGTCCCCCCGGTTCTCCATTTTCGGCTTTAGCTTCGCTCCATCAGCGGCAAAGCATCCATTTTTCTGGACGTTTACTGCTGCGAAGAGAGAGAGAGAGAGAGAGAGGGAGAAAGAAGTTGCAGGTGGCCCAACGGTGGGCGGGCCTGAAGCTTAGGCGGGCTGGCGAGACATCACTAATAGCTTTTAAAAAACGTTTCATTAAAAAAAAGAGAGTTAATACCCTGAAAAATCCCAAACTGATACATTTATGACAAATCTACCCCAAATTATTTTTTTGACGATCAAAAATCTCAAACTTGTATACCTTTGACAAATTTACCCTAAACTGGTACACTTGTGACAAATTTACCCTATATTAGTTTTAGTTAAATTTTCTTATTAAATTATAAAGTTAAATGACACGTGACAATTGACCGATATACTAATTTGAGATTTTACACTCTATTTGTCACAGTTTATAATTTTTGTGATTTTTTTGTGGTATTAATTTAATTTAACTGGGGAGTATAGTAGTCACAAATTTACCGTTTTGGGTTTTTTTTTTTTGTCGAATAAATTAGTTTTTGGTAAATTTGTCATAAATATACCAGTTTAGGGTTTTTTATAGTTAGTCGAGATAAATTTGTCATAGGTGTACCAGTTTGGGGATTTTCATGGTCAAAAAAATAGTTTGGGGTAAATTTGTCACAAGTGTACCAGTTTGGGGTTTTTTAAGGTATTAACCCAAAAAAATCTAAAATTTCAAAACATCTGATAGTAAAATGCATTAGGCTAATACTATGAACCAAAAAAAAAAAAATCTCAAATTAGTATATTCATGATAAATTTACCTTCCATTAATTTTTATTAAATTAAATTAATATCACTAAAAGATCATGAACTAATACAACTATGACAAGTAGAGGGTAAAACCTTAATTTGATCCACTCATCAACTATTACGGGTCATCTAACTCAGTAATTTGACAGTAAAATTTAACAAAAATTAATTGATGATAAATTTGGTAAAAATGTATTAGCTTAGGGTTTAATGACAGGTTTACAAATTTTGGATTTTTCATTATATTAACCCATATTAATTTGTGTTTTTATATTGTTTATATATTATATTTTTTATTTTTATACATTACATATTTTTTCTTATTTATTTTGTATTTTGGAAATTAAAAAAGTAAAAACTGTATACCTATTTGAATGAACTGAAATAATAAAAGGAATCAGCCTTTATTTAAGTTAAGACCGGAATTAAGACTTATTAGGATTAGGACTAGTTCACGTGTGGCTCGTATAGGCCAAAAAGTTCCCTATGTTAATCCCTTTTTCGTATGAATAAGTAGAATTGAAACCCGTGCTCAAACATACAACTCCATAGAAGTTCGATAAAACCAAATTTGTACTTTCAGATAAAGATCGTAGTCTCGATAACTATTACTTAACGGATTTGATCAAACATAGGTACAAATGTAAATATACATTCATATTATCGTCTTCTCATGAAAAGAACTTTTTTTTTTTGTGCCCAAATTTGGTTCGTGCTTTGATATTCTAAGCCATATGGTCGACCATTAAAAAAATGCAACTTTTTCTTATGTTCAATGACAGATAATATGGTGGTAATTTTTTTGAGCTATGACAGTGTTGACAACAATATATTTTCGACAACATTATATTTTCATGATGTCTAATTTATCTGCCGAGTCCTAAAGGAAGAAAAATAATCTCTACAAATATGACCATTGACCAATCATGCCGTAATTTTCCTAGCCAATTTCGTTGTCATTAGTTTTATCGATTTGATGACGTATAAATGATGGTTCTATATGAATCGAGCAAATAAGAAACACTGGTTTCGATTTTACTATAGCGGCCCAGCGGGGTATCTCGTTGCAAATACCAGATATAATTATATTAATTCATGTATAGCTTTATTGGGAGAAAAATAAGGTGCCCATCTAGCCCCGCATTATATCATCGAGAAATACAAAAGGGACGGATTTTTTTACTTGAACTGTATTTGTTAAGTAAATGGAAATCAATATTGGATGTCTAAGCAATGGTTGAAATAATTTGTGCAATCCAACCTTGTATAAAATGAAGTGAACTCGATTATTTTATTGAAAGAACATTAAAGATTTTCATAAGAATTGTATGTCGATGATTGGTTTGGGCGAATGAAATGAGAACTTAGATGTTATTCCGAAGAATATATTTTGTGGATACGCAATTAAGCATCAGTTAGTTCTACTATTTTAAGAGAATAATTTTAGAGGTCATGTATAAAAGGAGGGGTGAAGTTGAAAGAACACAAAAATCAATAGAAATTTTCAAAAGATCAAGGAAGTTTTTTAGGATAATTACAACATAAGTCTCAAAGCTTGTCAATTTCATGCATTTAAGTTCTAGAACATTCATTTCTTCGTGTATTGAAATTCCAAAACTTGCTAATCACGCGCGCTTAAGCCCTTCCGTTACCTCTACCAATTTAGAGTGAACGAAAATACTATAAGATTAATTTTATTATTTTCTAATCATACATCACTTTACTGACCAAAAAAAATAATCATACATCACTTTTCTTAAACCACACAAAAGATGTCGTCACATAAAAATAAAAATAAAAATAAAAACTTTGTCTATATTCAATTAATTTTATTTTTAGTTTTAACTTCTAAAATTAAATTATATTGGTAATTTTTCTATTTCATTTTTTAAATTTTTAGTTTTTTAGATTTTTCAACGTGGCGCCAAACAACGACGTCAATTTCGTATTAAGAGCACTCCATCACCACATCAACAGCCATATAAGATTTAAAACGTAATAAAAAGAACCCATGTGACTTTCTCTATCCATGAGTAGCACGAAAGAACTTAAAGTGCACGAAGTCAAAAGAGTTATGAAAATTATTAACACAAAGTGACAGTGTCAAAACTCAATTGCATGGAGTCGATAAATTTTAGAATTTGCACCGCAGTTTTTCCATTTTTTTTAAATGGTTCTTCTAGGTTATGAGAAAAGTAAAATCATGTACCAAACACAATATCACAAGGGGTGTATTTGGGAAAAAAAAGGAATCCAAGATACGATATCCAATTACTAATTCACACCCCCAGTGTCTTTAATAGATTTTTGAATTTCAGCCGTCATTAGAGATAGAATATCAACACGTGGCTCCTCACATTTCTATTAATTATTTATATAATTTCAATGATATCATAAACAAATGAGCGTAAGGGCTGGAAATAAGATATTTGATGTTATGATTAGGATGTGAATGATTCTTGAATTTTATAATTCTTAAATTTTTAATTTGTTTAATGTGACATCTGAATTTTGATATAATGTGTAATATGATCTCTAAATTTTTAGTTCATGTTTATTTTAGTGCTTAGGCTTTATGATGATATTTAATATTTTGGAGACTAAGTTGAATATTTTAAAGTTCAAGAATGGCATTATAGATAATCCAACATATGAGAAATCACAATGAATAAATTAAAAATTCATAAACTACTTTATATATTAAATCAAAATTTATGAATTATTTATATTATTTTTTATAAACGTTAATAGTTTCACTATATGTTAGTGACAGCCGTGCAATGCACTAAAGTAACGCAATGCACGATGGATGGCTCTTCTACGGATTTGGCCCGACAATGAAGGAAGAGGAAGATAGCATTGATTTCAGGTGAACTTTCCAAGGTCTAATCGTCTCCCTTTTAAGATTTCGGATTTATTAATATACCAATCATATTCATAATGAGAAATAAAATATCTAATTTTATTATTGCGATTAACCAAACAATGAATAAGATATAACAAAATCTTTAGATTTCATATTGTATCTTACTCAATTCTATTCTGGTTGAAATTCGGATGATTAAATGCAATCAAAAATTTCAAAATTTCAGACGTCATTAGAGAAAAAATGTGGAGACATGGCTCCTCACATTTTTATTAAACTTTTAAATGACGTCAATGATGTCAGAAATAAATGTGCATAATTGGATTCGTGGATTCTAGATTCATAAAATGGCCCTTGTACGAGGACTTAGAAAACAGCTGTCCAGTGGAGAAAATATTAGGTGCATGAAACGCACTAAAAGTGACGCAAGCTTCTTCTTCGGCATTGGCCGCCCGATAAGAGAAGGAAGAGGAAGATAGCATTGATTTCAGCTGAACTTTTATGGAAATTTCGAAAGAAGAAATGATGTTGCAAATCGTAGCAAACGACGACGCTTTAATCTGATTAAATCTCGACAAATTAGTTATTTTTCCCAAACTTGCTAGCATTAGAAGTTGGTACTTTTCGTGTTCCAAGTGGAATTTGGCCCAATTTACCAAGTTGCAATTTTGTAACTTCCATGTTATTCCTGGTACGAATTAGGATCATCTAATGCGACATGCTTAAAGTATACTGATTTTAAATGTGAGCAAGAGATGCTCTCCAAGCAGTCGCTGAAGAGATATAATCATAATTGGGATATTTATCATCTAAATCTCAAAATTTACGAAAGATATTAGAGATCTGATCGTCTAGGCAAAACTCGAACAAGTTGATAGATGCGAATAATCGTATTACCGTTTATTTTGTGTATCCTTACACTAGTAAATTTCAACACTGCACAGCGGGGAAATCTTAATAAGGGAAATTGAGAAAAGAGAAATGGCAGGTCGAGCCTGTTGAACTGAAACCCTAGAGGCCCCTCCGCCACTGTCGGCAGCCACCTTAAGTGAGATCTTACTGAAATCCGACCTCTCTGACTTCGCCACCCGGTCGGGCCAGTCCGGCCTCATGAAGTCCCTCCCTTGGCTGCTCCCTTCACCTCCGCATCGGTATCCTCGTCTCGGGCAACCTACCAGGGGCAGGACCGGCCCGGGCTGGTCCGTCAATTGCTTCCTCACCTCGGCGGGCAGCCTCAGGTTGAAACGTTCCAGAACACGCCCTACGACAGGAGCTAGACCAATGAGGAAGAAGAGGAAGCAGATGACAGCAAAGCCGAAGGTGGCAAAGGCCATCAGGGTGCCGACCAGGCCGTGTCCTGGGTTGTCGTCGCACAGCGGATGAGGATGAGACGCCGGCTGGGCAGCGTCGGGAGGAAGAGGGGTTTCGAGAATGAAACAACGATGGAATTGGATAACGGAGAGAAGGACTACAGGAAAGAACATGACGGCGAACACGGCCATAATTACCTTGAAGAGGACGAAGATAACGGGAACGATGCAGTCAGACGGGGCTGAGGAGGGGGATTGCCCGCCGGTTGGGCAGACATTTTCCTCATCGGAGGCGTGAAGAATCTTCAGAATTCTGAGGGAGCATCGAACACGCCAGACGACATGCGTGTACAAGAAGAACATCGCCAAAGGAATATGGCATGCGAAATATGAGGATATTGACTATCGAGATTTTCCGCAATCTTTTTTCCTAGAAATTAGGATACACCGGCCCTATCCGGAAGCTGTGCATGGTCATCTTAGGCCTAGTGTTTTCACATTCTCGAAGATCACGGTTCCATAACCTCCCGTTTCTTCTTCTCCTCCTCCGCCTCCATCTCCTTCTTCTTCATTTGCTTCGCTTAATCAGCGTCATAACATTCATTTTTAACCGTTTACTATGGCGCAGAGAGAGAGAGAAGTTGCAGGTTGCCTAAGAGTTATTATACCAGCGGGCGGGCTGGCAAACTATCATGTAGTAACTTTGAAAAAAGTTTCATTCAAAAAGCTAAATTTTATACACATTTGATCAGTTAAATTAATATTTCTTTTTATGTTGTTCACTTACTTTATATTTTTATGATTTTTACATTTTTTTCCTTATTTATTTTGTATTTTTCAAGTAAAATTGAATGAATTGAAAAAAGGGAATTTATTTAAACCCTTCATTTAAGTTAAGACAGAGATCAAGACTTATTAGGGTTTAGGGACTAGGGCTCGTTCGCATGTGGCTCGTATAGGGCAAAAAATTCCATATGTCAACCCCATTAGCATGAATAAGTAGAATTAAAACCCGATGCATGGATAGATGCAATTCCATAAAAGTTTAATAAAATCAAATTTGTACTTTTAGATAAGGATTGTAGTCTCAATTACTATTACTTTAATGGAGTTGATCAAACATAGGTAAGAATGTAAATAGACATTTGTATTGTCATTGTTCTCATGAAGAGAAATCTTTTTGTCCCCAAATTTGGTTTTCACTCTACTATCAAGGTAATGTATAACTCATACGGTTAACCATTTAAAAAACGTAATATTTTCTTATATTCAATAATATATAATATAGTGGTAACATATGGAGCTATAATATATATTCTGGGTGTATACAAAATTATATTTTCATAATGTATAATCTCTCTACTGGGTTCTCGAGGAAGAAAAATGATCTCTACAAGTATGACCATAGACCAATCAAATGACAATTTCCCTAGCCAGCTTCGTTGTCATCATTTTTAGGGGAAAAAAACCACAAAAAATTAAACTATATCTACCGTGACACGTTTACTCTAAAAATTATTTTAATAACGTCGAAAATCTCAAACTATGCTTATTGTGACATACGTATTCTAAATTTTTCTTGTAACATAAAAAACCACAATACCTATGTGATATATTTACCTTCCATTAAAATTCCGTCAGATGATTTTTCAGTTAAAACAATGTCGTTTTTATTTCACTTAAGTCACGTGAGTACCATGTCATAATGTTTGTTTTCCGATGTCAATATAGGTATATTTTTAATAGTCCTCATTAACGGAATTTTGACGGAGGGTAAATATATCATACATGTACAAGTTTAAGAGTTATTGTGCCATAAATAAAGTTTATGGTCATAAATAAAGTTTATGGTATATGTGTCATAATAGGTAACATGGGCTTTTTAGTGGCTTTTGCCCTTGTCTTTTTCGATTTAGCAACACACAAATGATGATTTTATATGCATTGTGCAAATAAGATATATTGGTTTTGATTTTACTATAGCGGGGTATCTTATTGCAATACTTGATATAATTCTATTAATTCATGAATAGTTGTATTCGGAAAAAAATAAGGTCCCGTCTAGCACCGCATTATATCGTCGAAAAATGAAAAATGGACGATTTTTTTTTTTAATTTTGTTTGTTAAGTAATTGGAAAATCAATTTTGGATTCTAAATATATGTCAAGCATTATATCATAGTTTCCATTTGTTTAAACGATCTACGCAACCTCAACAAATCCTGAGCATAATTTAAGAAAAGATCTAATTATATCGAGCATTGCTTTAAGTAAAAACAAGAGAGGGAAACTTGATTAAAATATAAATAAATAAAAATGGAGTAGAATAACTTAGATAAATTCAAATTTGAAAAGGATATTACAATTCATGTTGAAGTTTCATGACTTGTCTTTAGTATTTTGGTTCACATCAAAGCTTCACGAAAACAGTGAGACGGTCGAAACTTTTTTTTTCCCTAGTTCTATAGTTCACATATATTATTGGGGTTTGCTCCAATTTTCGAGTGATTGAGCTGGGATGATTTAATATTAAGTTGACAGATGGCGAAATTCCATGTCTCACCATCAGGTCAAAGGATGTCAAAATTGGATTCGTGGATTCTTGGTTCCAAGCCTGGCCTGGGTTTGAGGGCTTAGAAAACAGCTTTGCAATTTACTAAAATGACCGAATACATGACGCAAGCATCTTCTTCGGCTTCGACCCGATAGATTGGGAAAAGGAAGATAGCATTGTTTTCAGCTGAACTTTTTGGGAATTTTCGAAAGAAAGAAATGATGTTGCAGCAAGACGCTTTTAATTTGATTAAATCTCGACAAATTAGTTATTTTTCCCAAAGTTGCTAGCATTAGAAGTTAGTAATTTTTGTGTTCCAATTGGAATTTTGCCCAATTTGTCAACTTGCAATTTAGTAGCTTCCATGTTTTTCACAGCACGAATTAATATCATTTAATGTGAGATGCTTGAAGTTTTAAAATTATCATGTAAATGCCAAGATTATACGAAAGATATAAGAGACTTGATCACATCTGCTTTAAAATACTTGACTTAGACAGACGAGCAAAACTCAAATAAGCAAATAAATGCAGACATTCGTATAACTTCCTGCTTTGTATATCTTTACACTAGTAAATTTCACCATTGCACGGTAGGGGACTTACATTTCCATCTCACTAAGGAAAAAAAAAAAATGGATCCAAACATTTATTTTAAATTCAAAATTAACATTTTCTCTGATTTTTCAATCAATTGTGTTTGGTTTTCATAATACTCAAACCAATCACTTTAACCAACTTCAATGCCACAAATTATAAAGTTCTTCTCTTTTGACCACTAATTTCTTAAAGTTTGTCCAACACAATGTACAAAGTGGACACAAATTTTTGGCAATCGCCCGCCAAAACAAATTAATAGCTGCGAAATTCCCAAAGTTGTCCATTTTTTTTTTTTTTTTTTCCTGTGATGTAACTAATTTACACACTAAATGGCCGGTTGAGCCTGTTGAATCGAACCTCGAGAGGACCCTCCGCCACCATCGGCATCAACTGTTGGTGAGATCCTGTTTAAATCCCACCTCTCCGACCTGGCTGCCCGGTTGAGCCAGTCCTGCCTCCTGAAGTCCCTCCCTCGGCTGCTCCCTTTGCCTTCGCATCGGTATCCTTGCATCAGGCAACCTTCCAGGGACAGGACTGGCCCCAGCCGGTCCATCGATTGCTTCCTTACCTCGGCAGGCAGCCTCAGGGTGAAACGGTCAACGTCCTCGCCTGGTCGGATTAGCATGAACCGAAATACCTGAACAACTAGTTCCTTATGTTCAAGGCTTTAATCTGCCAAAACATATTTAGTGAAAGCAGCTGAAAGGGCCGAGTTGACGGTCAATTCAGGCTCTTTTTTCTGGCGCTTGCTCGTCTGCGCAGCATCGTCTACAATTTCCTGGTCTTCACGTATCGAACCAGGTTCAGCATTCTTCTGCACAGGAGCTTCTGGAGGCAGCAGCAATGTTCGGAACCACTTGCTTGAATGGCTCGTGAGAAGTATCATACAAACGCCTTACCTACTTCAAAAGCATAAATGGACAGGTTGAAATACTAGTCTTCAATAGAAATAAAATATAAGTACTGCTGTCGGTTCAATATAAAAGCTCCTTGCACTCCCCTATACCAGGACATCGAGCTAAATCTTCCATCGAAGCATCCATGATAAGAGAGAGACTGAAAAAGTGGAAATCCTGCATAAGGTTTGTAACCCGCCACAGAAGGAAAGACTTCAACTACATTTATTTGAAATCAAAAGGCACAATTAGGAAGATCTCCATAACAGAACACAAGGCATACCCTAAATGTAGAACCAAGGGTGACAACATCCGTCTTATTGACATGTCAAACTGCTGTTAGAGCATGAGTCAGCCAGAGGAAAAGGAGAGATTTCAGCTTCAACAATTGCGAACTTAAGAAACATAGTGTAGGTACTCCCTAATGTCCCGGGCAAATGTCTCTGAAGAATCAGATCGAGCATAATGTTGAATACCCCTGATAAGTAGTCTGTATCCATTTGCCCTTGAATGGTGTCTGCAGGTTTGTTTTCGTGGACTTTTATGACCTCCAAGTAGTGGCCACAGTCTTCCAAGCTTGGCAAAAGAAAAAGATCTACTGCAGCAAAATTCGAACTCTTTTAAAAAAATTTCTTCTGGAGCTGTTTTATTGACCACAGACATGTCTAAGGAAAATCAGTACCTCCAACCACACGAAAGGGTGCAGTCATGGAGCAAAGCCGTTTTAGTCACCTCAAGAGAAGGCTCGACTACATCTTCCTGAAACTGACAATGGCTACAATTTATAAACTTTCACTTCTGGTTAAGGAACATTCATAGCATCACTTTAAGTCTTTAATGGCCTTAAAGTTTCCCAAGACTGATAAAGCAGGTTAAAAAAACCAAAAAAAAAAAAAAAAAAAAAAAAGGATAGCTCAGCACATCAACATGACATAAAACTACACAGAGTTTGTAGTTCTTCTGCAGTTCCCTTATTCGATAGTATAGGTAATCTGGATGCAGCAGATGATAACGAAGGCTGCAAAAGCAATCTGGCTAATCAGATACGGAGACAACTTCGAATGCAAAACTCAAAGATCTTTATTTTCAATACATTAGTTGTGCATAGCACGATGAAACAGTGCTGTGGAAATAACAAAGTTTCTTTATTAATATGTTTAGTGCCCTTGGGGCAATTATTAACAAAATCATACACAATTATCAATAGTGAAAATATCCATATGACTAGGAATGTATTGGAGCCAAATTATGTAGAGAAGTGGTGAAGAATGTCGAAGAATGTTCCTCGTCTATGTTTTTATCCAAGTTCATCATAGGGGGACCATCAGTAAACAAGTGAAAAGAAGAGCTTATTTAGAAGGAAGAATGTACAATGTTTATCAATGCAATTCCATCCCTGAAGTTCTTTTCACCTTTCCAAAAGCTCAGAGTTCCAGACATCTTCCTGTAGCGGTATCATAAGAAGAACCTTGTCATAATAAAACAACTCAGACAAGTGAACTTGGTGAATTTGTTGGCTCAGCAAGAAGTTTGAAGATTCGATGGCGTGGTACCACCTACCAGGGCCAAAACAATGACTGACCTACGAAACGTTTCTTCAACTTCTCGAACGATGGATCACCAAGTCCAAGGCTATGATCAATATGTCTTCAGGAATATTGATAGCATCTCGAACGATGGATCACCAAGTCCAAGGCTATGATCAATATGTCTTCAGGAATATTGATAGCATCGTATACTTCTGGCCTTGTGCTATATCCTTTCAGAGAATCAAAATTAGCGCTCTTTAGCATAAAAGATGACTAGGCAACGTCATTTTAAGTTCAGGATATAGGAGATGGAGTAGTTTAGAAAGAAGACACTTCGAAATGAGTGTGTCTAGCACATCAGCATCTGAGGGTGCAGACTTGGTGCTTTGCTAAGTGGTGCTGGGTTGTAGCTCAAGTTCCGAGAAGTTTTTAGCGAGCGACATTTTCACATGATCTACTAGTTAATGAAGAAAATGTTTTCCACATGTTATATGATTGTAGAGTGAAAATAACTCCCTTTACTACATATCACATAACAACTATTAAATTCAACAGAAACCTTGAATATCAAACCCAACAACCAAAGATCCGTCGGGCTGCTTCACAAAAATAAGCTTTTGGGTTTCTAAACTTTCCCATGTTTTTGCCTTTGTAAAGCCCGTTAACACTATACTGGAGTATCTGCAACTTCACATAAAGCAAAAATTGCCCAAAACACTGCCAGACAGGCACAAACAAGGGTTCTAGGGTCTGGCAGTATTTCCATTTATCAAAGTGAAATTGGAAAGTGATTTATTGCACATTACTAGAGCAAAGAACCAAGGGGATGACACTATGATCAGTGACCCCTTGGTTCTATTTTTTTTTCCCCTTTCCCCTACTTCACAAACTGTTCAATGAGCACTTACCAAAGTTTAAGTGATAAGGGAATTGGATACAAAATGGAGACAATGATTCCGGAGTGACCTAGATATTAATTTTGCAATAGCTGATTGTCCTAAAAATGACTGATTCCATGCACTTTAATTATAAAACCTTTACTTTTACGTATAAGTTTTAAAATCTTCTAATTTCGTCACTTGAATCCTCATGTTACCTTTGTTAATTTTTATGTAAATAAATAATGCCACGCTATTTTTTTATTTTTTAATCATTCATGTCTTTTTTTAATAATTTTTCAATTCTTGCATCATAAAATTCAAAACAAATAAAATAAAATAATTTAAATTTTTTTAATCATCTAAAACTGGAAGAAAAATATTTTAATAAAAGATAGCTGATGAAGGGTACTGGGGGACGCGGGTGCCGTCTTTCTTGTGTGTATGCATGTACAGATGCATACCTCTGTGGATGCGTTTGTAGAGAAGAATAGAAAATCCAAAATCATTAAAAAAAAAAAAAAAAAAAAAAAATCTCTCAAAAGCACCCTCCTCAGGTGTTTTATTGATTTTAGACAACGTTAACGCGCAATAATGATTTGACCTAAAGAAGAGAAATACGCACTAATGAGGGCCGGCGCGTGCTTTACAAAATTAAAAGTAATTTGACGTGGCACGATTTCCTTCCTTACACACCTATTCTTTCTTTTCCCCTTTTTTGGGAGACCAACGCTGTCCAATCTCTTCCCATCCAATCGAGAAAAAGATTGTATAATTGAATTCGTGTATCCTAAATTCATACTCAAGCCCACCAATGATGTAATACATGACATAAAGTCAAGATTAACAGAAAGAATAATGATGTTGCCAAAGCTGGCAGGCGATGAAGCTATTGCCTTAATTGGATTAATTCTCGACAAATTTATTTTTATTTTTCGAAAGTCAATAGCATTAGAAATTGACATGTGACATGATTTCTTCCTTGCATATGATTCTTTCTTTTCTTTTCTTTTCTTTTCTTTTTTCCTTTTTGGGAGAGCAACACTTCCTCATTCATATCCAGTTCAGAAAAGGTTGTCTAATTGAATTCATAAATCGTAAATTCATAATCGAGCCCACCAATGACGTAATGCATGATGTAAAGTTGGGGCTGAACTTTTGACATTCTCAATAGAAGAAAAGATGCTTGCCAAAGCCGGCGAGCCACGACGCTATAGCTTCAATCCGATTAATTATCGATAATATTATTTTTATTTTTCGAAAGTCGATAGCATTAGAAGTTGGTCTTCATTTGGCCAACATCATTTGCCTATGGAAAATGGCTAAACAAGCAGCCAAAGTAGTGACGGCTCCTGTGACCCTTTTGCCCCAATTTTCTCACATTCCATTCACTCTCTCTCTCTCTCTCTCTCTCTCTCTCTCTCTCTTCTCTTCCCAGAAAAGTGTTGGCACTTTCAATTTGGAAGATGTCCTTTTCATTTCCCAAGTGGAATTTTGGCCCGTTTTGTCAACTTGGAATTTTGGAGGTTCCTTGTGATCCCGGGTAAGAATTGGGAAGTGTTGAAATTTGACTTGTCTTGAGTGCCGCATGATGTGGTGTGACATGGTTGAAGTTTTATAATTGGATTTGTATATTTTTATTCTCCTCTCTCTAGATTCCACACTTCACTCTCTTAATATCCCTACCTTTTACTTGGGCAAATACCATTCCTAACCAAAAAAGAAAGTGGTAAGACAAATGTACATGAATTAGGTGAAAAGTTTTCCCGAAAAATATTTCCCGCAAAATAAGTGGACCTTTAAATAATAAAAATTATCATGTATTGTAATTGTGTTAATGTGCGTAAGGATCTAGTTGCAATACTTATATTTTCGTTATGAACATTCTAGACTTTTCCTAACACATGGTGGATAACAAATTTTAACCCATCATAGTTTTTAACAATGGTAATGATGATGACCACCGGTAAAGAAATGATATAACCACGATAAAGAAAAATAAATAAATCCATAGACATTAGAGTTTTTAGTGAATTGTCCTTTTTTTTCTTTCAATTTTTCAAGATAACGTACTTTGTATTTTGTGATGACAAATATATCATTGTACTAGTTTTAAGTATTCAACCAATCTACACATCGCACTTGAAAAAAAGAATGGCCCTTGATTAATTTATTTAAGCTCTTCCCACCCTTAATAAGTGACATGAAATGTAGTTTGATTTAACTATGCAACATACGACACAAATTATTTTTCTGAATGCACTCTTTACTAATTATAGGAATTTGCACGGTCTAGAAAGATTTAATGTTACATAGTTTCGGGGATTGGATATCTGGTACAATAATTATCTGAAGTCCATAAAATTTGCAAAAGATATAAGGGATTTAATCATATTTGCTTTGAAATGCTTGACTGATGCAGATAAGCAAAACTCGAACAAGCAAGTAGATGCAGATATCCGTATAACTCCCTGCTTTGTCTATCCTTACATTAGTAAATTTCATCATCGTGGGATAGGGAATTTACATTTCCATCTCACCAACAAAAGGTAAAATTATTCGGGTCAAATCATTTTTTAAGTTAAAAATTAACATTTTATTGGATTTTTCAATCAATTGTCTTTGATTTTCATAACACCCTAATTCATCAAATAAAATGACATTGAAACAGGGGCGAGAACTAATCAATCTCTTTAATCAAACTTCAATTTCAAAAAATAAAAAATTGCTCACATAATTTTACATTTTTAAAGTAAAATTTTGTCAAGCATGATTTACAAAGTAGGCGCAAGTCGCCCACCAAAACAACCCAATGGCTGCGAAATTGTCAAAATTGTCTTTAGCCTTTTTCTGTCATGTAACCAATTTAGGCGCTAAATGGGCGGTCGGGCCTGTTGCGCCGGACCACGGAAGGACCCTCCGCCTCTGCCGGTGGCAGCGGCCGCCACTCTAGGCGAGAGGGCCGACGACATGCGCACCAAGAAGGATGGCATCCTATTGAAAGCCCAGCCTTCCGACCCGGGTGCCGAGTCCAACCGGTCCAGCCTCCTGTAGTACCGCCCTCGGCTGCTCCCTTCGCCGTACCGGTATCCTCGCCTCGAGCAACCTTCCTGGGGCAGGGCCGGCCCGGGCTGGTCCATCATCAATCGCTTCCTCACCTCGGCGGGCAGCCGCAGCGTGAACCGCTCCGTGTCGTCGCCCGGTCGGACCAGCGAGTGGCCGGTCGAGTGGGATCGGGGGAACCTCCGGATCCTGCTGCCCGAGCCACGTGTCCGGTTGCGATTGATGGCGCCGCCGCTCTCCTTCTTGTCCCACGGATCTGGCGGCTGGATCCGCTCCGGCCCTCCCTCCCGCGGGCTCCTCTCCGGCGCGCCGCCGTCGGGCGGAGCCGCCTCGACCGCCGGCGCCTCGACCGCCGGCGGCGGCGGCTCGGCGCGCGCCGCCTCGGCCTGCGGGCTCTCCGGGTCGTCGGCCGGCTGCGAGGCGAGGTCGGCGCGGCAGACGGGGCAGGTGGTGTGGGAGGCGAGCCACGCGCCGATGCAGTCCGGGTGGAACGCGTGGTCGCACTTGGGGATCAGGCGGAGGTTGTCGTCGTCCTCGAAGTCGTTCAGGCACACCGCGCACTCCAGCGACGCCTCGCCGATCCTGTGCCCCTTCACCGCGGCGTACGCGACGGTCGGGAACGCCTCGACGACGGCGGGGTCGAGGCCGCGGGGCGCGGCGGCGCCGAGGCGGCGGAGGGAGCGGACGGCGCGGCCGATGGAGCCCTCGGGGGCCGGGGAGCAGCGGAGGATGTAGGCGGAGAAGGAGGCGAGGAGGAAGAGGACGATGACGAGGGCGACCAGGACGAGGCCGATGGAGGAGCTGAAGGCGCCGTAGCCCGGGGCGGGGAGGACTCGTCGCTGGGCGGGGTGGGCGCCGGCTGGGCGGCGGCGGGAGGGAGGATGGTCGGGAGGAGGAGGAGGAAGGCGGCGGCGGCGGCGGCGGAGGGGCGGTGGGCCTCCGCCGTGGCGGCGGCGGCGGGATCGGAGGCATGAGAATCTGTTCGGTTTTTTTCAGGATTCGACGGAGGAGAGAAGCATGTGAAGGAGGAGGAGGAAGCTGCGTGCCGTCTCAGTCAACCGGACGACTTGAGCTTAGAAGGCACTTTTCGCTTCTTCTTTTTTGGATTTTATATATGACATTTAAAAAAAAAAAGACCAACATGTAGTTTTTTTCTTTTTCATTATTTGTCGTTTCATTTATTAATATATAAAGTGGTGCGATGCGATTATTTTCTAACTAATGTGAAAATATGATTCTCCGAATGATTCTCGACATTAAAGTCGTGCTCTGTCGAGATTTCAATCAATTATGCATTTTTTTTTCCTTTTAAAAATTTTGGTATGTCGTGAGATAACAACTCGTTTGGGAGTAGATATTTCGAATTTCGAAATTCTACCATAAAATGTGGGAATTGTGACCGACCAAAAAAAAAGGTGGATTTTTATGTGTAAATTTCACCGTAATTAGATATTATTGGCGAGTTTATCTCATGCCTGATTAAATGAATAATTCAATGTACAGCTTAACAAAATACGTGGGCCCCACAAGAGTTTAATAGGAGAGGATTTTTTTTTTTTTTTTTTTTGGCCACCCGGGAACCCCGCACGTCTTTAGCCTGTGGGCAAGGAGATAACAGGGCAACACGTCTTAGCCACCACACACATGCCACCGTAAGTCACCAATGTCTCACGCCAGCCTCCCCGCAACTTGCGTCGCAGTGCTTCGAACTCCGCACCTCCCAAATGGATATTGATATGCTAAATAAGGATATAATTAATTAAATAAGTATAATTAATTACCGGAGACTAATATAGTGGGCAATTATTCTCTCTTTTAGCAAATCGATCATTATTTACGGCTGTTGCCACTCTCTATTGGATATGAAAACTGGTGTGTGCATATATATTTTGTGAATACAAAAATATTTTACAAAAAAAGAGGAAAGTGAGTTGATTACTTATTTCCAGTTTCATATAATGGGATTTTAAAATGTTAGTAAGACAACTATTAACAAGTGTGACCATAAGTGCCGGACAAAATTTAGTGTGATTTGCCAAAATTAAGTAAAATTGTGATAGGGCATGTTATTAAATAATTAATTGTTCATACCATGTACCGTGTTTGGAGAGCATTGTGAACATTGTTGGTTCACCTATCTCAATCGTGACCGGTTTAGGGTTTAGGTGGGGGAACAAGGACATCGAACATGAAGAAAATGATTACAATCTCACTTGCAACAATATGTGTCACGATTCAACTAATATTACTTAACACAAATTTCGTTATTTTTCTCATGACGTAGTGGAAAACCGTCATTTAGTCTTGTGTCATCAATAGATCGATTTTTTTCAAATAAATTATCTTTCGACTTTGAGTTTGAATACAAAAATGAATTCGATATCTTCGTCAACCAGAATATGATGGGAAAGAAATCCAGACTAATCACTTTTCAATTTGGATTTGAATTGCTCAAGATATCTAAGGAATGGGTGGGGCCGCAAATATCGAGGGTTTGATTTTCTTTTATTTCTCGGAGCCAGTCAAATCCAACGTTGGCGCACAGCAATTGGATTCGTTAAAGCTGGCATAAAAAAAAAGGGGGGGTTCATATAAATAAGGCGTGCGTTGTCAGAACAGACAAAAGAAAAAAATGTGGATCGTGCCGTGATTTCTGCTTCCGAATCTGACTTGTTTTCTGGGTTTGGGTATAGATTAAGGGGCAGCAGGAGTCAAAAGCAGAATGAGGAACAAAAATAAACAGATCAAAGAAATCAGTCTGGACATCGATTCGGTTCTTGATATATAAAAGAGAAATATGGAACCAATATCGTACAGTTCGATACCCAATTATAGGTAAGAATCAAATTGGGAACCAGTCATTCGTAGTTATGTGAACTTTTTGTTGTTTAATTTATTTTATGTGTTCATCTTTTATATGTTGGTGCCATTGATAACTTTTTTTTCTTTTTACTTCCATTTTGTTTAACTAAAAATAAAACAAAAAAAATGAAACAAAAAGAAACAAAAAAAGAAACAAAAAAAAAAGTTAATCCTCTCCTAAATAGACATTGAAATCACTTGTGAAACCGATTAATAGAGTATGTTCCAAGTTTTAGGATATGATAAGGTACATTCCATGTTCTAAAAATTAAAGAATCCATTCTCATAAGATAGGTTTCAAGTGGAACCTAAATCGACGTTAGAACTATCCACTCATGATATAACTTAGGATTAGGAAATACTCAAATGTGTGAGCCAATTGTTATTTAGAATTCTTCGATTGATTAATGGATTGTCGTTGGATCTCCATATGGAGTAAGGACAAGTACTTGAACCAAATCACATGAATCATTTGTCATTTCTCTAATGGTTTCGTATTAATTTAATTACAACTTCCGATAGCTTTCACAATTTTTTGAGACAATTTTAATGTAAGATGACACAGTAATGCATGTGGCAAAATGCTTTCATGAAATTATATACTGAACAAGTTCGAGAATGAATATTATAAATAGATAGATAATGATTCCATAAAAGAAAGAGATAATAACTCAATATGATTTTAGGTCATGTGATGACCATAATCATTAACAAAGGATTTACACGCTCGTCAGGCTGTCGATACTTGTCATGCATTTTATTGATGTGTAAATCTTGAGTTAAGTAACTATAGTTAAAGCATAGTATGATCTCTTTAAAAAAAAGTATGATCACCTAGGGTTTTACCTTTTAGGTCGTGTTCCTAATGTTGTTGCCTCTAGCTTTAAACCAACCAGGCCAATTCTCAACTTAAATGAATTCGACGGATGTTCTCTCTTTAAAGGAGGCCCACGATCGGTGGTTTATAGTCCATGGGCCTTTTTCCATCTTTTCGCTGAAATCGTTTTGCTTGCATAGTCTTCAATTCAACTAGTTTCGTAGTTATCCATTCTTGGAAATGGGGGCAAAAAAAAAAAAAAAAGAGGAAAAAGAAGAAGTTCTCTAGATGGACATATTCGACATTTACCCATATAACAGGACCAGCTAAGTTTCGATTGAATTGTTGGTATGGTGGCAGACATAAAAATCTGGTCGGTTTGGAACGATTCTTGAAATTTACCAAAGTAGCAAAACAGTACGCAGGACGGAATTGCAAGAAACGACTAGCGGCCGGGGCAGCAATGACCACCACCAGCCCCAGCCCTGCCCCGCCTCGCCCGGCCTTTATCCGCCGTTACATGGGTCTATCTAAAAGAGGATCGGCGAAATGATGCGCGAACGTATCGTGACATCGCGATCATAAGTGCATCCTCGATTCTATGTTAAACGCGATCATTATTCCGACGACCCCAAACGAGATGTTAATCCCCGCAATTTTGCATTGTCAACTTCAAATTTTGGACCGATCGCTGGGGAACACGAGCTAGGAAGTGGACACGAGAGAGTCACAAGCTCGCCCATCTCTCTGTCTCCGTCTCTCTCTATCACTAGATCTCTAGGCTTATCGATCTCTAGATGGCTACGCTTTTTTTGGAACTTTGCTATAGGTTCAAAGTAACCATGATTACGGGCACAAGGATGGATTCGGACAGGGTACTATGGTCACGAGCGGGGGCCTAATCATTGTCGAAGCCTTTTCACTCTTTTTACTCAAAGAAGCATCGAGTCCGCCCACCCCGCGGAGCCCCTCCCCACGATTAATTTGCATTTGCACGCGTCATCACGGTGCTCACGCAATGGGAAAATAACACGAGTGGATTGGTAAACTATTGTCCAATGCAAAAAATGTCGTCCTTGAATTTTTATTATGTTCAGTGTGGTCCCTACGCTATTATTAGCCGTCTAATATAGTCTCTAAACCGTATGAGAATGTTCAGTTGAGTTTGAATGGTGAGCAACCAAAAAAAGAAAAAAGCTACACTTGGATGAGCCAAATAAGACGTTCGTCTCAAATTAAATATTTTTTAGTAGTTTAAAGATCACGTTAAATGAATTAAAATTTCGAGGAAGACATTATATATTGAGCTAAATTTAGAGACCATTTGCATTATTTTCTCATAACATAATTATCTTGCACCGACTATTTTCCAATATGATTATTCTTTGTGTGGTTAATATAATCATGGGATAGCTCATTCCAATTATTGCATGAACTGAATTTCTTAATTGGTGCAACATAATTCACCACGCATAGAGCATTTGCCAAAAAAAAAAAAAAAAAAAAAAGAGAAAGTGATTTTGCTCATAATTGCTCGTGAGAAGTTCCAACAACCATCTCGATTCTCAATTAATTTCAACACGACTTCCGTCTCTTGAGTATCGTTATACTTGAAATATCTTGAAATGGCATGGATATATTTTTGTGCTCGTGATTGGAGCTAAAGGTGGTGCAATCCAAATAATGTAGCTTTTTATGTGATTTTAATGAGGCATGTCGAGTGGCGTAATAAGTCATGACACACTTGTTAAGTTCACGGGAATGAGATCTACAGCCTTGCCCTCTCAAACGGGGTTTGTATATCGCCCACGGCATTTTGACATGTGGTTTAGAATTCTACATCTCATCCTATTATTTTTAAAAATTATAAGAAAAAAAAACAAAAAATAAAATTAAATAAAAAAAAAAGAGAGCCTAGCATAGGCCTATTTGGGGAGACAAATCTATTCAAAAAGCATACAGATGCGAAGCCGACGGGACAAATCCCGGGGACCACCAGTTTTTCCAGCTCTGAAAAGGGCACATTGCCCATCGGTGCATCATGAATGCATCGCTGTCTATCTACCTTCCCCTTAAAATCAGCATTCTCTCATTTTTCCCATCCATGTCAAGTTCACTAAGGTCCTAATCAAACATCATTTTTGTTGGTTTCGCAAAAAAAAAATTTATTTATAAAAAATAATCGCTTGTATCATTTAAAGTATTTGACCACTAAAAAAATATTTTCATGAATGATAATAGTTTTTAAACATCTTCATAAATGTTGAAAATATTTTTTATTCATTCGTTTTTGTAATGATTTAGAAGATCATTTTATGATTTTTTTTTCAAATCGCTCATTTCTAATAGAGTTAATATCATAGAAAATCACTGACCAAAAAAAAAAAAAAAATATCATAGAAAATCTCAAATTAGTAAATTTACTAAAAACTAATCTTTTACAAAACCAAGTATATCCATGACAATTTTACCTCAAATGATCATAAAAAATCATAAATTGATACGTTTATGATCAATTTACTCAAAACTTATTATTTTTTTTTTAGATCGAAAAATTCAAAATCGATACATTTGTGACAAATATACCATTTATTAAATTGGATTAATACCACAAAAATACAAACACTTTACAAACGTGACAAAAAGTAAAATCTCAAGTTGTTACACTAGTCAACTTTATGTGCCATCCAACTTATCAATTTGAAAGTAAAATTTAATGGATACTAATAGAGGATTAATATACAATAAGTGTACTGATTTGGAGTAAATTTATTGAAAATTTATTAATTGGAGATTTTTAATAGTCAAAAATTAATTTGACGTCCTTACCAAAAAAAAATAGTATAAATTTATCATAAATATATCCGTTAATTTTTTTGTTGTATTAACCCTCATGATATAACCCATTTTCTTAATGGCTTCGGATTTGAAGACATCATCCATTACGACCGAGAACTGGAATGTGGGCTAGCACTAGCAGAGGGTGGCATTTCTGACTTTAATCGTACTTTCTTCTCGGTACATTTCAAGCCACTGGAAAAATGTCTCGCCCTATCGATCCTATGCTTGTCACAACGCGACCGATCGATTTTGTTACCTTGTTATAACATGACACATTCACGTGGGACTCTTTGCCCGGTTCCTTCAGACGTTTCGTTTCGTTGCGATCACGAGACGCATCCGACGCCCAAAAAAAATACCTATTTTTTTTTTTCGAAAGGGCTTTGAGGCTGAGGCTGAGGATGTGACGTGGCGTGTATGCATTTTTTTAAAGAGGAAACTATTAAAAGGTGAGGTGGTGGGAGGGACAGAAAACCGCCGTATAAAAATGGTTTATTTTTTCTGGGGCGCCGTTGTTTCCTGCCCCCATGGGGCGGTCTGTGTGGCGCGGGCGAGGATCGGGCGGGGCGGCGGTACACCGGATCTTATGGTGAGGGCCACGCGAGTACGGACGCCGGGGCGTGATTTCGAATATTTGTCTAAGGTGCTCTGTTCTCTCCTCCCCTTTTTAAGAATGCCCATCGTGTCAAAATCACGCTTTACGTCACATCTCAATATTTTGCGACCAACACGGGGGAAAAAAAATTTAAATAAATAAAGAAAAGGGGGGAAGATAGCTGGATTATATATATTTTTATATTCTTTTTTAGGGATTGTTTCTCCCGGAACATTTTTTTATTCATTTCCCCAATTCGGTAATTTGATTTTTTTTTATTTGTTAGTGCGTGTCTTATTTGGTCCCCATCTTCTCCCCGTCCATGGAAGGTCAATTGGCTAATTATTTCTGGCCTTTTGTTTTTCTGGGAAGTAATGGGTGATTTTTCGTTTTTGAGAAATTTTGAAACCACAATTATGATTGTGGATTTATTGTCTTGGATTCATTAAGGTTTTCACTCAAACCGGTTAAAAGCCGACTTGATATCGGTAAAAATTTTCAAACTAGTGTATCCGTGTTACATGTACTAAAAATTAATTTTTATGTCATGAAAATAGAAAATCAATATATTCATATTGGTAAGCACGTGCCACGTTAACTAAAAATATAATTTCCGCGTAAAGAATTTAAATTGATACTCCCATGATAAATATATCAAAATCTTAGGGTATAAATAATAATTTGGGACAAGAATTGAATAAATAAAGAAAGGGGGAGGAAAAATAGCTGGATTACATTTTTTTTTTCCTTTTTAGCGATTATTTCTCCAAGGACTCTTTATTTCCCAAATTCGGTAAATTTTTCATTTTTTGGTGTTTATCTTATTTGTCATCTTTCCTGTCTCCTTATATGAAAGATTAATTAGCTAATTCTTTCTGACTTTTGTTATTTGGGAAGTGGTGCGTGATTTTTCGTTTTTGAGAAATTTGGAAAGAAATAGTCTTCCCTAATTCAAACCACAGTTATGACTGTCAATTTACTGTCAATGATTCATCAAGTTTCTCACTTCGATGGGTTAAAAGCTGACTTAATATTATAAAAAATTTACATTTACTAAAAATTAATTTTTGTGCCATGAAAATCGAAAATCGGTAAACCCATATTGGTATATATGTGCTGCATTTAGTCAACGGATTTTCTAGATTTCACTTGTTTAGCAGAAAATAAATTATTTGAAATATATTTTCTTAACAATGACCATTTGTATCGATTGAAAAAATTAATTAATAGAAGAATATATTCTTTTATTGATAATAATTTATGTCCGAATATTTTTGTGGACGACGAAAATATTTTTTGTTTATTCATTTTTGTAAGTGATTCAAGTGATCATATTTTGAAAAATGGTCTACAAATCATTCATTTTTTCGTGAAAAAACGTGAAAAAACACACCCTTAATTTCAGTCCATTTTCTTTAGATCAGGCTTCTCCCAAATGACATCATTTAGGGAACCCATTTACGCTAGATCCACATCACACGCCTAATATCCAAGTAAATTGCCAACTATATTTCTGCACGAGCAATTCAACAGAAACATTGGGTGGAAGCCAACAACAGCTTTGTCGCGATTGTACGAATTGGAGATTCCATGTGACGTGAAAATTAATATTAAGGAAATGCGGCAATATTCGTACCGGTTTAAGATTTTTTCTTGCATGAAAGTTAATCTCGGGGCAACTGTCGGTAAGGATGTATCGATTTGAGATTCTGGTAAGTATTAGTTGCCATAGTGGGCAATTGGAATTTTTCCCGTGTGAACATTTTTCAAAGCCGCATTCGCCGGACAAAACACAACAAATCAGTCGCCTCATTTTCCTTGGCCGGGCGATGTTTTCATCAATTATAGCAGCACCGCGACAAAAAAAGGCAAATTGCGATTTTTGGTCCAGATTTGGTTTTGTCTGTTAATGTCGTCTTCAAAGGACATACAAAGACCGTGCTTTTCTTGACAAATGCCGATTTCGCTTTTGGTATTTATTGGAGCTTATCAGAATCGCCCGACACGATAAACTCAATGGCGCACGACTGTTTGTTCTATGAAGTTTAAATTATTCGAGATAGATGCTGCTCATACTTTTCGTCTCACAACTGGACGTTCTAATAATTTAGCCAAAATAACAGGGATGTCGCCGCCCCACCCCCTCAAAAACAAAAAATTAAGAGAAAATTAATTGAGTCCCCCTGGAAATTCACCGAAATCAAGGTTAACGGCGCGTTCGTTTCACTGAAAATTTCCTAATAAATTTAAGGAAAATAATTAGTTTTCATTTGTTTTCCTTCGATTAAGTCCACGGAAATCGTTTTTCTGTATAATGGTTTGTTTTCCATCACAGGGAAGTCAGAAGGCAATTTCCCGAAAACAGTTCTCCCTCGGGAAAAAAAAAAAGAAGAAGAAGAAAAACCCTAACTTAATCAAGATAATGCGCTTTTGGGTTCTTAGATAATGATGATTATTAAAGACTTAATCAGCATTGGTAGGTGAAGTTTAGGAGTGGTGGTCGGCGGGCGATGCCGATGCGATTGGAACTTTTTTTGGGAGGACAATGATTTCCACTTGCTCTTTTGGCTTTTGGTGTTGGAGATTCATGTGCAGCGGGTCCCCATCTCTCTCTCTCTCTCTCTCGGCCTTTGGAATTTTTAAATCGAGTTCGGAACGTTCATTGGCTGGGTCGGCTTCGGAGGGGGGATCGGACCCCGTCGTCGGGGTCCCGATTCAATGAAGCCTCCGCGACGCGTCCGTGTCGATCAGGCCACTGGACTTTTTCGAGGGGTGTTAGCATCATCATCACCATCGTCTCGCTTGATCGCAAAAATCTTTCCTTGGATTAGGGTTTCCCAAGGGCCATAGATTGCGAGACCCCACACCAATGAGGTGCTACCATTGCGAGAAAGAAGGGGAGAGACATACAAAAAGTAGTAGAAGAAGAAGAGGACTTAAAGAAATGTGATGAAATCTTCGTCTTGATTAGCGCGCGACTAAGCCTCCGTCGTTTATTTATTGGTTTTCCGTACCCTTTTTTTCCCTAGATTCTCGATTTTACATGTGATGAGAATACATGTGGGGCACATAATTGGTATGGTATGATCGCCCGATTTATCTTGACCGATAGAGGATTAGCCGCCGGATTGCAAATAATAAAATGCCACTAGAGGGAGACAAACTTTGGTTAAAGTGGATCTACATAGACTAGAGTCGTATGGGGCTTGAGGTTCATGGCCACATTTTAGCCTATATCACATGATTCACGCAAATTCATAGTATAATCGGTTTTCTTTTTGCTTTCTTTTTAAGACTAAATACCATAAAAAACACCTTCAAATTATGCCTATGATGATAGAAATGCCCTAAAATTCTTTTTGTATAACTAAAAACCTAAACTTGTCCATCATGACACAGATACCCTAAACTATTTTTGTGTTAGGAAAAGCCCAAACTTATAAATATGCAACGTTTATACCATCTATATTAGTTATATCTAGAATATATGTGTCATATTGATGAACGTTCGTTTTATATATATATAGTGACACAAAATGTCTGGGATATTTGTGTAATGATGGGAAAAATCATAGTTTTTTTTTTTTTTTTGTATTAACCCATGTTTTATTTTAAGAAAGCGCAGCTAAAAAATGGCCGAGAGTTATGTCAAAATGCAACTTCTATTTGATTAACAAATGAAATTAGGAATCAAATCCCTTGGATGAAAAACTAAATATTGTCGTTGTACATCAAAGTTCCAAGCAAAATGAGCTGACTAGTCCGCGCGAGAACTCCCTTCCTAACACTCGTTTAGACAACCAAAGCACTTCTGAGTTTATCTTGAATATAGGTGCTCTCTAAAATTTGAGTTTGTAGACTAAAAATGTTGACTTTAGGTACATAGAAGCCACTGCTGTATCTACCCTAGTCGGGCGCACCATCTTTTGATGACAAGTAAGTGAAGCTTTCTGCAACCATATTTCCACTTCCAGCTACTCCACCTGGAAGTGGGAAATGGGAAAGTAACCTGGCCACAGTCACGATTATAATTAATATGATCTTCTTCTCGAGGGCTCAAAAGTCATCAATTACTGACAAAATGAACTAACCCTACCACCCCTTGCTTTCATTGCTTTTTGTAAACTCATTAAATAAGCTGTATCGTAAGCCAATAGTCATAGGGTTTTAACTATTTGCTTTCCTATGGGAAAGGATGCATTAATTGCCTGATCATAGAGACCAAAGTTGCTGTTTGATGATGTCCCAAAAAATTTAATGGAGAATCAACTACTATTGACACTGAATACAGCCTATTGTGCCCTAGTATGAGTGTGGTGTCTCACCAAATTCCATTACATTAGATGACATAGCTTAGGTGTATATTATTTGTTATACCTCTGATTAAAAATTCACAATAATTTCGCATTGATGGCCCTAACGTGATAAGACCGCACATAATTCATGGGGAAACAATAAGGCATGCAAGGTTATGATCATTTTGGGTCCAATGGATGTTGCATGTCGTGATGTCAAGCAATAGTCATGCGAGGTTATGATCATTTTGGGTCCAATCGTCATGCGAGGTTACAATCATTTTGGACCCAGTAGATGTCGCATGTCGTGATGTTTGGCAATCATCATATAGGGGTGATAAGTTTAATGCAATAGCTAGGTTTGAGATTAAATCGGTTCACAAAAAAACACTGACACGACACATTACAAAAGACAATATTTTAGAATTTCAAATTGATTGTGCATATGCATGCAAATGAAGACTGAATTCCATCTTGCACATAAAATGCTAAAATAAACAAAAGATTATGACCATACAACTAAACCGAATTTGAATATTGGCTTCCAACAAAAGAAAGCATACACACTTTTTGTTCTTTTATATGCATAACGCAAGTCCGCTAGAATATAGTTCATTGGAAGGTCCCAAGCCGCTAAGTTAATCTCTATTAATGTATACTTCTTGGAAGTATGTGCTCCAACGAATAGTCAATAGTTAATCGTTCGGCAGATACTCTCCAAAATTAGATACATGCGGTTCATCAAGATTCTCTAAACTTGTTTAATCGGTCAAGGGGATGCATCCAAATTTACTTTGTAAGCTTCTTGATAATCAAATCTTCTCGTATCTCTTAGGTTCAAAGAAGAGCCAAATTGGGTCTAATCTTTCTTTTAGTTCCGTGAGTAGAGGGAGGAAAGTACTTCAAGATTCTTAAATCATGCAAATACATAAAATAGAGCTCTAGATCGGACAAGATCAAACTCCCAATGTTTTCATTTTAATTTTATGCAATATCTTGATAGAAAAGCTTAACATAAATGAAGGTTCCTTTTGGATGAAAAAAAAAAAAAAAAACTTTAAATAAATTATCGCGTGCGAGTGTTGAGTCAACTCAAGATTGAAGAAAAATTGGGGGCAAATGGTGGTTGCTTTTTGGATGGGTCGCCATGTCAATTTTTGACCCATGTTTTGGATTATTGCAAACTACCACCTTCCTTGGCCGGCTTTAAAAAATGTGCAAAATTCTTCTCATTTTGATTTTACAACTCTAATCCCACCAAAAAAAATAAATAAATAAATAAAAAATTGCAACTCTAATTTATTTCATTTCCGCCTTTTCATTTTTGCTTCTACAAGGGTTGCAAATTTGTACCTTTGACTTTAAATTATGCAAATTGCAAAGTTAAGTTAGCTAATGTCCATGAAAAAAGGAAACCGTGTTTATATTGACAAAACATAACCCTTGACAAATTATTAAGGAATCACATGAATTCGACATTTATATATATATAAATTGATTACGAAGCATTGTCCATATAAAAGAATTGCATTTGCATGGGGACCTTGCATGGATATTCCGAGAACTTCTATATTACGTGCACTAAAATTTAACAGAAAAACTGGCTTATTACAATCAGAAAACAACGCCATAAGCTGTTAGGCCTTAGCTAGGGAAAAGTGTTTTGCCCTAATCTTGGAAATGGTAGCTCGATATGCTTATGTCCGCAGTAGGCGATTGTTCTTGAATTTGATGAAACGAGAAGCAGAGAAATATGTGGTCGTTGTTTTCGCTTCGTATGGTCACATGGATTCCTTTCAGTTCCTCTTTCTCTCTGACATTATACAAGTCCGAGATCTCTCTCTCTCTCTCTCTCTAACTCTCTCCTCTCGGTTCGTAGGCCTCGATTTTCTCTTTCCTTCGCAAGAATCTCTGCGCGCATCTGTCAGCTTTTTCTCTCGCTCTGTGCGGTCGTACTCTCAACCGTATTATTACCAAATGACGATAGGAAAGTATGATTCTAGGGTTTTTTGATCTCCGCGATGCACCAAGGAGGTGTCGTGAGTTTATCCATTATTCCCTCGTCTCGCACGATGCATCATAGAGCTTCATTGGTCATTTCAAATACGACTATCACTTAAACTAGCTAGGACAAGAACCCGAGAATAAGTTCATTTCAGCTTACTAGACGACTGAAGAAAGTATGGCAGCCTTATTGTGATATATGTTCTAGGGTATTGGATAGGGATGTGTCCATGTCGGATCGGGTCAAACATATATTATAAGTCGTCTTTACTGGTGGTTGTTGAAACTTCTGATTATTTTGTATTTAATTGAGCTTCCATATGGAGAAGAATTGTCAAGAGGATGGTTTATCTAAAGTGGAAGTTGGTTTAGAAACTTTTGTTCCTTAGGATGATTTGGCGATAATAAGCAAAGGAATTGCAAGTGAATTTACTGACAAAAGAAAAACATAGACATATGTGTATGATATTTTCTTTCAGCTTTCGATACTTACTTCGACTTGGAATATCTTATCATAAAGATTTCCCAAGGATTGTGTTCAAGGGCATGCATAATTCCATTCTTACGATATTTAGACATGGCCAATTTCAATAAGCTTGATATGGAATATAGATGGAGAGGAGTGAAACATTTAGTCTATAAGCAATTTAGGTATTAGAGAAGAGAGAAGCAAGAAGAGGCTAATTACATTCAAAATATATATAGGAATTTTGAATGAGTAATTTAGCTTGAGAGCCAGATGGATATTCAAAGATGTTTTTTTAGTTTGGAAAGGGATTATTGAAGTATTGACATGATTGGAAAGGTAGTCTATTTTCGTTAAGCAATTTATTGGCTAATTGCTTCACCAAGAGGTTCACCACGTTGGGCATGTTGTTGATGATTATGAGCTTGATTAACCAAATGGAATGAAATGATCAATCTTAGACTTAATTTAATTTAAGGGTCGATGTGACCCGATCCACTACAATCAATGCCCACTTATGGTTGTAATTAACATAATGCCGTGGTTGTTATAGTAAACAAAATGTTGCTGTTGTTGCTACCAATTGATTAGTTTTCTTTTCGTATTGAAGAAATGTCAACATAAGGTTCTTATGAATTGAAAGATGTATCTAACCTCATCGACTAGAAACTATTATATGAGGTACTAAGAATCAAGTTATCGTCACCATCATCTTGTATGGCTTCATTGTTCTGTTTAGGCAATATTGCATTATAGACGAGGAAGAGATCATTATGGTAATTTAACACAAGTGTACGATAGCCAGGCAACTTTCTTGCTCCAACAAAAAGATGGGAGTCCTTTGTTTTCACATAACCCTCTAAAGCATCATCAAACCATATCTTTGCAAATATATGGTGGTGGTGGCCTTCCTTAGATGGGTTAATAATGATGTTATCATAATTTGTTAATGACAAGACATTCTTGTCCCCAAAATGGGCATGTTGATTTCTTTAATCCAACCCCATCATTCCCCCCACTCCATTACAAAATCTCATGATACCCTTTTGTGTTTTCCCCTCTCTCTTTCTCTCTCTCTCAATTTTTATTTCTTTGCAATAAAACCCTAAAGATAAAACTATTTCACGTGCAATAAGCTGTAGACATAGCAATGATTCACCGTGGCCCTTTTAAAAAAGCTCAAACCCTCCATTCCCCCCTCCAACACATTATACCAAAAGCCAAGGCAGTTTCCTTTGGCTTTCCAAAATATTCTCTCATCTCTCTGGGGATCACAGGGAGGGAGGGAGGGAGGGAGGGAGGGGGAGAAGGAGGAGGAGGGAGGGGAGAGAGAGAGAGAGAGAGAGAGAGAGAGAGAGAGAGAGAGAGAGAGAGAGTAAACATGGCACTAGAAGCAGTTGTCTTTCCTCAAGTTCCTCAAGATCCATTGACCAACTATACAAGCAGAGAGCTCTACAACTTGCTGGAAGGCAATTGGGGTTCCTTCGACTTTGGGTGGGATCGGAACGAGCACGGGGAATTTTTAGACTGCCAAACGGAGAAGGATTTCCCTTGCGGCGAGTGGAACAACAATTCGTGCTCATCAGATGCCGGGAACAACACAGCACAATGTCACTTGAATGATGACAATAGCAATAATGGGTCGTCGAGCCACCGAGCCGCAGCTGTCGGTCGCACAAAGCGGCGCCGTACGAAGAGCAGGAAGAACAAAGAAGACATCGAGAGCCAGAGGATGACGCACATTGCCGTGGAGCGAAACCGGAGGAAGCAAATGAACGAGTATCTCTCCGTGCTTCGGTCTCTCATGCCTGAATCTTACATTCAAAGGGTCTCTCTCTCTCTCTCTCTCTCTAAACCCTTTCTTTTGGCAAACCCTTGATTGCCATCGAATTCTTAAATATGTCTGCAGAAATGTATGTTTCCCCTTGAAAATGTGCCTTCGCTTGCTTGTGATATGACGTTTTGAATTTTCGCATTTTGTGCGCATATGCAATACAGAACATTTGCTTGTTTTTCTACAATCTGATCTCTACAAGGCTTAAATTATTGCATATTGTCTGAATAAGCCAAGCAAAAAAAAGATTATTCAAGTAGAGATTTTGAATGTCTGTTTTGCAGGGGGACCAAGCATCAATCATAGGAGGGGCCATAAATTTTGTGAAGGAGCTCGAGCAAAAGCTGCAACTACTCGGTGTTCAAAAGGAGATGGAGTGCTTAAAATCTGATGATGACCATGATGATAAGCCGGTTTCACCTTTCTCTGAGTTCTTCACTTTCCACAAGTACAACAGCAGCAACAACAGTAACACCTCCTCCAGCTCGCCATCCCCGTCGACAGCAACGACGACGACAGCTTACTACGGCTCCACTGACGAAACAGCCGCGGGGAATAAGCGGCTGTCGGCCATCGCCGACATAGAAGTGACCATGGTGGAGAGCCACGCGAGCCTGAGGATAAGGACGAAGAGGAGGCCGAAGCAGCTGCTGAAGGTGGTGTCTGGGCTGCACTCGTTGAGGCTGACCGTTCTTCACCTCAATGTCACCACCGTTGATCGCGTTGTCCTCTACTCCATCAGCGTCAAGGTTAGACCTCATTTTTTGGTGTTTTCTGATCACCGCTTTCGGGGCGATGAACCGGTGTACGGTTTCCACATGATCACCATGCTCGAATTGATTGCGTCAATATGGGTTCCCCCGGATCGCAAGCATATTCCCTGGGACCTGCGATTCGGAGGACGGTTGTCTCCTGAATTTTGGATTCGGATTTCGTCGTGCATTTCTTACCATTTTGTTTTTCTCTTGCCTTGAGTTTCAACGATCCTTGCCAACTTCTGTTAGGATATTTTTATCAAATCATGGTCACATTCTCATTTTAATTTGAGGTACATTCATCGCCATTACCATCATAACGTTTTGTATGCCTGTATTCATACCTTTTATTCGTGTAAATGCAGGCAGAAGATGATTGCAAGCTAACGGCAGTGGATGAAATTTCGTCATCTGTGTATCAGATATTCGTCCAAATTCACGAAGAGTCGATTAATTAGATTTTATTGTTACCTCTGATTCCCTCATCCTCCTCTTATTCTACTTCTTTCATTTTGTAATTTTTTTCTCTCTCTCTCTCTCTTTTTTTTTTTTTTTTTTTTTTTTACTTTTCTCTCTCCCCTTTCTTTCCCCGTTTGTAACCTTTTACAGACTCATAACGTAGCTCCTCTTTCCTTCGCCCCCTATATTGTAGCCTATTGTCATGTGATAATCCAAAAGTTCGCCAATTTCATTCGAAATTGATTCAGTCTTGGTCATGTAGCTTTCGCGTAATGTCTAACCAGGAGTCCGAAAGAACTAGGGCAGCGAGTAATTAAGCTTTCTTTGAGTCACACTGCTTCGAATCAAGCCGAATGACCGTGTGTCCCTCCAAAAACATGTGATCTTAGACCATCGCTACAAGTGAAATTGTACCAAAGCTTAAATTTCCATGACCTGAGGTATATCTCTAGTAACTCATCAAATTATTCACATGATGAACACAAATTAACATTAGATTCGCCATGAGTGAAAACGAAATTACTGTCGAGTAATATTGACTAAGCGACAGGGAGAGTTTAACTTATGGCTGGTTACTCGAAAATGGTCTTCATCATATATGTGTATCATATTATATGCATTGCTAAGTCCTTGCTAGGTGATGTTGTTAGGAAAGTTTAGCCCGGGATGTAATCATTAATACGCTTTTCTTGATTTTGTAACTTTTCTAGAATAGGTATGATGGTCTACAAATTTGAAACTTCAAATGGGAATCATTAGCGTATTGAATGCAAGTGATGCCCCCATGAAGCTGTACGATGTTTCACATCCCAAGGAGGAGAAAGTGGATTTTGTTGTTGGAGGTGGGTCGTGTTTGTCTTCTTGGATTGCAGAATAATTGATAATGACGTTAAAGCAGCTTGAGTTTTTCTTTTCTTTTCTGGGATATTTACAACTTTAGGTTTTTTCTTCCCAACAAACAGATATGCACAGTCACAAGATGGCTATCATAAGATAGCTCGATTCGAAAGGTTTTGCCGTTAACTCGTAAGCTGGCATGATTCAAAAAGTTCTACCGACAACGATGGGCACAAAATCTGGACCACAGAAGGTGAGTTAGGGAAGTTGGCAAAATTTAAGTTAGAAATGTGGAACATTAATCGATAAAAATCACACCGAACATCTAGAATTCAGGGGCATCAGCCATTGCTAGTCCCCGAGTCGAACTTGTATCGATTTAGTTTTCAGGTGTAATTTAGTAAAATAACTTGGGAAAAAAATTGAAGATTGCCCTTCACATAAGTAGTAGGGATTTGCAATACCATCAAATAATATATACAAAAGCTTAGATAGATCCTCAAGTGGATCAAGACTCGTTATGATTTAGGGACGCACATAGGTATGAGTTCAAGACGTGTGGGAGACAAAACTGGCTTTGGCACCTCAAAAGCATTTATTCAAGAAAATAATCACTAGGAATTGCTCAAGCTTGGTAATTTCCTTGATCATCGCCTACAATCTTGGCGATGGGTCACGTAATCCACTTACATACGGAGCCATACACGCATGGACAGATTAAAGTAGGCTCGATGGCCAGGTGCTGTCAGCGTTGCCGGGTCCAGGATAATCTTGGATCAAAGTCATTTTTAATTAGGTCAAATGCGACTCGAGTTGCTGTTGCTGAATGAAGGGAAAGCGAGCCAAGGAGGGAGGATCCCGACTGTTTGCAGCTTTACGCGTGGAGGTCTACGATACGCCGTAGCGAACCGCTGATGAGCAACGCCCCTACAGGCAAAAAAGAGAGAAAGATCCAAACAGCTTTTCATTGATATGTCCAAGATGCTATTATTTTAATCTATCCATCTGAATTGTAGAGTCTAAAGTCCTCACCCCTACCCGCAAAAGATAGGTGAAAAAGGAGAGAAAACTGTTGCTTTTGTTCCGTGAAAAATGTGCGGGAGCATTCTAGGGTTTCGTTTTAGAAGATTCCTTCAACACCCTAGCCCTTTCTGTGTTTTCCCTTGTTTCTTTCTCATTGTCTGCTTGTGAATGGAACATGGGCTTCAATGATTCCAGAGCTTGTGTCTCCCTCCCTCCCTCCCTCCCTCTCTCTCTCTCTCCCTCTCTCGAGATGTCAGTGACTTTTTTGCTGTAATTATTGTGCAGAAAGAAGCCGTGGATCATGAGCCATTCATGCAAAGCGTGAAAGGGTTGGCGGTGTTGCTTCCCAAAAGGAGAAGAGATCTACAGACATGTTATTAACGAAGCAACACGCAAGGGTTAGTGATAAAGGGGGCCGACGCGTTTAGCATGTACACATGTTATCTGTGTAGACTAATGCGCTTGCTATCCATAGAGATGTATGTAATAATTGAGCCGAGAAAGTGACTTGCCTTAGATCAAACAGTCTAAAGCAGACGGAGAAAAGACGCACCTGCATAAAGCAAGCTGAGATATTACCCTCCACGAAAACTAGATTGGAAAAAAGGGGAGGGGAAGAAAAAGGCACTTTTAATGGTCTCCTGGGAAAATCAGTGAAGATCGGACTTTATATTTATATCTGGCACCACCGAATATTGGCGATCGGCCTAACTCATCATCCATGCTATACATGTATACATGTATACATTGCTACGGATAAAAATGTATCAGTCACTTCATATAAACGGAAAAACACAAATGTAATTAGTGCTTCTTTTTAAATCTTTTTGCGTGCTGTAGATTAGAAAGCTCCTTTCGCGGCTGCCCTTTTCTTTTCGCTCTCTTTTTCCATTCTTGGCGGCCCCCCAATCAGAATATTAAGGAAGCTGTCTTGGGTTTGCCATCGTTGGTGCGTTGAGGTGAAGGTTTGGAAAGGGAAAACCCCAGGTTTGCGCCACTTCGAGGAAGCTTCCTCTCCCTTGTTCATCACATAACATGACCAACTTTTTAGGTTTTGACGACATTAGTCACTGATTGAGCTGGAGGAGGAGGAGGAGCCTTAAGGCAACCTTGGGCTTGCTTGGAGGTAACTCATAAAACAGGAGTTGATGGGGGCAACCATGACTCAAAAGGGATCTGGTTAAATTACAAATTGAAAACAAATTGTGAAGCTTTTTTGGAAAGGATTGGTTCATCGGAGTGGTCCTTGAGAACTTTGGCATCTTACTGGTTCGGTTCTTATTCGGCGCAACTTTCCTGGGATGTGGCCGCTAACGATGGTGCAAAGAACTTCTTTGCAGATGCCGATGTCAATCATCTGTGTCTTCGATTGAACACCACTTGATTAGCAGAAAAAAAACAAAAAGAGCTGAGTTCGATATTGCTTCTGTGCGCATAGGATAAAATCAAATCATCCAAGAAATCTGACTAGCGGTATATACACGAAGGAGTTCGGCCAAAAAGAGATTAGAAACGATGTAGATCATTGACTTGTACAACAAATATCATTAATTATAATAATAAACACCGGGCAATTGATCAACACCAGCGCATCTAGTGTAGTGGTATCATAGTACCCTCCCACGGTACTGACCGGGGTTCGATTCCCCGGATGCGCATATGCTTGAATTCTTTTTTCGTTTTTGTCGTTCATTGCCCCCTGCCCCCGCGGCCACCATGAACACAAGTGCTGATCTTTTTTAGGACAATTGGTCGAGTGGGGGTACAAATTGAATCGTTCAGGGATGCGAATTTCAATCGCAAACGGAACCCCGCGAGTCGTTTCCTTAATTTCTGAACGGGAATCCCCAATGAATTCAAAGGCATCGAATCATCAACTTTGACTTCGTAGTCAGCGATCTTTGTTGCTGGAGGGAAAGTCTAGAGCGCAATCGGGCCGGGCTTCTGCTCTGGCCGAGATGAGATCTCTCGCTCTTTCCCACCAGCCCAGCTTGGAGGTCCGAACCTTCCCATCCTTCGTAATGCAGGCGGGCCCCTTCATAGACCCGCCAGGCCTGCGAAGCCTGAGTTGGGTAACTCTTGTTTCTTGTCCTTTTGAATTCACGTAAAAAGAGTTTCGAATTCTGGGACTTGGTTCTTTGCAACGCATGCTGGAGTTGGTGTTGTCATGGTCTAAATCATTCGGTTGTTGGAATTGATTCGTGATGCGTTTCCTACGTGATGTATTGCTTGGCCTCATTGTTCGAAGCCTGTGCTTTTGATGAATATGTGAATATGTTGCTCGGGCTTTTTGCATCGATAGTATTACGGTGTTAGTACTGATTTATCACTGTTTGTTATTCTGTGATGATGCTACTGAGTTGGAGTTTGGCGTGCTATGGTTCTTGGCGGCGATTGTTTCTTATGTCGAGAGCATCATTTGGAGGTATCGTGTTCCGATTGCTAGTAGTTCCTTTAGGCTCAGTAAGCTTGATCTGAAGTTAAATTCGTGAATCTGCATAATCTATGAATACTGCAGCTGAGATTATCCGGTATTTTACTAGCAATTCTTGAAAAATTGACGTTGCCTACTTAACACGCTGTTGGATTGTTTTCTGCCCTCAATGTGGTTAGAATCTCGGTCTGTCACCAATCGACCTCTCACTGTTTTTGTTAGTTTTGAATTTTACGAGTCGAGATTTGGATCTTGAGATGCTATTATGCAGCATATAGGCATTAAGAGGTAATCCTGATTCTTTAAGGGGCGGTATATCTCCTTTGGGGAAACCCATAGCAAAAAGCAGTTGAGAAGACTGTTGAATGCTGTTGATTTGGCATGGGATATTGTGGTTTGGTTCTCGCCATCCTTTGAGATTTTTTGGGAAGGATTTATCCACCAACTTTGCTTGCGATGCTGATGATGAGAGTCACCATTTTGCTTGCTAGTCTCAGAGGCTTCTAGAGGTTGGATTCAGGTCCGAGGAACTTTTGAAGCTGGTAAATTTCTTCTAGCCTGCGCAACCCCATATTCCTTTATCATATTCTCTTTGTTTACTTGGGTATGGAGTTTTACCTGCTCATAATTTGCTTTGGAGAGTGTTAGAAATCCTCTGATGAAGTTGTTGCTCATTTGGCAGCAATCAACGCTGGTTCAGGTAGCCCTTGGCCTTTAAGTTGTTTGAAGCATTCTTTTCCAATAATGGGCCCAAAGGCTCTTGCTTTTCCATTCTTCATTTCACTCGTTATCTCAAGTACAATCATGATCTTAACTACGACGCAAAGGCACGCACTTGGGCCACTCTCCCAAGGCCTTCATTTATGTGCAAATGCTAGAAGCAAGCACAGTGGACTATTTCATGCAGATGGTTCTGCTATGTGCTGGTGCATCGATATTTAATATGTTGCAATTCGATCTGTTGCCTAGGAACAGGAAGGATATGCAGTGGTTATTTTAGATTAAAGTTCTGATCTTTTGCTGCTAAGGGTATCATTTTGAGTAATTGCATTAGCACAAAAGTGTGGACGTATATTTATTACTTAAGGCGGCTGTTCCTTCCTCTTGTGTTTAAATAGCTATGTTCATCGTACGAGCAATGAGTTGGAACTTAGAGGAATGCCGAGGGAGTATATACAGAGTACATACAGACAGAGTGTGCAATCAATCCAGGAAGATGCAACAATGGCTGCGTTCCAGTCCCAATTGAGTATACATTGAAACATATAGTTTAAAAAGCAACAAACAGCATACATCATACAAGATTGAAGGAAAGTTCGCATCATTAGAATTTAATTTCTCTGTAGCAATCTCATGCTACTCTCTTTGGCTGCCATAATTTTCTGCTCACAATGACCGACAGATGCTGTTTTTTCGCTTTTACAAATGTTAGTTCAGCAAAATGTAGCGAAATGCTCGCAGTAATTGTTTAAGGGACTGTAGTTGCCGAAATCTTCGTTAGCGTGAAGCTTGCTAGCCTTCTCAATGACTTGATTGCACGATTTCTTATAGGATAAGGTGGTGCTAGTTCCTCGCCTTGAGGGAGTAAACCCTAGTCCTCGCCACCCGTACCCATAACAGTGGAGGGATCGGAGTTTGTTGTCGTCCTGGTGGAAGCAACCGAGACAAGTTTTGACGACCCCATGCTTGACGGGCTTTTGGTTTTCAAATTCTGGGAAATTGGGACAACTTTGTTGCTTGTGGCTAGTCTTGGACAGCGATGGGCATACGGTTTTTCTGTCCTCCGTACGGGTGAAATGAATAACGTAGCCATCGCCGACGTAAATTCCTGCAATGGAACACGGCAAGGAATCAAAATTTCAGTCCGAAATGAACGAAGATGAAGTTTTGCTTTGGGACGACCTGTTGGAATTAATAACGAATTTCTGTTTCTTGGACTCGAAGGAGGGAACTTAGGCCTATTCCTGAATTTGGGCTCTTCTAGTTGGGTTTTGTGGAATGTATATTTGGGTTGGATTGGCACGCTTTCGGTCCATATTGGCTTGTAATAGGATATGGTTTACCCGCTGTTTCCGGGAATGCGAAACAAAGACATTTACGTGTAAAACAGGAAAAACGTTTTTCTAATCGAAATAAGAGTAGGCAGTGAATCACTACATTTATCTATTTGAATCTTGAATCGTTCTTAGCATTTATACTTGTCAAAATGGGCTATTTCCTCACCTTGGTTTATTATATGGTTTAGTTATATTTGGTAACTAGGTATAATGGGGTTTAGAATGGTAAAATGCAAACTAATACATGTGTTAAATAGGTTCACAATTTGTTTATAACTAACTCACATATATGACTCTTTCTTTACCCTTTCTGACCTTCACTTGATTTCGCGCTCACTTTACGAGTTTTTCTAGATTGGATTAAATATAATAGTGTTTTAGTAATATGAATTGGGTTGATGCGGATCACTAGATTTATATTGCATGAAAGTGGGTTAAAACAGGTTTAATAGGCCAATTTGCGTTGGATCATTTTCAACTAAATCCAATCTAAATGTGACCCGATCAACCTATTTGACGAATCTACTAGACTTTAGTTATACTAAAGGCATTATATGACATAGTGTGATCGTTGAACCTCTTGTGTGATGTACAATGGGTATATGGATGTGAACAAGAGTGTTGATGACCTGTTCATTTGTATCATGCCACTTGCAGGACAAACTTGCTTGTCCCAAAAGTTTTAGATGTCAAAGGAGCATACTAAAGCAAAGTTTGAGATTTACAGATCTCATAATTGAATTTTACATTTTTCTCAATTCAACAATAGTCTCGGGAACGTAGGGAGAAGAGAGTTCCATAGGTGAGTTCGGAGTATAACATTCCTGTCTACCTAAACCAATCAAGGAGTATTTTGTCCGTTGGAAAGAAAAAGGAATAAGTGCATTGAAAGTCTTAAAACTTATTAACAAAGTACAATTTAGTTATAAAATTTTCAAAAAGTATAATTAAGTTCTAAAACTTGTCATGAAAGTATAATTAAGTCATAATACATTCAAAAAGTTAAAATTTGTCAAATTGGTTGAATCGAGTCTTTCCTTTGATAGCATCTTTTGAAAGTTTTAAGGTTTAATTGTACCTTTATGACAAGTTTTAAGACTCGATTGTACTTTCGTGACAAGTTTTAACACTTAATTATAATTTTTGAAAGTTTTATGACTTAATTGCATTTTCGTGACAAGTTTTAGGATTTTTAATACACTTATCTCAAATTAAAAAAAAAAAGAAAATAAAAAGTAACCTTTGATAACTGGTCGAGAGAGAGAGCTTGATTTTTCTCAATCCTACTTTGGCTTCGTGTGTAGGCAAACGTCGGAAGAAACACGTGGCAGGGTTATTTTATACTCTCTCATGCGCAATTCAATTTTAGTAAGATGAGTTGATATGAAAGACGCTGCCATGTAAAAATATCGATCTAATTTTTCTTTTTTTAAAACATACCTTACACACTTTAATGTCTAAAAGAAGACATGCCACTTTCAGATTGGATTACAAGAGCATTATTTTTTGGCAACTCAGTGTACTGTTCGAATGAACTTGTTGTAATGTGGTTTTTTTAGTGGAAAAAATGAATAGATAATGGATAAATTAACATTATCTAACTTTAATTCCACAAAGAGGCTTTCTTGAAGATCAAAAGTGGAGCTTGACTTGGTCATTCCTTACCAAATAATGGATATGGCCACAGTGCAAATGATAAAAACGTAAAAATTATCACCAAGCCAAAGCTGAAAGGCTAAATTTGCTTGCTCAAATAATCTATCAACCCGATACAGGGAATATTAAAATGGAAAGGCACTACTAATGCAAATAGCAATTAATGAGAGCAGATTCCGGCATCGGGCCGGTGTCGAGCAAGTGTATAAACTCCCGAAGGGCCGATAGGGACATAGTTACAAGGGGAAGGGGGGAAAGATCCCCCATGGGGGAGCGAGATCTTTTATACGGAAGCCCCTTTTTTCTTATGTATCCTTAATAGCAGGTCGGTTACCCTTGCAATCGAAATGGAACTTCCACAAATCCCTGGAGAGATAGTTCACCGAATAGATCGAGGGATAAGTGAAATTCGACTCACCGTGATGCAAGTAAACGCCATGCAACTCGATACGTGTAGATGGGATCTCCGGCTTCCGGTTCATCCTCACCACCTTCCACATCAGCTGCTTGGATATCGTCATAACCTTCTCGATGGCATCCCTCGCCATTTTTGACCCTTTTACTTTACCCTCTTGTGCTCTAGTGCTTCCCGATGGAGAAGCTTATGAGGTTTGATCCCCTGGAACTTAGTTGTGGAGTCTCCCATGTCGCTTCGGTTCGAATTTATAGAGGGCAGGATTATCCCTTTGATGTGACCCTGAATGCATTTGGAAGCCGAATTTGGATCATTTTTTGACTTTTCACCAATCAGTAGATTTGTACATCGACGCCCATTGAGGTAATGTGGGGAGGGTCAAAGTCGGGGGTTTCTTCATAGTGGCGGACAGGGATAGAGACATGCAGAAAACGACTGGACAGCTAATCCAGAGAGCGACCATCCCGGATACGTGGGACTCATCGGCTTCGGATATAGATATGACCTGTGCTAACTTGAACGACGACAGCGTTTGGTGCAATCCCAAAAGAGGGAGAAACCGATACTGTCCACAGTGGGAAGAACGAGACGTGATTCATGTACATCTCGACTCTCTAAACATATGTTCACTAGATAACTTAAGGTGGTGAGTTTATTTCGATAAAATGAATGATTTACAGAACATTTCTTTAGAGATTGCTTACGTCGGTTATAAAAATGAATAAATGAAATTGATTTTTATCATCAACAAAGATGTTCATACATAAATCATCAAAATATTTTTCATTTAGTAATTATTTCAAATAATAGACATGATTAATTTTTAAAAATGTTCTCAAAATCATTCAGTTTTTATAAAATAAATGGAGTTAGAGGGGATAAATCATTTTCATGGATACTTTTCCTGTAGAATATTTCAAAGTTAAGATCTTTTCTATGCTTCCTTAAAGTTACGTGGTATCATGAAGTGGTTCTTTTTTTTTTTTTTTTGGTGATAAAGTTCTTTACTTAGCAACTTCAGCAACTTCTGGGTGTCTTTTAGTAATGTTTCCTTTCCATGCGGACTCCACAAAAAAGAAGGTAGCAGATGCATTGGCCAGATGCTAGGACGGATGACGAAATCAACCTCGTTCGACAACTCACGACGTTGACACCCGTGGAAGGTTTTCGTGGACCTTACCTAACGGCTCACTTCTTTTAAATCTCGGAATATTATGATGAGATGACGGGAAAATTGCAGAATCCGCCAGAATGGGATGGAATCCGGCGGTCCGTTATGGCGTCTTATTTAAATTAACGGGCACCCGTAAGATTTGTTGATTACAGAAACGAATAATCAAACACGATAACATGACGCATGTGGGCATTCTAGACCTAACTATAAGAGTTCTTTTATGTTGGCTAAATTAATTGAAATTGAAATTTACCGTTTTGCGAGATTGATCTAATAAGATATGATCTAAAGATTGTTGATTAGTTTAATATGGGATTAGCTTATATGGGTTAAGTAAAGTTTGGCCTATGATGAGAGAGCCTGTGGGAAAAAATGTTTATGAATAGTGCTTAGGTCTTTTTTTACTCTAATCCTGATGCATAGATAACTTCACATATTGAGAATGCTAATCGTGAGTGGTAGTCTTATTGACGTAGTGATATATAGGGTAATAGAGAAGAAGTACTTGAGCCCATAATTGTTGTTATTCCATCTTAAGAATGACGGATTTTAAATCAGGTGTACAAACCTATTTCCTTGATTGTCGTGTTGTAGTTTTTCGACTATGAATCTTAAGATGCTAATTTTGCGACTTTCATTTGGTATAAGAGTAGCCATAGTCTAGGGGTTAAACCTTCAAATTTGGCCTGTTTTCGAAATTTTTTACCTAGTAAAGTTGGGAGAATTACCAAAAAAGTCATAAACCTATTGTAGTTGTACCAATTTAGTCATAAACTTTTTTTTTGGCCAATTTAATCCTAAATCTTTTATAATTATGCCAATTCAGTTCATCTGGCGAAAATTGGCTAGTCGGTGCTGACGTGCACACTTTGGCGGGGACAGGCTAGTCGGCAAACGCTAATGTGGCAATTTTTTATTTTTATTTTTTTTTTTTTCAAAATTTAATTTTTTTTTTTTTTTTTCCTTTTCCTCCTTTCTCGGCTAGCCGGCGTTGGCTAGAGGTGAGGGTCGATGAGGTCGGCCTCGTCGGCTATTGGCGAGGTCATCTCGCCCTTGCTGGCCACTCCCTTGCGGCCACTAGCGAAGGCGAGTCTTACCCAGTGACGACAAAGCCGCCATCGCCAAATTTGGCGAGGCTCGGCCTCACCCAACCATGGTGAGGTTGAGCCTCGCCAGATCTGGCGACAGCTGCCTCGCCGGCCACCGGCGAGGTCGACCCTAACCTCTTCTTGGTTGTCGAAACTCCACCGAGACCCCTTGATTCATGCTCTGGCTCTGATGGCCCGAACCCTAACCAAGACAACCCTTTGAACTCAAATTACTCTTTGACCTCGAGCGACTTAAACCAGGCCTCGCCTGTGGTGGACGAGCACAAGCGGAGGCATATGATATTGAATCGGGAGTCGGCGAGGCGATCCTGCATGAGAAAACAAAAGCACCTCGAGAACCCGCGGAACCAAGTGAACCGGGCCGAGGTCGACCCCAACCTCGCTAGTGGCCAGCGAGGCGGCCGTCGCCAGATCTGGCGAGGCTCGACCTCGCCATGGTTGGGTGAGGCTTGCCTTTGCCGGTGGCTGGTGGGGAGCCTTGCCGGCGGCCGACGAGGTTGACTGGCCGGCCGGCCGAGGAAGGAGAAGAAGGGGAAAAAAAAAAAAGAAAAGAAATTTAAAAAATTAAAAAAATTAAAAAATTTGAAAAAATTATAAAAAATTTAAAAAATTGCCATATCAACGTTCGCTAGCCAGCTGTCCTCGACCGATGTCCATGTCAGTGCCAGCCGACCAATTTTGGCCGGATGGACTAAATTGCCACAATTGTAAAAGGTCTAGAACTAAATTGGTAAAAAAAAAAAAAGTTTAGGATTGAATTGACATAATTGCATTAGGTTTATGACTTTTTTGGTAATTCTCTCAGTGAAAGTTAATTTCGATCACAAAGATGGATAGATCTTGTTGAGACAAGCATCATGATGGGTGGTGTGCTTCTAAGGGATGTCGCATGTGTCGTCATGCACGACTAACTGTTGACATGTCTTGATCTAATTGATTGTGGCTGACTCGATTGTTGACCCAATCGAGTTGACTATTGACTGGATTAGTCAAATTGGTTGGCTCGGTCAAGCCAACGATCCAAGCTACATAAGGCACGCGAGGGTGCGCTACATGTGCTTTGCACTCTATCGACACGTGAGGGCTTCATTTGGAGCTGCTTGGTGCTTGCGTTCTCATATCATGATGCTCTATGATGTGATATATTCATTTTACATATTTGATGCTTTTAAAGATGTGAAAATGCATATGAAACCCAATATCTATGTATTTCAAGGATTTTTTCCTTAAATTTATCTATGATTTTGAAAATAAAAATGTTAGCTCATTTGTGTATAATCATCGGACCTGAGCAAGTCCTTAAAAGGCTCATGGGGAAGAAATAGGCGGGAGATTCACCTTGGGGTGGAAGACCTTGCAAATGTCACCCCTTATTAACTCCTCCTCGGGAAGAAAAAACTAGAGGTTGGAATTTATGGCTTCACAGTAGTGAAGGTAGATAACACATCAGTGTTTTAGCCTTGACTATTGTCGGGTAGGTTAGTATAATAGCTACTCACACCTAAGGTGAGTGAAAGTAGGTGCAATGCCTACTACCTTATAGCAAAGTCTACAACCGACTGCCAGCACATGTGTATCATCACATATAAAGTATGTAGAACATGATTTATTGATAGTGCGCATAAGATTTAACATGTATCATTGAATAAAACATTGTAATTGGACAAATTGGCCTTGTCTTCAAGTCTAAAATTACATAGACACGCGGACCCTTGAAGTGTCATAAGTTGGCACAAAGGGACATTTAAGTGCCAAAAATTACAAAAGTGACACTTAAGTGTTAAAATTGAAGCAAAATGGATCACTTGAGTGCCAATCCGGCCAAAACGCTGACATGGCGATTTTCCGGCGAGGCAAAGACAAAACGGCATCGTTTTAGTGTTGACATGGAAAAAAATATATAAAATTGAATTTATTTAAAACATTTAAAAATAACAATTTTTAATATTAAAAAATAAAAAAATTAATAAAGGGGGGTAGCAAGACGGTGAGGGCTCGGCCGTTGCCGCCGCCTCCTCGCCGCGCCTTGGTCAAGGGGAGGGTTAGCCGGGTTGCTTTGGGCCCTAGGCCAAGGGTCGCCGGCCCTTAGCTAGGGCTCGGCGACTCCGGCTGACCCTTCCCCTTGGCCGAGACCCTCGGTTGCGCCGCCGCCTCCCCCTCCCCCACTCCCTTTTTAAATATTAAATTTTGAATTTTTGAATTTTTTTTTTTAATATTTGTATTTGTATTTTTAAATATTTTAAGTAAATTTAGTTTTAAATTAAATTAAATTAATTTATTACCACTCAGCATCAAAACGACGTCATTTTTGTATTATTTAGCCACGTTAGCATGCAAAACGATGTTATTTTGCACTTACTTTGTCGAAAATTGCACATATCAGCATTTTGACCGGATTTTAACCGGAGTAGCACTTAAGTGATCAATTTCATTTCGAATGTGGCACTCAAGTGTCACTTTCGTAACTTTTGGCATTTAAATGTCCCTTTGTGACTTAAAGCGTTCTTTTGCAAATTACATGTATATATTAAATGTGAGACATAATGCTTATATTTCTAGTATGAGAGAGTTTCAAGGATTTGATTGGGTTATGACCACAGTAGCATTACTTAATTGGGTTTAAGAAATACTGGTCTCATATTATGTTGAGATATTTCCTATTTTAATGCGTGGTTATACTTCCAAAGATGTGATTGAATATTAGTTCATGGAGGACACATGTACCAAATATGATTGAGAAGTGACAATTCTAGTGGTTCACATACATAAAGGTGGTGAATTCATGAATGTTTGAATATATTCTCACGGCTATTGTCATGTATAGGGTATATAACTGTATGTCATGTATTTAACCCAAAATGATGATGTACGTAACTTTTATATATTTATACAATGTTAAGTTACATAATACTTACATGATGTTAATTATATACATTATTTATTTTTTTAGTCACATTCTTTATAAACGACAATTCCATCATGATTGAGATTTTTGTCGGTTCAAACTTTAAAAAATGGGAAGCAGATTTTTGATTTGGAATAGAGCTGATAGATGTTCATATTGCTCTTATTAAGGATAAACTAGCAAATCTCACTATCACCAAGATGAAACCCTAAAAGCACACTTCACGGTCTTGGAAAAGACCAATTGAATTTGCTTATTATTTATGAAGTGATCCATTTAGAAACACTTAAACAGTGATATACTAGCTAACTGTGCTACCAGACAGATGCTTGTAATCTTGGAGGCTAGAAACCAAGTCTTGTCTAATGCTGAGAGTGAGACACATTTGCAGAGACTCTTTAATATGAGGTATAATGGTTTAGGTGAGGGTAGGGATTACGTATTAAGAATGGTAGACCTATAAACAAAACTTGAGGCTCTTAATGTTTCTGTTCTTGTTGCGTGTATTGTATGTCAAGCCCTAAACACCCTTCCACTTGATTCTTGGATTATCAAGACTAATTACAACTCCTAAGATAAGACCTGGTCAATTAATGACTTGATAGTTAGGGTGTTGTCAAAGGAAGAGAAATTGAAGAAAGAAAGAGGACACCTTGCCCTATATGCCTCTAGCCCTATCAATAAGAAGAGGAAGAGGTCCAAAAAATGTACACATAAATGAACTCATGAAACCACCATTTATTCTAGTAGTTTGGAACTTAAAAAAGCACTTTTTAAGAAGGATGGTGACTGTTGTTTTTCTTTGCCCTCGTTGGGATTGGAATCTCTATCTCTTACCTAATGGGCCTCTTACTATTTTTGCTAGTTTTGAATTTAAGAGTTGAGATGTGGATCTTAAGATGCTATTTACATAGTAAATTGATAGCCCATTTGCAATCTAAGGATGTGTTTGTTTGGGAAAAAGTGTTTTTTGGTAATTGATTTTCCAAAATTTCATTTGTTTGGTTTGCTGAAAATGACTAGTTGGCTGAAAATGCTTTCTAGCCAAAGAAAATATTCATGCATAAATTTATGATAGTGAATTTTTAAATCTAAGAAAGTGAAAACACTTTCGAAATTACTTATCTCGAATATTTTAATATTAATATACTTTATTTTATTTTTCATGTTCCTTCCTCACAAGTGAGCTTGACCTCGCCGGCCCACAACTATAGGCCATTGCCGGGGCTCGATGATTGGCGAATGGTAAAAAAAAAGAAAAAAAAGAAAAGAAATAAAAAATATTTAAAAATCTTTTTTGCCATGAGATAAAGTCATGCGATTAAAATCACTTTCCAAATAATATCCAAATACAAGAAAAAGTTTTCGGTCACATTTCACCGAACAAAAAAAGAAAAAAAAGATTATCCACTTTACTGAAAAATTATTTTCAGGAAAGTATTTTCCTTTATCATGAAGATTTCTCCCAAACTCTTAGGTTATATTTGGTCGTTTAAATTACTAAAAAGAATAGGACTGGATATGATAAAATATAAAATCTAGGAATTTTGTTATATCCTATATATTGTTTAGTGAATTTCAATAATAAAGTTGGATATATTCACATATATTGTTGCGATAAGCGAGCGATTGAATAAAAATATAAAAAAGAAAATAAATCAGACACCGGATTTACGTGATTTGGTCGTAAAGACTTACGTCCACGGGAAGAGCAGCGATGAATTTCACTATAAATCAAGCGATATAAGGAGATTATATACTTGAGTCACTCAAACACTCTCTCGGTGTTTCCTAAACCCCAATTATATCCAATAACGCAGGCAGTGTTTAGTCCCAAAATGCCTCAAGAAATAATCTCTCAATTTCATGATGGAATTACATGCAAATCTTACCACAATATGTAAATCGGCTACAAACACTAATCTTTCTTGGATGTAATTCATGACAAGAACGACAAAGAAAATCCCTCCCAAGCATTCGACGACAAGATGGCGTTTCAAGAAGACTTCTTCATGATCAACCCTTTGCCATAGAACAAGCCTTGAGAATTTATATATAGGCCACTGCCACCGCCAAAGAAGTCCATGGATGAGGGAAATTGAATCAAGCTAGGATCTGGTCAACCCAAATAAAAGTTGGACTTTTCTCTGCAGATATCTTGCCGATTTCAACCAAAAGATATCTCCATATATTTTAAACAAAATTCAAGTCTAAGTCAAAGTTGGACTTTCCTATTTTAGCGGCCAAATTCTCCAACGTAGATTCAAATTTTGGGAAGTTTTTTTTTTTTTTTTTTTTTTTTTTGGTCGAAAAAGGTGCATCGAGCTTTCTTTACTTTCGATGGTAATTACAAGACATTTCAAAGTCTGCACATAAAAGAGCCATAAGAGGTGCAGGTGGTGGATACTTCCAGTTTAAGGGGAGAGTATTGTTTTGGTGAGCCTTGGCCACCCAATCAGCGACAAAGTTTGTGTTCCGCGGGCAGAAGGAAAGGGTTGTATCCGGCAATTGAGAAAGGAGGCGGCGGCAGTCTTGGACTAGGCCCTTCATGGCCCAATTTGGTGCTTCTTGGCCCAATACGGAGTGAACCGCCGTGCGGCTATCTGACTCCAGTTCAACAGTTCCGAAGTGTTCAGATTGAAGACCCACGTGACTTCTCTCTCTCTCCACTAGCTTCTGCATCCTGACGAACAGAGCAAGGGTTTCGCCGTGCAAGGGGGAGGCCGCCAGCGTCGCTGCAGTAAAGCCGTCGATCAGCGCCCCCGCCGAGTCTTGGAGAACACCCAGCGGTGATACGCGTGTCCATGACATATCTAATTTTGGGAAGTTGATCTTTGGATTTTTTTGCTCGATTTCGAATGTCCATGATATATCTAATTTGGAATATTCGAAATTTCGCATTGGGCTCAAATTCGAGACATATTTTAACATATATCATGTATATTTTGTTATAAATAACATATTAATGTAAATAAACTTAAAAGTTCACAAATGGAGATTATAGAATTCTCTCATGATACTATTGCTTAATTTATTTTCATTTTCATTTTTTATTTTATTTTTCCTCTATTTTTTAGTATTGTATTTTTTTTCCTTTCATCATTCTTTAATAAAATTTCATTAAATAGTATAATTTATTATTATGCATAAAATACAAAAATACGTAAAATATTTAATAAATATAAATAGAAAAATATATTTATATATTGAATTTATATTATAAGATAGAATTATAGTCAAATATATAAATAAAAATAAGATTAAATTAAAAACTAAAATTTTATTTTTTTATTTTGAATTTCTAATATTAGATTTCAAATATCGTTCATTTTGAAATATAATTTCAATTTTGTTAATTTAATAAGTTTTTATTCGAGAAAAATAACTTTTCTATTATGGATATTAAAATCTTATCCATCTTTAATTTACCTCCCCATGGGATAATATTATCTAGCTTCTATTTCTGTTATATTCGACTTTATTTTATCTGGAACATGCACCAAATGCAGGATAAAATATATTTTATTCTATTTAGAATTTTATCATGATTGCGAAACGCAGCCTAAGACTCTCAACAGTCCTCCCATCTAGTTTTTGCCATGGGTTTCCCTAAAGGAGATATACCGCCCCTTAAGAAATTGTGATTACCTCTTAATGCGTATATGCTGCATAATTTTGCTCGTGTAGTTGAATGCTATTGATTTGGCATGGCATGGGATATTGTGGTTTGGTTCTCGCCATCCTTTGTGAATCTTGGGAAAGGATTCTTCTGCCAACTATGCTCGTCTTGTTGATGATGAGAGTCGCCATTTTGCTTGCTGCTCTCAGAGGCTTCTAGAGCTTGTATTTAGGTTAGGGGAAATTTTGAAGTTTGCAAATTTCTTCTAGCCTGGGCAATTTCATATTCCTTTATTACATTCCCTTTGTTTCCTTGGATATGGAGATATGCTTGCTCATAATTTGCTTTGGAGAGTGTTATCCTTTGATAATGTTGTCGCTCGTTTGGTAGTGACCCACATTGGTTTAGGTAGCCCTTTGCCTTTCAGTTTTTGAAACCTTCTCTTGCAATAATGGGCCCAAAGACTCTTGCTTTTCCATTTGTCTTTTCTCATTATCTCAAGTACAATCATAATCTTAAGTATGGCACAAAGGCACCCATTTGGGCTACTAGCCCAAGGCCTTCATATATATATACAAACGCTAGCAGCAAGTACAGTGGACTTTTTACATGGTGTAGACAAATTTTGCAATAAATTCAGTAAGATGCAACAATTCCCGTGTTCAGTCTCAATTGAGTATATATCAAAACATATAGTAAAAAAAATGAACAAACAACATACAAGATTGGATTGGACTAGTCCCAATTGAGTATACATTGAAACATATAGTAAGAAAATGAACAAATAGCATACAAGATTGGATTGGACCACTTGAATTTAGTTTCCCTACAACAACCTCATGGTCCACTTTTTGGCTTCCATAATTTTCTGCTCACAATTATTGACAATTGCTGCCTGTCCACTTTTACGAATGTCAGTTGTGCAAAATAAGGCGAAATGCTCGCAGTTATTTTTCATGAGGTTGTAATTACCAAAAGCGTTGTTAGTGTGAAGCTCGATAGCCTTTTTGATGACTTGATCGGGGGATTTGGCATAGGGCAAGGTGGTGCAAGTTCCTGGCCTTGCGAGCATAGACCATAGCCATGGCCATCCATACCCATAACAGTGAAGTGATCGGACCCTTTTGCCATCCTGGCGGAAGCAATCGAGACAAGTTTTGATGACCCCACGCTTGATGTTCTTCTGGTTTTCACATTCGGGAAAATGGGGACAACTTTTTTGCTTGTGGCTAGTCTTGGAAAGCGATGCACATACGTTTCTTTTGTCCTCAGTTCGAGTGAAATGAATCACATAGCCGTTGCCGACGTAAATTCCTGTTATGTATGCCCGTAGAACACGGTAAAGAATCAAAACTCAAGTCCCAAATGAAAAAGTTCTGCCTTTTGACTTAAAAGAGTGTTCGACCAAAAAAAAAAAAAAAAAAAACTTAAAAGAGTGGACTTAGGCCTATTCCTGCATTTCGGCTTTTTCTATATGGGTTTTGTGGAATGTGCATTTGGGTTGGACTGGAATTCTTTCGCTAATGGGACATGGTTCACCCATTGTTTCCCGAAAGGGAAACGAAGAGACATTTTACTTGTAGAAACTACGAAAAAAGGCTTTTCTGAGCTTGGGCCTCAGGACCTTTAAGAATAATTGATTTGACTTCGGATCACACCAGAAATGTTTTTATTTTCATCGAAATCAAAGCTCAGCGTAGGCCAGTTGTGGGACAGATAACAGGAGCATTTCGATCGGTTATGTCTCCCACAACCTTTTTTCGTCCCGAACTCTACGGAATTATCAAGATTAGTTGCTCCCATGTGCGTTCACTAGGTACCAATTAATATCCATAAGTGAAAGTGCATATGCGGTCTGATTTTTCACCTATGTTTGACCTGAAATATAGGCAAATGTTGATAGAGACATGTCGCTTAAAGCTTTATGGTCTCTCTAACAAGGTTAGATCGTCATGCTCACTTTAATTAAATAAAGCAAGTTGAAAAGCACTCGTTTCTTTTTCTTTTGGTATCTTAAGCATTCGCTTTTTGAAGATATCGATCTAATTTTCTCCAAATATGTCGGCATAATTTAATGTGTAAAAGAAGACGTGTGGCAATTAGAATAAATTAAATAAGCATTGCCTTTTCCCACTGGATGTAGTAGAGTGAACTATTATTAATACGGTGGTTTTAGCAAAATAAAATAAAATAAAATAAAGTAGAAGACGATAAATAATAATTAAGTCAGCTTTATAAAATTTTAATTACACAAAGAGGACCCTAGAAGATTAAAAGTGGATATTGAGGAACCCTAGAAGATTAAAAGTGGAGATTGACTTTGTCATCCATTTTAGGCTGAGGAAAATGTTCAATCAAGCTTGGCTTGAGAGAAAGAGTGCAAATGTTAATGAAAGTTTAGCTTTAACAATTAGCCGAACCCGAAAGGCAAAGTTTGATTAGTGGAACAGTCTATCGATCCGATGCGCAAACCCTTTTATAGGGGGGAAGAAATAGAAAAAATAAAAGAGAGAAAATATACTGATGCAGAAACAGCAAGGAATGGGAACTGACCGTGATGGCTATAAAGCCCATGTAATCCATACGTGTAGATATGATCACCGAGCTGCAAATCCTCAGGCCTCGCCGCCTTCCACATGAACTGCCTGAGAATGGCCATCACCTTCCACATCAACTGCATGAGAAATGCCGTCACCTTCCTGATGCTGTCGCTAACCATTTTTGGCCCTTACTCGCACTCCCGCGCTAGTGGGCGCGGCCGAAGGGTCGATGGGGTTCGACAAGAAGGGAGCGAAAGGAATATTATGGCGTCTACGGGAGGAGATGAAATGAAAGCATGAACTGGGAGGAGAATACGTGAGTGTGAGAGGGCAATATTTATGCGAGTCCGGGTTGCTACTGTTCTTATGAGTATACCTACCCCACCCGAATGGAACGAAGAAAATCGGTGACGAAGAAAATCCAACCAAGTTGGAACGATGAAAACCCCACCCGAATGGAACGTCGAAAATGAGATGAGAATCTAAGATTTCTGACCAATCTGACATGTTGAATTTTGCATTACAGAAAATGACATGTTGAATTTTGCATTACAGAAAATGACACGTTGAATTTCGCATTACAGAAAATGACATGTCCCCGCTGCTTGGTAGGCCAAATGTTTTGTCAGCTTCTTAGTGTTTGCTGTAAACCACACGAAATCAAAAGCAAAAGCATCCGTTCACGAATGGAAAAGCAAAACACGCGATTCTGTGCGTGCCTGGACTCTCTCTAAACAGATTTTCCTTGGGGTAACATAAGGTGCAAAAACCTTCAAGACAATTGATTTTCATGAACACGAATAAGCCTACTCATTCCTTCATTTCCTTGCTAATAGTTTTCGGATTCGCATGATATTTTTGGTTGATAACGAGAATTATAGGACATCGGATTCGTCGATTGATCAAAAATAGAAAATTCTTTTGCTGATCAAACTCCAATCATGTAGATTTGTGCATCGATGTCCAATGAGGTTACGTTGGGAGACTCAAAGTCTCAATGTGGGGGGTGGTTCTTTAAAGTGGCGGAAAGAGATTGAGACATGCAAAAATTCTCTACAGCTAGTCTCAAGCGCGACAATCTCGGATATGCGGAGCAAATGCTTCATCGACTTATCTTGTTCCTTTTTGGGAGCTTCGCTTCTGAAGTTTGAAACTTGAAGTGGTAAGAAACAGCAGAGTACTAATGTGTGGGGACGCTTTCATCTTGCTTGTTGTGATGCACATTGAATCGGTCATTCGGTCATGGGCTCCTTAGGATGCGTTTGATAACATTTTCGTTCTCGAAAACAATTTTTTAAAAATAGTTTTATTTTTATTTTTATTTCCTAGAATAATTTTTGAATAAAATAACGAGTTTGGTAATTGTACGAAATTTTTATTCTAGGAATAGAAAGAGAACATGTTTGTATTTGGTACGATCTATAAATTTTTTTGTGATGTAGAATTTATTTTAATTTATATAATAACTTTTTGAGATTTTTTTTTTTTTTTTTTTTTTTTTCTTATCTTCTTCTTCCTCCTCTAGTTGGTTGGCGGGCAACGGGCGAAGGCAGTGGCGGGCGGCGAAAATAACTTATTCTAGAAATTATTTTCCGGAATAAGAATGAACTTTTTTCTACTTATTATTTCTATTCCAGATCTATTTTCTGGCTAGGAGATTTAGAAAAATTAATTGATATTACCAAATGAATTTCTTCTTTTTCTATTTCGAGGAGAAAATAATAGAAAAATAAAAAAATAGAAATGTTAACGAATGGAACTTTAGTGTCCACGGCTTCCTTTTTGTAGACTTGTAATGATTGACGAAAGCATCTTGCGCAGTATGTCTCTACTCTCCAAACACATAAAAAAGAGATAATGTAAGGTAGATGAACCTTTTCCACAAAGACTTTTCCCGAAGACTATTTCAAAGTTCCTAAGAGTTATGTGGTATCCCAAAGTCAATCTTTTTGTGATAAGGTTTTTTTCCGCGGCCACTACAACAATTTCTGGTGTCGTTTAGTGATAGCTTGCTTTCCATGCAGACTTCACAAAGAGGGAGGCGGCGGGATGCACTCGCCAGATGCAAGGGCGGATGAAAAAATCAACCTTGTCTGACAGCTCACGACGTTGACCCCCATGAAGAGTCTTCGTGGACCTCACCCAACACCTCACTTCTTTTCACCTTCGGAATTTTGCGACGAAGTGACGTGAGAATGGCAGAATACGCCGGTATCTGACGGAATCCGTGGGCAGTGCAACGGCTTGTCCTCCTACTTAAATTAAAGAATAAGTACATTAAAAGCCTTAAAATTTATTATGAAAATACAGTTAAATCTTAAAACTTTTAAAAAGTATAATTAAGTTCTAAAATTTATTACAAAATATAATTAAATTCTAAAACTTTCAAAAATATAATTAAGTTCTAAAACTTATCAAAGTGATTCAATCTAAGTTATTCTATTGATTATATTTTTTGAAAGTTTTAGAACTCGATTGCACTTCCTAAATAAGTTTTAGGGCTTTATTGAACATTTTAAAAGTTTTAGGTATTGATTGAACTTTCGTGATAAGTTTTAGAACTTAATTGCACTTTTTAAAAGTTTTAGGAATCAACTGCATTTTCATGATAAGTTTTAGGACTTCTAATATATTTATCCCTTAAATTAATAGGGCATCCATACGATCTATCGAATAGAAAAATGAATAATTAAAATGGCGATAGCGTAAGACAGGCGGGCATTCTAGATGTAGCCTCACGTTTTGTTGTACCGACGACCCATACTACGTTAGCCTCGATTATCCCAACCATTGTTCATTGTCCATTTCTATTATCTTGTTAGTACTTCTTGATTTGTCCGATGCTGCTGAAGCAGGACATAGGACTAGTGTCTGCAGAAGAGGGGAAAGCTGTAGGATCCAATTTACTGCTTATCGTAACTTCAACTTCCATCTAATGGACCCACGCTAATGGCGGGACCTACCGCGGTAAACGCCAGATGGATTTGCGCTTCCTTTTCGAAGAAGCAAAGCAATTAATCAATCTGACAATACCCGAAGGCACGTGATATAAGATTTCCTGGTTCACATTAGTAGGTTCAATTCTCATGCGGACTTCAATGGTTAATGCTCAAACGCGTCGTTGTCGTTTCAACGGAGCAAAAATTCGAAGGCTACAGCCAATTTCCACGAACCTTCCCTTGTGCTCATTGAAAAATTACGAGATTTCTGCGGGCTGATATGGGTTTCTGGAGCGGGATAAGTGGGGACATCACCTACGATCACGTACTGTTCTTATTCCAGATGTCATTATCCGAATCTTTCGCATCGAATCGTTCCCCTTTCGCAGACGCACATGAATTCAAAAAGGCCACAGTTCTCTCGCAAATCATGATCGTTGAGAGAAAACATTGTCATCTCGGTCCCTGTCGCTTTCCGTTACCCTTTTTTCGATCATTGTAGCGTCACTACGTACGTCTTACGTAAAACAACAAGACAAATCGGTCATCGATTCCATCGCTGCTTCGTCCTCTGGCTTTACGAACGAATCGCAGAGGCAATCCTATCATTTGATAAATTCCGGTTCATGGCCTATTCAGGGTCACCCAGAGCTTTGGCAACCATTGTCAAAGGTGCGATGTATCATGCATCCATTTCAAGGGGGCGAAACATTACTATGTGAGAGTCTCGTGGCGCAATGTTCTATGTAAATCCACATTGGAAGGACATCATATTGAAGTTGTACAATTAGGACGTCCATATGGTTTTATAACATTTATTATATAGGAGGTTATGTTCCTTTTTGCTTTTGTACTTTTCGGGCTTCTTCTCATTCTTCTTTAGCACCCACGTCCAAAAGATTAGAGGTATTTGGTAGTGGTGTCAGATCGAACCGGAACCAAAACTCAACGGAACCAAATCAAAATTTCTTGCATTTTTAGTTCAGTTCGGTTTCTGTTTGGATAACTGAAAATTAATTGTTTTTTTTTTTTTGGTAAAGAACTGAAAATTAATTGTTCTTCTTCTTTTAACTGAACTAAACCAAAATTCTAAGCAAAAATTGAATGCCCAACTTAAAATCTCCCTTTTTTCTTCCCCCTTATTCAATTTAGTTCCAATAAACAAGGCCAAAATAGGAAACTGACCCGAACTGAACCGAATTGAATTGGGTTTTTGGTTTGGTTCTGTTTCTTAAAAATAAGAACCGAACCGAATCGAACCGTCAACATCTTTATTGCCCCCATCCCCCCCACCCCACCCCCCCCCAAAAGTATTGGGGTTTTAGATTCTCGGAAATCCCTTTTCTTAATAATCCTGGCATTTGGTCATTAGGATAGTTTTACTTGGATGGGTTAAGGTCGGATAGGATAAGAATATGATGGGATTTTGAATTTACTATCTAATGTTTGTTAACGTCCGAATATAATAAAGATATAATAAAGATTCAGGTAAAATATTATCCAAGTGAGTTTTTAGTGTCCATTGGCAAAATTGGATTAGACATTAAAAAAGATCTCCGAGCAGGTTTATGACTTCACCGCCCAAGTTCACCACAAGCACCTTTGTCGTCTGGAAAGGCCACGTTGTGTCACGGCCCTGCTCTTTCCCTCGCTCGTCCCCCTTCTCTGCCTCTCACCGCTCTCTTTATACCATCCTTCTCCATCGCGCCCTCATCCATCCTCTCTGCCTTGTTGTCACTGCCGTCGTGAGGGCGAGGTGGCGAAAAGAGAAGCCCTCCATCTGGGGCTTAGATCGAGCATGAAACTCAAATTTTGACTCGTCCATGATCGATCCTTGACCTTGGATCCTCCTCGGCTTGATAGTGCCTGTGGTCGGTCAGAGATGAGGTCAGGGTTGTGCGTGACGGAGGTCTAAGGTGATTCTAGTTTAGAGGGCAATTGAGAAGAGTAGATCTGGGGCCTCCATATGAAGAGTCAACGGAGCATAATTAGAGTCTCTTATAAATTTTGAAACTTCGGGAACATGATAGAGAAAGAACAGGTTGAAGAAGAAGACGTTGGATATTTCAATAATATTTGAAATATATATATTTTTTGATAACCCAGGGAACCCGCGCACCGTATCAACACGGACAGCCCGACAGACCCGGGGTAACGGGGGGTAAACCCTGGGCGATGCTAGCGGAGGACCTACCACCCCGACGTCACACTTAAGAATAATATTTTGAAATATTTATAGTAATAACTTTGATAAAAGTTACGACCGCATTGAAGACCGTCATTATTTTTAATGGTCACATAATAGTTTTTTCATAGTCATATAATGACTTTTCAATCGCTTTGTAACGTTTAATTTATTTCTCAAATAAATCTTCCATTATTTTACAAGGGTTAATATCCTGAAAAACCTCAAATTAGTACATTTGTGACAAATTCATCCAAAACTATTTTTTTGACCACCAAAAATCTCAAACCGGTATACCTTTGACAAATTTTTTCTAAATTGGTATATTTGTGACAAATTTACTCTTTGTTAGTTTTTGTTAAATTTTACTGTCAAATTATCAAATTAAATTACACGTAACAGTTGACTAATATACCAATTTAGGACTTTACGCTTCGTTTGTCATAATTTACGATTTTTATGATTTTTTTTGTGGTATTAATCCAATTTAGCGGATAGTATATTTGTCACAGATTTACCAGTTTTGAAGTTTTTGCGGTCGAATAAATTAGTTTGGGGTAAATTTGTTATAAACGTATCGGTTTATGGTTTTTTATGGTCGATCGGGGTAAATTTGTTACGAGATATACCGGTTTGGGGTTTTTCATGATCAAAAAAATAGTTTGGAGTAAGTTTGTCACATGTATACAAGTTTTGAGTTTTTAGGGTATTAACCCATTTTACAATGGCTTTATAACAGTTTCTTAATGGCTTTATAATGGTCTCTTTAACGGCTATATTTTGTCTGAATATAAAAATAAAATCTCTTAAGACAATCTTAATAGATACATTGAATAAAATTGAGAACATCATTTTCTTTAAAAAATCTTTCCTTTCCTTTTCTTTGTTGCATTATATACAACATTGTTTCTGTTCCTTCTACTATTCAGTGCAGAATATAGAAAAAGGTCTGTTGTATCTTGGGAGGATAGTTGCTAGAAGTTTATCGCATTGAATTTCGCACTCCAAAAGGCGGAATTCTCCTTGAGGATAATGCTTGCACGCCTTGGATAAATTTAAACAATCTTAAGGATAATCCCCATGGAGTCTCAAGTTGATGTTGCTGCCATTGCCATTGCCATTGATGGCTCTATCTTTGCCTATCCAATTGCACTACCACCACTACCACATATGTCCTATGCTAAACCATTCCTTGACATGTTGAACATCGAAATTTTTAATGGCAACAATTTCAAAAGGTGGCAAGAAAGAGCTTTCTCTACTCTAGATGTGTATGGCGTGGCTTTTGCACTTATGGAGATCAAACCAACTAATACTAAGCTGTAAGATCAATGTATACATGCTAACAAGGTATGTAGGCACATGATTATTAGTACTATTTCTAATGAATTGTTTGATGTCTTCTGTCCGTACAAGGAAGTAAAACAAATATGGGGCTCCATGACTGCAAAGTACATTGTCGAAGATGTGGGCAAACAAAAATTTGTGATTGAAAATTATTATCGATGGGAAATGTCTGCTGATAAGGAGATCAAGACACAAATCAATGAATGTGGCAAGCTGGTGGAGGACTTGAAGGCAAAAAACATCAATTTGCAAGAATAAATTATTGCGGGCTTGCTGATTGAAAAGTTGCCTGAATCTTGGAATAACTACAAGCAACAACTCAAGCACAAAGGCGAGCGACTGTCACTAGCCGATCTGGTCATGCATATTATCATTGAGGACACAACTCACAAGGAGATCAAAGCTACCAAAACAAAGGAAATTGCTACCAGGGCAAATTTGGTGCAAGGCAAATCTCAACATTACCAAAATAGGTATAATAACAAAAAACTTGATTACAAAACCAAAGTTGCTCAACCCACCTTAAAAAAGAAAGGCTCTTGCTTTGTCTATGGAAAACTAGGTCATTCTATAGTGCACTGTAGAAAGAGAACAATGGGAAATGACAATCTTGCTAAACCAAAAGTTAACTTTGTTAAAGTAGTTCACTCTAATGACATAATTGTTGTGGTTATTTTCCAAGCCAATATTGTGGCCAATGTGAAAGAGTGGATGGTAGACTCAGGTGCTACTAGGCATATTTGTGCAAACAAAAATGCCTTATCCTCCTACATGCTTATCTTGGTGATTCAAGAACAGCTCAAGTTCTTGGGAAAGGAAAAGTTCTTCTCAAGCTCACTTGCATCTGGCAACACTTTAGCCCTGAATGTTGTACTGCATGTTTGTAATATAAGCGCAACCTAATTTCACTAGCTCTTTGGGGAAAGGTTGGGGTGAAGGTGTCATTTGAGTCTGACAAGACTGTAATGACAAATAATAATGTTTTTGTGGGAAAGGGTTATTGTAATCAATGACTTTTTTTTTGTTGTTGATATTTTCACTGTTATCAATGAAAATGCTACTTCTTTTGCTTACTTGGCTGAATCTATTGACTTATGGCATGGTAGATTAGGTCATGTTAGTATTTCTTATATTAAGAAAATGTAGAAACAAGTTTTAATTTCTAGAATAAAAAGTCCATGCTTTAATAAATGTATAATGTGCCGAAACAGAATTAACAAAAAAGCCTTGTATTTATGTAAATAGAAAATTTGATTTGTTGAGTTTAGTTTATACTGATCTAGGAGATTTAAAACAAACTATGACTAAAGGAGGTAAACAATATTACGTGACTTTCATTGATGATTATTTTAGATTTAGTAAAGTTTATTTGTTTAGGCATAAAGATGAAGCTTTTGATATGTTCCTTTCGTATAAAGTTGGGGTTGAAAACCAATTGAATAGAAGGAAAAAAAGAATTAGATTGGATAGAAATGCAAAGTATGTATTGCTTAACGAATTTTGTGAAAATGAAGGAATAATTCATGAAACTATGCTTCTTTATTCCCTCAAATTTAATGGCATAACTGAAAGGAAAAATAGGACTTTGAAAGAGATGATGAATTCTATGCTTGTTAATTCTAAAGCTCTGAAGAATTTATGGGGTAAAGCTATGTTGTCTACATGTCACATTCAAAATAGAATACTTCATAAGAAAATAGTCAAAACATCCTATGACTTATGAAAAGGTTATTGTCCTAATTTAAAATATTTGAAAGTGTGGAAGTTTCTTGCTAAGGTTATGCTTCCTAGTTCTAAGAAAAGGAAAAAGACTCTAAAACATTTGATTGCAAGTTTATTGGTTATACTAAACATAGTGCTGCATATAGATTTTTTGTATTAAAAAGTGACGTGCTTGATAATAATACTATAGTTGAGACAAAGAATGCATAATTTTTTGAGCATATTTTTCCATTAAGTATTGATATTTTTTTTCGCCTGCACCTCTTCATAGAAACGTTTTTCAAAATTCAAATGATGAATTGAGAAGGAGCAAAATAATAAGGAAAGAAATTTCTTTTGGGAATGATTTTTATACTTATTTTATTGATAATGATCCTTTGGCTTATTTTGAAGCAACATCTTCTAGAGAAAGCAGTTTTTGAAAAAAAATCCATAAAAATTGAGATTGATTCTATTTTACAAAATCAAACTTGAAAATTGGTTGATTTACCACTTGGCCCCAAACCGATTGGTTGTAAATAGATTTTTAAAAGGAAATATAAGCATGATGTTTCTATTGATAAATATAAAGCAAGATTGGTTGCAAAAGGTTTTAATAAAAAACAAAATATTGATTATATTGACTCTTTTGCTCCAAGTACAAGAATTTCATCAATTCGCATTTTAATTGCTTTAGCTTCTATTTACAAACTTGTTGTTCACCAAATGGATGTTAAAATGGCATTGTTCGACGAAAAAAAATGGTGATTTAGAAGAAGAAATTTACAAGGTGTAACCTAAGGGTTGTATTTTTCCTGGCTAAGAAAACAAAGTTTGTAAAATCATTAAATTCTTATATCGCTTAAAGCAAGCGTCAAAGCAATGATATGAGAAATTTGATGAGGTTCTAGTTAATAATGGATTTTTCTCTATTGGAGTAGATAAATGTGTATACACAAAAACCATTGGTGGTGAATCTCTAATTATTAGCTTATGTTGATAACATGCTTATCTTTGGTATGCGTATTAATGTTGTGAACGAAACAATATGTTTCTTGACTTCTAAATTTGATAGGAAGGAAATTGAAGAAGCTAATGTTATTTTGAGTGTTAGAATTGTAAAAATTGACAGTGGCCTAATGCTTACTCAAGAACATTACGTGTAGGGGTTACTTAAAAAATATGGTCGCTTTAATGTCAAACCTTATGAATACTCCTTATGATTCTAATATCAAATTATGAAAAATAAAGGAGATGGTGTGGCTTAGTTTGAGTATGCTCGGACTATCGGGAGTCTGATGCATTTGATGAATTATACTCAACTTGATATAGCTTATACTGTATGTAGATTGAGCAGCTATACACAAAATCCCAATGATAATAATTGGACTGTCTTGAGCTATATAATAAAATATTTGAGAGGAACCATGTATTACGGTATTCTATATAGCAGATTTCCCACTGTATTAGATAAATACAGTAATGCTAATTGGGTTTTAGATTTAGATGAGACAAAATCCACTAGTGAATATGTGTTCACCCTTGGTTGATGTGCTATAACTTGAAGTTAGCTAAACAAACAATATTTGCTAAATCTACCACGGAGTCAGAGCTTGTGGCTCTAGAATTGGTTGGCAACGAGGCTAAGTAGTTAAGGAACTTCTTAGCAGATATTCTTTTGGAAATGAAATCGACACCTTCTGTGTCTATGCACTATGATTGCCAAGCAGCAATAGGCATTGTAAACAATAAAACTTCCAATGATAAGAATAGACACATTCGGTTGAGACATGATATAGTAAAGTAGTTGCTTAAAGATCTGTTACATCGAGGGGAATGGGACTTAAGCCAATAGAGGAAAAACAATATTGATGATAACCCAACCAACGTGTTTAGCAATCCCATGAATTAGGTCCATATATGTAATAAAAAGTCACTTATTGTTCTAGCGATGTACTATTATTGTTCATGCTCAGTGAGAATGGCGCTAAACTGCAAGGAAAAAGAGATTGAGCTAAGTTTTTAATGAAATTCCATAACCAATGTTCGTGGTGTATTAAGTTGCAAAATACATTTAACGGGATCACCTATATGAGTGTGGAGTGGGGCCGCTCCTATGCGAATTTTTGGCGAAAATCTCTAAAGCACTTATAAGTAAACCAAGCACGCGTGTGGCGTCTTAGCGCAAATGCGTTGAACAATAAAGTTTGTGGGAGTGAAATGTGATTAGTGAAAATTATAATTCACAAAAGAAATTCTTGTTTCATAGAAGTTTCAAACTTTACCGATAATTTGAATTATATTTTATTCTTTCTAGAGCTAGTTTTGGCTTGCCAAGCACAAGTTTCAATGCATTACACTCTAATTACTCAACATCATTATTAATTTTTGTTTTATTTTCAAAATCTTTTGAAATATGTGGAGATTATTGGATATTTGAATAATAATTCGAATATTTACAATAATAACTTTGATGGAAGTTATGATTACATTGAAAACCGTCATTATTTTTAACAGTCATATAATGGTTTTTTTAATTGTCATACAATGGCTTTTCAATCGCTTTGTAATGTTTAATTTATTTCTCAAATAAATCATCCATTATTTTACAACAGCTCTATAAAGGGCTCTTAACGGCTTTATTTTGTCTACATATAAAAATAAAATCTCATAAGACTATCTTACTGGATACATTGAATGAAGGAATATCATTTTCTTTAAAAAATCTTTACTCTACTTTTCTTTGCTAGGTTATACACAACATTTTTGTTTCTTTTAATATTCAATGCACAATACAAAAGAAGGTCTATTGTATTTTGAGAAAGTAACAATCAGAAACCTATTGCACCGAATTTCGCACTCCAAAGGGCGGAAGCATTCTTAAAGACAGTGCTTATATGCCTTAGATAAATTTATTGGTTTTCATCAATTTTTCTAACAGAAGAGAGAGTGACAATGGGAATAGAGTGAGACCGTGGCCCACAAAATCTGATTCATCTCCCTCTCTGGTTCGATTGTACCGGGTAAAACAACCACGCCTTTCATTGCTCCCAGATTCGAGATCCGAAACTCACACTTGGGAGCTCAAAGGTTTTAGGAAGACAATTGGAGAAAGACGATGGACCGGAGGGAGGAAGGTCCAGAGGGATGGTCCTCTCCTCGCGCTCCACGGTTTGAGCGAGTGCTACATGCTTTGAGAGGAAGCCACAGGTCGCCGTCGGCCTCCTGCCAGCAACACAATGGCTTAGTTGAGTCCCAACGTGCTCGATTCACTGCTCCCTTCCATCGATCAAAGTCCGGTTCAATTGAAGCTATAATCACTAGTTTCACAACTAAATCAGCGTTTGTTATCCAGCTCATAGGAACAAGAAAAATTCCTAGAACCAAGTATAGCAAAAGAGTTGCTTGCCAAAACCATAGCAAGCGCAACTGTAGCATAGCTACATATACTGAATGATGGAATAGGAAGAATGCATAAACATATGAAGGTTCGAGAAAAACAAAAAACCTAAGCAGAAAGGAGCTTGAAGCTCAAGGACAGTGACTTGGAAGCTTTCAAATGGGAGAGACAGATACCAACTAGGCCAACCCCTGAGCCAACCATGTCCAATACTCTAGTCAGTACCTAAAATCAGTTCTATGCATGATATATAAAGATAAAACAAATCATCATGTATCCCTCCATGAGCTAATACACAATCACCTCCTTTGGGAGTATGATCACGCATTAGACCAGGAGACATCCCAGACAACATACGAGATAGAGATTTCTTAAACCCAATCAAGTGTGCCACTTTGGCGGTCACAACTCAATTGAATCCTTGAAACTCTCTCATATCAGGGATATATTTATCTCACATACACCATATACATGTGATTTGATTTTTTTTTTTTTTTTTTTTTTTTTTTTTTTTTTTAGTGATAGGGGCACATATCACTCAAATCACATAACATGCTAATTAAGCTGCCTTATCAATTAACAAAATAGCATACCTGTAACCCAGCACTTGTATTTCCAAAATCACAGAAAAATACAAAAAAAATACGCAAAAATTCACTTAAAATACACGTATTTAGGGCTTTATATGCAATTTCACATCCATAAAATCATCAAACATATAAAATAAATATGCCACAAGATAGGAAATCTTCATACGAATCCAACGCCACCAACCACTCGCCGAAAGGAGTCCCCACGCGCCCGCACGCGCCGCCTGAGTGCGCGGCGTGTGGGGCTCACGCGCCAAACGTCAAGTCGGCCAAAAATCGGTCCGACCGGTGGTGGTTTGACCGGTTACCCGGTCCAACCGTCCGGTCCAATCGCTCGGTCCGACTGGCTGACCGGTCCGGTCAACCGTTGACCGGGTCGGGTCGGACCCTGGGCTGGGTCGGGTTGGACCCCGGGCCGGGTCGGTCGCCGGTTCGGGTCGGACGCCGGCCGGGTCGGGTCGGTCGGTCTGCTGACGTCATCGGGCTGTGCGCTGACGTCATCGGGTCAGTCACCGGGTTGGGTCAACCCGGGTTGCTGACGTCACCGTGACGTCAGCGTCACGTGCGACGCACGCATCGGGTTTGACCCGGGTCGCTGATGTCACGCTAACATCAGCGGCCGCGTGCGGTGCACACCTCGCGCGTGGAGGCGCGTGGCCACGCGTGGGCGCGTGCTCGACACCCCCAGCGGCGCGTAGCCGCGCGTGGGGAGCATGCGGCGTCCCACGGCGACGATCCACCGACGGTTTTCATCATCTCGTTGAGCCGAGTCCCAATTTGCAATTTAATTTGATTTTTATTGAACTTTAAATCTCAAAAATCGCAAATTAGGGCAATAATTATACTAATTAGGACAAATCAGTATAATTTAGGGCAAATTCGCACAGATTAGGGTAAAACCAATTGCGTTCATGTTCTAGGGTTATGGAGGCTCTGATATCACATGTTGGGTGTAGATTATGCACAACCCAAGATCTCCATAACCAGTACATAAACAAGCAATTATAAATAGAAGGATTGACGCATTTGATTTAGGATCCATTGTTCTTGAGCGGAAGCGGAAATACAATGTTCTTTGCGCAAATCCTTCTCCTCTATTACCCTCCGAATCACTGGCTCAATGAGGCGGCCTCTCACGATTGACGTTAGAGTAACGTCCCTTAGGTGAGAATATGTGAGATTAGGGCTAGAGGAGAGACTTGAGCACTATTTATAGAGTTTCCAGCCAGTCCCCCTCATTACGGGCCAGTCTCAACTCTTTCCGGCATCACCAACTTCTCCATCATCACTTCCCATGCCATCTTCGGCCTGCGCTTCCCACGGTAGCGGCGCTGCCGAAAGGATCAATGGAAGACCACAACGACGAGGAGGAGGATTCTGGCTTGTCTTGAGAGAGAAGGAATCGAAGCGAAGAGAAATGAGTTGGGAAGGGCCTCGAGTCAGAGAGGACGGGCGGGGGCCTGATGTGAGGAAGTTCATGTCTAGATAGCCAAGGCAATGAGCCGATGATGAGAGGTGTCCCGTGTCGTCGTCTTAGACTTTTCCCCATTGATGTTTGGTGTTGAATTTGTGCACCAAAGTGATCAAGTCTATCGCTTTCAAAGGACAGCTCGCGCAAACATGATAATTCCGGATGTGGAGGACCCGCCGAGCATTAAAGGTTGACTATATAAGTTGCACGGAATAACGACCGCAGCTCGTGCGAGGACAACAATTCCTGACATGGAGGACCCATGCTTCAGCCGGGTTCGTCGGGTTCTTTTCTTTTAGCCTGCTCCTGCTCCTGCTTTGTCGCGTTTGAAGTGATCGCAAAGAACGGTGTACAAGTATGTTGAAAGACAAGTCACGAGTCGAGAGGCACTCGTAGTAAGTCAAGCGCGTTCAGGATGCACATCCACTGGGAGGCATGCTCAGACGGGGCTCCTTATGACAGTGAACGATAATCATTATATTCTCGAGCCTAATTTTATTTCCTAAACGAGTTTCTAAACAAAAATATCAATTTGATAGCCATACAAGATTTCTGCTCCTAGAACAGAAATTAGAGCATAACCCCGTTTGATAGACTTTTTTAAATATCTTCCTTCTAGTGATTAGCGGGCAGTAGGGGTGAGCAGTTTTCAGTTGGCTAGCGACAAGAACGAGCAATGAAAAGAATTTTTATTTTTTATTTGTGTTCTAAGAAATAGAAAAGTAGAAAATTTCTATTTCTTATTTTTTTATCAAATTTATTTGTGAGCTAAAAATTTGTCTTAGAAATAGAAAATTAACAAATCCGTTACCAAATAGATATTATTTTCCCAAAAAAAAGGTAGAAAATAGAGAAATAGATTAGTTATCATTTGCATATTCAATATCCGCGATTTCCTTAGGGACTGTCAAACCTTCTAGGTGCGAATGAGTAATCTGATCATATTTATGGGGTATTGCACCTTATTATTCACGTTGAGGTGGACCTACCTAAGGTCGAATTCACATGCGGAGATGAGGAAATTGGAATCCAACCTGTAGTGGTAACCGAGGCTCGAGAATGTAACATCGACAGACGGAAAAATTCAAAGGCTCCGTCCGCTCGTCCGCCTTCCATGAAGCTTCCCTAGCGTCCATCCCCGAAATCACGAAAAGTTGACGAGCGATTTTGCGTGCGGCCATGGGTAGTAAGTAGGTGAACGAGCGAGTCGGTGTGGAAAGCACTCACGTCTCTATCTCCACGTATGCGCACAAGATTTTCTTGCGCTGGGCATAAACTAATTCAATAAACCGCGGGACCACCCGTTTAATTTGTCGTTAGTAGAACGAATGATAAAAAATAATACCGGTATAAGATACGGTGCATCGCGTCACTCGGCTCGCGACCTCGATTTAGATGCACCACAGTCATGATTCGCGAAAGATTGACGAGGCTGGTAATAGGATTTTCCTGATCTTCTCTTCCTGAAGAGCGTGAAATTCTTTTTCCATTTCTTTCAAATTCAATAAATTTTCATCACTAACATACGATATCATTTTAGTGTCATATCTATACTTCTGGTTGCTTATGTGTTATATAACTTTTTAATTGATTATTTGAGGGTCATAACTTTTTACAAACATTCGTCACAAGTGCTATATCATGTCAGATTTCCGACACTTGAGTGAACCTTTGTAAAAAATTTTGTATTTAAGTGATCAATTAAAAGTTACAACATTTATATGAGCGTTTTTTAGAAGTTATGACATTGAAGTAGTCCAAAAAAAAGTTACGGCATTCAAGTGGACACCATACAAATGTTATGACGCTTGTTGTGTCCTTATCCCGTCCTTAGCCTTCACTTGATTGTTCTAGCAATTTTGTGTCATGAATGGATTGCTTTGTGATTATTGTAACTTCAACTGTGGTAAAAAATTAACATCTAAAAGCAACTAATTTGATATGATCCTTCTTTTGTTTAGTGGCTACTAATTCAATATGTTCATCATAGAGAGACCCATGATATGTGATTTCCTGGTTTAAGCCTGGAGACTTTCAGTTTAAGAAACAAAAACAGACAAAACAACAAAGTCCAACAGCAAGAAATTGCATCTGATTTAGTAGTACGGCAGCGGTGTTTATATCGACTGCTCGTCTCACACGGGCCTTGTCATTAGGCAACTGATCGCCATTAGAGTTGCTGATCATTGTGGCAAGGCCTAGCTGAGCGTCATGTCACCCGCATGGTGGAGCAAGTAAAGAAAAGGGAAAATAAGCATACCGCGTTTACAAACATACATATATGCATATTGCTTGCGACTGTATAAACATACATAATCAGGGAGAAATTAGCTCCCAATTTTTCGGAGTCGACTTAGTAATTAAAGTATAAACTTGTTTGTAGGTTGGGCGTCCGGCACGTGTTCGATTCTTTTCAATCGCCAAATGCAAACAATCTTCTGTTTAAGCGTCAGACCACCCAATTCAAGATTTGACGCATACTCAACTCACCCTCCACGATGTCGGCAGGATACTTCATCTGGCGGATATTCTGACCTTTCCAATATCGGGTATTGTAGGTGGCGCGGTGAGAATCTATCCACTGGGGTCTTTCGACCCCCTGCTGGACCAGCCAAGCCTGGGAAAGCCTAAATTGGGTAACTCTTGTTTTGGGATAAGTATAAAAAAGGCATCTTAATTTACGTACAATGCTCATTTTAATGTTATAATTTTTCGTTGGCTCATTTTAGTATCAAAATTGAAAAAAAAAAAAAAATCACTTTAAGTGTCTTTGGTAGAAAATACCGGCCAAAATAGTTACGTAGCATTTTTAACTTAAAAAAGTGGCTGAATTGGCCAAACAGCATCGCTTAGTCAAACATGGCTGGGTTGGACTAAACGGCGTTGATTACGTAACAAAAGTTCAAGGGATGCTTCCAATCCCCTGAAACTCTCCTCGTGCTTCGAAGCCTACAAAAAATTCAAATCCATGTGAATTGGCCGAACAGCATCGCTTAGTCAAACATGGGTGCATTGGCTGGATTGGACTAAACGGCGTTGATTAAACTCTCCTGGTGCTCCGAAGCCTACAAACTACTAAAAATCACGCATACGTACGTCCGCATAATATTCTCTTTCAGATTTCATTAAGTAGTCAAGCTGGGAGCCCTCTCGAAAGGTCGCACGCCCTTGAGAAACCCATCTCTTAGGGCATCAATTAATTAAGTAAATGGCAACAAAAATGAAAAAAAAAGCGAATAATAAAAATGACGATAAAATAGGACTTGTGGGCATTCTAGACCTAACCTCACTTCCCATAGTACCTACGGCCCTATACTATGTGAGTCTTCCCATTAAGGAAAACTTTCGAATTTTGGATTGTGAAAGGGTGGCGCGGCCATTCGATCGTCCCAAACCGTTGGTCGTTGTTCATTTCTATTATCTACACAGCTAGGTCTTGATTTGTCCGATGCTGCTAAAAGTAGGACACATGACTCCTAGGAAAGTGGCCTACTAATGAATCTCAAAGACATTCTCATCATTCGGTGGCCTATTTTAGAGTCACTCGGAGCTTTGGCAACCACCGTAGGAGGTGTGATGTACATGCATCCATTTCAAAGTAGTATAATTAGGACCTTGATACAATTCTATTCCGTTCATCTCATCAGAGGTTATATTCCTTTTTGCTTTTTTTCAGGTTTCTTCTTATTCTCCCTTTGCACCTGCTGAAGAGATCGGAGACATTTGGCCCCCAAAAGGGGTTGGGGTTTTAGATCCTCGTGAAATCCCCCTTCTTAATATCCCCATTCTCCTTTCATCCGGACTGGAGTGCCGTAACTTGGGCTCATCATGCTGTACTTGTGGGGAATGTTGTCATAAAGTAAATAGATACTTTACGGTGTCAAATGTTAAAAAAAAAATAAAAAAAGAAGAAGAGATATGCGTACTAAAAATTTAAAAACTTGTCAAGAATATGTAATTGAATTTTAAAACTTTTTTAAAAGTGTAATTAAATCAAAAAAAGTTATCAAATTAGTGCAATCAAATTATGCTGTTAATATATCAATTTGGTTAAAGGAAAATGTCGACATGGCATTTTTAAATTATCTTCTCTCTTGTACTTGTCATTCTTTTTATTACTTTCTTCTCTAAATCTTATTTAAGTTGGATTAAAAACTAAAAAAAAGGCTAAATTTTTATTTGAAAAAAATTGAAAAAGGGAAAAAAAAACTACGTGGAGTTCCTGGAACCATCCGTCCGAAGTATCGGCTAAACAGCACCCCCGTTGCTCGATATTCCTCAGCAAGGTTGGCGCGTTATAAGTAAGAACCTATGTAGCACAAATACGGACACGCGACACGTAATACGATATGTTGGCACATCATTTCTAAAAAAATAGAGAATTTCGACACATTCTGATATATTATATATTAAATAGATATTTTTATACATAAATGAAAAAAACAATAATAATAAAAGGAGCATATAATTAATTTATACTAAAAATATTAATCCAACATTTGTTAATGTCATTAATTAATTTAATTTGATAGAGATTGAATGAGAAATTCAAAAATTGCAAACACAAAAGAGTAAATTTGAAGGAATATGTCCTTTTTTTCACACTTGTCAGAAATTAGTGAGATTTCTTATAATCCTAAACAAAGCTTGGAGTTCATGATATAAACTGGATTGGAGCTCCTCTGCAAAACAAGGTTTGAGAAAAATGAAAATCGAGGACAAGGAGTCTAAAAGTACGACCAAAAGAAAATGAAATAACTAAATTCGCTATGGAAAATGTGAGAGATAACTCACAAGCCAATGACATAGAGCAAAAGAGATAACTTGCAGGCGTCAAGAGGCAGAAAGAAGCAAAAAAAAAAAATAACAACTTTAAGTGTACGGGGCGGCGGAGTGACACCGGTGAGAAGAGGGGTGTTCCATCGTCACTCACGGGAATGTCAAAACTTAAAAGTGAGAAACTTGAGAGTGGAAATTTTCTTCTTTCCCCCCCCTTTTTTTTTTTTATTATTCTCATTATTTTTTCGTCAAATATTGAAAATTTTTAAATTGACCTTGTGTGTGTTGGAATCGCATGTCGGAATTTTAAACTCGCATGTCGAAGCGTGTCAAGAAAAGTTGATCACGTGTTGGATTTCCCGACACTCATTGACCATATGTCGGAATATGTCGGAGCGTGTCGGAGTATCGGACATGACACGGATGCTTTCGGAGAGTGTTGATGCTTCTTAGGTAAGGATACGTCACCTACCAATGTTCTCCACAATAAAATGCCTTCACTTATCATCTACCGACTAGATCATTGAAAGAGATGGGAGAAAATATGACGCTACCATTGCGCGTTTCGTACGGTAGGACTACCTTTCTAACCATAGGGTTCCTTTTTTTTTTTTTTTTTTTCCTAAAGAATGGTAAGACTAGGTTTGGTTTTCGAATTCCCTTGATGATGTCGAAGCAATAACTGTAAATCATATACACTGAGTATATGACTTTTTCCTTTTTATAATTTCCCTAGTTCGTTGCAATGCTAGAGGTTTTTCAGTCAAGAAAAAGGAAGACTGGCACTGTCCCTGACCTCTTCATTTTCTAGCAATTTTGAGTCAAGATTGGATTTCTCCAAGATTGGAATCTTGATCCCTCCCTAATTGACCTCTCATGGTTTTTGCCAGTTTTGGATTTATGAGTTGAGATTTGGATCTTGAGATGCTATTTGTATGGTAAATTTCTAGCCAATTTGTAGTCTTAGACTCTTAAAATGTCTTCTCATATGTTCTTTACTATGAGTTTCCCCAAAGGAGATATAGTGCCCCTTAAAGAATCTGGATTACCTCTTAATGCCTTTATGTTGCATGATCTTGCTCATGTGGAGTTGAATGCTATTGATTTGGCATGGGATATTGTGGTCGGTTCTCGCCATCCTTGGTGATTGTTGGGGGTACAATTTGAATCGTTCAGGAATGCGAGATTCAATCGCAAACGGAACCTGCGAGCCATTTCCTTAATTTCTAAACGGGAATCCCCAACGAATCCAAAAGCATCGAATCATCGAGTCACGGGGTTGAAATATATATGTTTTTTTTTTTTTGTTTGGTTGAGTGGGGGTACAATTTGAATCGTTCAGGAATGCGATATTCAATCGCAAACTGAACCCGCGAGCCATTTCCTTAATTTCTAAATGGAATTCCCAACGAATTCAAAAGCATCGAATCATCGACTTTTTGGGTGTGTTTGGGAACCACCTCCCAAAGCCCTTTGGGAGTCCAAAGCCCCTTGGGTAAATGCAAGTGTGTTTGGCATTTGTTTTTGGGTTTGCATTCCTCAAATGCCAGCTTCATAAGGCTGAAAGCCTAAGGCAGGTCGGGAGCTGCCTTGGGCTTTCAGCTTACCAAAAATGCTGAGCTTGAGGGACAAATTTTTTTTTTTCTTCCCAAATTATCCTCATTGATTTTTCGTTTGTCCGGTTTTGCCCCCACTGTTCATCGTCTTCTTCTTCTTCTTCCGTGAGCTGTCGCCAGCGATCGTCGCCCAGACGATCGTCGTCGGGGGGTGGCGTGACCGCTGTGACCCAAATATGGGGCGATAGGGTCGCGGGAGGACCTTGCCGCCCTCGATCTGGATTGTGCGACCTCGCCGCCCCCGAATCTGGGTCGCAGCGGCATTGCGCGAACTTGGGCGACAAGATCGCGTGACCCCGCTGCTACCCAGATCTGGGGCGACAGGGTCACAAGAGGACCTTGCCGCCCCCAATCTGGGTCACGTGACCTTGCCGCCCCCGGATCTGTGTTGCGGTGGCGTCGCGCGACCTCCTGCGACCTCGCTGCCCCAAAGCCGAGGGCGGCGAGGTCGCGCAATTGGGCCAGCGAGGTTGCGTGACCCCGTTGTGACCCCGTTGTGACCTAGATTCGGGGCGTCGAGGTCCTCCCACGACCTCAACGCCCTGGATCTAGGTCGCAGCGGGGGCACCGGAGGTCGAGGCGGCATCGTGCAACCTCGCCACCCCAGATCCGGGGTCTCCAGAGGTTGCAGCGGCGTCGCGCGACCTCGCCGCCCCAGATCCGGGTCGCCGAAGGTTGCCGGAGGTCGCCGGCGGTCGCCGGCGGCCGCCTAACCTTCCCGGTCAATTTATTTTATTTTATTTTTTGATAATTTTTTCTCACAAAAGTCTTTTGTATATGTAATTCTCCCAAACACCGTTTTGCCCAAAGGTACTTCACAAAGGGCTTTGAAATTACAATTTATTAAACACATTTTGCATTTTAGAAAATATCTTTAGGCATTTTCTTAAAAACTTTCCCTAAGAGTTTTCCCAAATGCACCTTTTGTCTTCGTAGTCAACGATCTTTGTTGTTGGAGGGAAAGTCTAGAGCGCAATCGGGCCGGGCTTCTGCTCTGGGCGAGATGAGATCTCTCGCTCTTTCCCACCAGCCCAGCTTGGAAGTCCGAACCTTCCCATCTTGCGTGATGCGGGCGGTCTTCTCATAGACCCGCCAGGCCTGCGAAGCCTGAATTGGGTAACTCTTGTTTTTTGTCTTTTTGAATTCACGAAAAAGAGTTTCGAATTCTGGGACTTGGTTCTTTGCAACGCATTCTGGGGTTGGTGTTGTCATGGTCTAAATCATTCGGCTATCGAAATAGTCGTGATGCGTTTCCTGTTTGATGTATTGCTTGGCCTCTTCGTTAGAAGCCAGTGTTCTTGTTGAATGTGTATATGTTGCTTGGGCTTGTTATTCTGTGATGACACTGCTGAGTCGGGGTTTGGCGTGTTATAGTTCTTGGTGGTGAATATTTCTTATGTCTAGAGCGTCATATGGAGGTATTGTATTCCAATTCCTAGTTGTACCTTTAGTTTCAGTAAGCTTGATCTGAAGTTAAATCTGCGAATCTGCATAATCTGTGTATACTGCAGCTGCAATTATCTGGTTTTTTACTTGTAATTCTGCAAAAATTGATGTTGCCTAGTTAATGCGATGTGGGAATATCTTCTGCCCTCAGTGTGTGATCAGAATCTCGGACTGTCGCCGATCAAACTTTCACTCTTTTTGCCAGCTTAGAATTAAGGAGTCGAGATGTGGATCTTGAGATGCTGCTTACATGGTAAATTACTAGCTCGTTTGTAGTTGAAGACTCTCACCCGTCTTTGGTTGAATTCTTTACTATAGGTTTCCCCAAAGTGTATATCCCCCCTTAAAGAATCAGGATGACCTCTTAATGCTTTATGCTGCATAACTATTGATTTGGCATGGGATACCGTGGTTTGGTTCTCACCATCCTTTGAGATTCTTGGGGAGGGATTCTTCTGCCAACTTTGCTTGCATTGCTGATGATAAGAGTCGCCATTTTGCTCGCTGCTCTTAGAGGCTTCTGGAGGTAGGATTTAGGTTAGGGGAGCTTTTGATGTTTGGAAATTTCTTCTAGCCTGTGCAACCCCATATTCGTTACCAAATTCTCCTTGTTTAATTGGGTATGGACACATGCCTACTCATTATTTGCTTTGAAGAGTGTTAGAAATCCTCTGATAACGTAGTTGCTCGTTTTGCAGCGACTCACACTGGTTCTGGTAGCCCTTCGCCTTTGAATTGTTTGAAGCATTCTCTTCCTATAATGGGCCCAAAGACTCTTGCTTTTCCATTCATCTTTTCACTCTTTATCTCAAGTAGAATTCATAATCTTAAGTAAAACACAAAGGCACGCCTTTGGGCTACTCACCCAAGGCCTTCATTTATATGCAAATGCCAGCAGCAGGTACATTGGATTATTTACATAGTACAGACTGATTGTACAATCAATCCAGCAAGATGCAACCATGCCTGTTCCAGTCTCAACTAAGTGTACATTGAAAAGAGATAGTAAAGACAGACAAACAACATACAAGATTGGAGGAAAGTTTGGACCACTAGAATTCAGTTTCTCTGCGGCAACCTTGTGGTCCATTCTTACTGAAAAATGCTGTCCGTTCGCTCTTATGAATGCCAGTGCGGCAAAATAGAGTGAAATGCTCGCAGTTATTTTTCAGAAGATGGTAATTGCCAAAAGAATTGTCCGCATGAAGCTGGGTAGCTGTCTTGACGACTTGTTCACGCGATTTGGTAAACGGTAAGGTGGTGCACGTTCCACGCCTTGCCTGCAAAAATTCTTCTCTTGACTGCTCGTACTTGTAATGGTGAAGTGATCATAGTTTTTTGCCATTCCGGCAGAAGCAATCCACACAGGTTTTGACGACCTCGTGCCCGACATTCGCGTTCTCGCATTCTGGGAAATTGGGACAAATGATGAGCATATAGCTTCTTTGGCCTTCGTCCCGGTGAAATGAATCACGTAACCATTGCCGATGTAAATTCCTGCCATATATACCAGTGTGGAACACGGTAAAAAAACGAAATTTTATTCCCAAATGCACTTCAAGACCTGTTAGAAATGACAAAGTTCTCTTTTTCGAGTCTAAAGGGCGAACTTAGGCCCAGTTCCGGCCATTTGGGCTTTTTCTAGTTGGGTTTTGTCGAAATGTTTATAGAAATCAATTAAACAGTACCCTCGGCCCAAAATGTATGACAAATTTATCTGTGATGAATAAACATTTTGATTAAACAGGGGTTTAATCAAATCAAGTGCCATTAACAGTCAAAATTACCCACTTGAATCTGGAATTATCACTAAAAGTCTAATAACTTAAGCACTATATATGACTAAGCGTGTCTGGTTGATTCTCACACGTGATATATACAATGGATACTTAGATGTGAATCAGAGGGAAATTGTGAGCGTTGTTACTTGATCTTATGACCTATAATTCAATGCCACGCCACTTGCGAGACAAACTCCCTTGCCCCCAAAAGCAATAGATGTCGATGAAAAAGGTTAAAACAAAACTTGGGATTGTAAATCTTGCAGTTGAATTGTACATGTTTTCAATTCGAGAACAATGTCTCAGTATCTAGAAGTAAGAGAGTTTGTTAGGTGCAGGGGGAGCATGACTTCCCCCTTGACCCATACCAATCAAGAAATTGCTCATCCGTTTGACTTTTGATAGACGTGAATTTTTCTCCATCCAAATTGGGCATTACATACAGGCAAAGGTCGGTAAAGGCACGCGTCGTGGTCCTTTGTGATCTCTCATGCACAATTCAATTTGATTAAGTCCAAAGAAACTCCTTAAAAAAATATATCGATTATCATCTTTTTAATAAATATGTCGATATCATTTAATGACCCAAAGAAGACATGCTCCAATCAAAACCAATAAACGAGCATTATGTTTTGCCACCGGATTGTACCGATGGAATGGAACTTTTAGTAATCGGGTGGCCTTAGCCACGAAAAAAAAAAAAAGGGTAAATAATAAGTAAAGGAGCGTTATCGAATTTTAACAAAAATAAATAAGCACTACGAATTTTGATTACATAAAGATAAATTCTTCAAGATCAGAAGTGGAGATTGGGCTGAGGGAACTGCTGAATTAATTCTGGTAGAAAGGAGTACGGTCGGTATGTGCAAATCTTAGCAAATGTTAACTTAAACACCGAGCCGGAGTAGAAGGAGAACTGACCGTGGTGTGAATAAATTCCGTGCAATCCATATCGGAATATATTATCTCCAATGTTCAGATCTTCCGGCATCACCAACTTCCCCATCATCACTTCCCTCACCATTTTCGGCCTGCGCTTCGCACTGTAGCGGTGCCGCCAAAAGGTTCGGTGGAAGACCACCAGGAGGAGGAGGACTTGGGCTGTCTTCGTAAGAGAAGGAATCGAAAAGAAGAGAAATGAATTGTATAAGCGTTTGCTTAGACTACTGAGATGTTGATTCTCTATGATGTTCTGAGTTTGGTGTGAGGCAATGCATGCACAATGTGCATGTATATATAGCACGAAGGAGAGGTCAAACTATGGAGAACCAGTACAAAAAGATGGCTGGCGAGAGAGAGACAGCTCCTACGCGGAGTTTCTTGGATCTTTCGGGGGAGTGGATAAAACGAAGGCGTACGATAACAATAGCGCAGCGCATGTCGTGCTCTGCATGGGTTTTGTTCTCATGCATATCGTAGCGATTAAAGTACAAATGCCACCAGGATTCCATCGGTTAATCCTCTCTCTGCCATGGGAGAACCTCTCTCACCCAGGTGAGCTACCCCCTATCCAAATGGGATAGTATGCCCAAACAAAACCCTAGAAATTCGCATCGCCCGTTCACTTTCCACCCAAATCACAGAAACCAAAACATCATTTTCCCAAAATGAAGATCCACTTCTCTTCGAAACAAAACCCTAGAAACCCATCACTGTTCGATTACTTCAAAATGTAACCCCACTTCTCTCTGTCTAGAGCTCCCCTCAATCCTTAAGTTTCTTGGTCGGGAGTCCCAACTTGGAGAAGACAAGTGACCGCAACCAGATCTTGCTAGAAGGAGCAGCAACTCAATGTATGTCCTCAACTCCCCTTATTCCGAGAGATCTGACGATCGGGAGCCCTGGGAGGAAGGAAGGTGACTGCACCCCAGTTTGCGCTGCAGTCAGGTAGTTTCCAAATTGTTTTTTTTTTTCTTTGGTACTCAGGGAACCCCGGCGCACAGTAACGTACGCCATTGGCTCGGCGGGTAAACCCTGGAGTAACGCTAGCAGAGGACCCACCACCTCGATGCCATGCTTAAGACGCCGATGCTTTCCCTAGGGTTTGATCCCCTCACCTTTCCCCCAAGACAAAGGGGTTCTTATCCAGCGGAGCCACCAAAGCCGGTGGTAGTAGTTTCCAAATTGTTAGTAGCTGAGGAAAGCAACAAAATGCAGGTATTATTAGTACTTGTTGATTACATTGCCATCATGAACGAAGGAGAAGATCAGGGTAAGAGGCTGGCTGCCCTTTGTAGAAGTTTGGGCGAGTTATGGTCTGAGGAGGATGCAGTTACCATTGGAGGTGACGTTCCTGCAGAAAAAAAAAAAAACGAGAATGTGAATTAACGCTCATAGGAAAACTATACTCGAAGCCAAATGTAAATCTTCAAGCTTTCTTCAGCACAATGAAAAGGGCGTGGAAATCAGAATCAGTCATGTGTGATATCCTCGGACCAGGGCTATTCTCCTTTACTTTTGAGTCGGCAGTAGAAAAAAATAGAATATTATCTTCAGGCCATTGGTCCATTTCCAGCAATCTCTTAATCCTAAAACAGTGTGATCCTAACACCCCTGACCACTCCTATATTTTTACACATTGCGATTTTTGGGTACACATTCTTGGACTACCTAGAGGTCACATTACTGTACAAACAATCACAGATATAGCCGCGACTATGGGCAGAGTGCAGGAAGTTAAGATGGAATCTAAAGGATTTGGTCAGGCAAATGTGGGTAAAGCAAGGGTGCACCTAGATCAACAGCAGCGCATCTAGTGTAGTGGTATCATAGTACCCTCCCACGGTACTGACCGGGGTTCGATTCCCCGGATGCGCATGTGCTTGGATTCTTTTTCGTTTTTGTCGTTCATTGCCCCCTGCCCCCGCGGCCACCATGAACACAAGTGCTGATCTTTTTTAGGACAATTGGTCGAGTTGGGGGTACAAATTGAATCGTTCAGGAATGCGAGTTTCAATCGCAAACGGAACCCGCGAGTCGTTTCCTTAATTTCTGAACGGGAATCCCCAATGAATTCAAAGCCATCGAATCATCGACTTTGACTTCGTAGTCAGCGATCTTTGTTGCTGGAGGGAAAGTCTAGAGCGCAATCGGGCCGGGCTTCTGCTCTGGCCGAGATGAGATCTCTCGCTCTTTCCCCCCAGCCCAGCTTGGAAGTCCGAACCTTCCCATCTTGCGTAATGCAGGCGGGCCCCCTCATAGACCCGTCAGGCCTGCGAATCCTGAATTGGGTAACTCTTGCCTTTTGTCTTTTTGAATTCACGAAAAAGAGTTTCGAATTCTGGGACTTGGTTCTTTGCAACGCATTCTGGGGTTGGTGTCGTCATGGTCTAAATCATTCGGCTATCAGAATAGAGTCGTGGTGCGTTTCCTGTGTGATGTATTGCTTGGCCTCTTTGTTCAAAGCCAGTGCTCTTGTTGAATGTGTATATGTTGCTTGGGCATTTTTGCATCGATAGGATTATGATGTTAGTACTGATTTATCACTGCTTGTTATTCTGTGATGATACTGCTGAGTCGGGATTTGGCGTGCTATAGTTCTTGGTGGTGAATGTTTCTTATGTCTAGAGCGTCATATGGAGGTATTGTATTCCAATTCCTAGTTGTACCTTTAGTTTCAGTAAGCTTGATCTGAAGTTAAATCTGCGAATCTGCATAATCTGTGTATACTGCAGCTGCAATTATCTGGATTTTTACTTGCAATTCTGCAAAAATTGATGTTGCCTAGTTAATGCGATGCGGGAATATCTTCTGCCCTCAGTGTGTGATCAGAATCTCGGACAGTCGCCGATCGAACTTTCACTCTTTTTGCCAGCTTAGAATTTAGGAGTCGAGATGTGGATCTCGAGATGCTGTTTACATGGTAAATTACTAGCTTGTTTGTAGTTGAAGACTCAACCGTCTTTGGTTGAATTCTTTACTATAGGTTTCCCCAAAGTATATACCCCCCTTAAAGAATCAGTATGACCTCTTAATGCCTCTATGCTGCATAACTATTGATTTGGCATGGGAAACCGTGGTTTGGTTCTCACCATCCTCTGAGATTCTCGGGGAAGGATTCTTCTGCCAACTTTGCTCGCATTGCTGATGATGAGAATCGCCATTTTGCTCGCTGCTCTTGGAGGCTTCTGAAGGTTGGATTCACGTCAGGGGAGCTTTTGATGTTTGCAAATTTCTTCTAGCCTGTGCAACCCCATATTCGTTTACCAAATTCTCCTTGTTTAATTGGGTATGGACATATGCCTGCTCATTATTTGCTTTGGAGAGTGTTAGAAATCCTCTGATAACGCAGTTGCTCGTTTTGCAGCGACTCACTCTGGTTCAGGTAGCCCTTCGCCTTTGAATTGTTTGAAGCCTTCTCTTCCTATGATGGGCCCAAAGCCTCTTGCTTTTCCATTAATCTTTTCGCTCTTTATCTCAAGTAGAATTCATAATCTTAAGTACAACACAAAGGCATGCCTTTGGGCTACTCACCCAAGGCCTTCATTTATATGCAAATGCTAGCAGCAAGTACATTGGACAATTTACATAGTACAGACTGATTGTGCAAGCAATCCAGCGAGATGCAACCATTCCTGCATTCCAGTCTCAACTGTACATTGAAAATAGATAGTAAAGACAGACAAACAACATACAAGATTGGAGGAAGGTTTGGACCACTAGAATTCAGTTTCTTTGCGGCAACCTTGTGGTCCATTCTTACTGAAAAATGCTGTCTGTTCACTCTTACAAATGTCAGTGCGGCAAAATAGAGCGAAATGTTCGCAGTTATTTTTCAGAAGATGGTAATTGCCAAAAGAATTGTCCGCGTGAAGCTGGCTAGCTGTCTTGACGACTTGTTCATGCGATTTGGTAAACGGTAAGGTGGTGCATGTTCCACGCCTTGCCTGCAAAAATTTCTCTCTCGACTGCTCGTACTTGTAACGGTAAAGTGATCGTAATTTTTTGCCATTCCGGCGGAAGCAATCCACACAGGTTTTGACGACCCCGCGCCTGACATTCTGGTTCTCACATTCTGGGAAATCGGGACAACTTTGTTGCTTGGGGCTAGTCTTGGACAGCGATGGGCATATAGCTTTTTTGCCCTTCGCCCTGGTGAAATGAATCACGTAACCATTGCCGATGTAAATTCCTGCCACATATAGCCGCGTGGAACACTGTAAAGAATCAAAATTTCAGTCCCAAATGAACGAAGATGAAGTTTGGGTTAGAGAAGATTAGGCGCGAACCTTATAACCTGTTAGAAATAGTGACGATGTTCTTTTCTTTTCGACTCAAAAGAGTCCCGCATTTGGGCTTTTCTAGTTGGGTTTTGTGGAATGTATATTTGGGTTGGATTTGAATTCTGTCGGTCCGCATGGGCTTGTAATTGGACATGGTTCCCCCATTGTTTTCCCCGTCGGCAATAAAGACATTTACTTGTGGAAAAAAAGAGAAAAAAAAAAAAAGGCTTTCTAATAGCAATGAGAATATTTCCAACAAAAAAAAATAGCATTGAGAATACGTACAAATGGAAAAAAGAAAACGAAAGTAAAAAAGAAATCTATGAGAAAAGATGTATGCGTACGTGGTGAATAAACATTTTGATTAGGCATTGGGGGTTGATGAAATTGAGTCATTAACGATCATAATTATCCATCTGAATCTAGAATTGTCGCTAAAAATCTATTCATTGTTAACTTAAGCACTATGTCACCAAGCGTGTTAGTTGAGCCTCACTGCAACATAGGATGGATATATGGATGTGAATAAGTGGGACTATTGTGAAGTTGTTACTCGATTTCTATAACCTATTTATAGGTATCATGTCACTTGTAAGACAAAATCATCCCGAAATTTTTAGATATCATGAGACAGACTTGAAAGGAATTTGAGATTATAAATCTCATAATTAAATTACATAAACCATCTCAAGCACATAAACATAAGAGAGCTTTTAATAGGTGCAAAAGAATTATGGCATTCCCTTTGACCTAAACCAATCAAGAAGAATCATTTTCTCATCCGCTCAAGGAAAAAAAAAATTAAAATTGTATTACGTGACTTTTGATATGCAAGATTAAATGAAAGTTGCTTTATCGAAAGATGTGCAGCGGAGTACCCACCATGCGTGGCGCCCTTTAAACATGACTTAGAAAATGTCGATAATTCGACGGACTTTAGTACACATGCGTTCCCTAGTTTCCCATAGAACTAATTAACATCCTTAAGTCAAGGGTCAAATGTGTTTGGAATTGTCTTAATCTGACTGGATTTACATGTGCGCCAGTTGATGTTGATGTGACGTTATGCTTAACTCACCATATGAGATGGTCATGGCCGCTCTAATTAAAGTAAGTCAAGTCGAAAAACGCTCCTTTCCTTTTTGAAGATTACCGTCTAAATGTTGACAGGGTTTAATGTCAAAAAGAGACACCCTCCAATCGGAATCAACTAACTGAGCATTAACCACCTGATTGTACTGCCTGAATGAACTTTTTGGTAATATGCTCGCCAAAGAAAAAGAAGAAAAAAGGAGATAAATAATAAATAAACGAGCTTCATCAAACTTTAAATTACGTGAAGAGGAATTCCTGAAGATGAAAAGCTGATGCTGACTTTTGTCATCCGTTTTGGGATGAGGAATATGGTGAGTTTGGCTTGGGAGAAATGAGTTTGGTCAGTAAGAGCTCTCACAAGCCAAAGTGCAAAATTTAAAACTTCAACCTGGAGCCGCAGTTGAAGGGAAACATTTCTATAAGGAATATGGAAAAGAAAAAAGATGGAGAGGAAAAATAGTAATGCAAAAAACAAAAAAGGGCGAGAACGGTACCGTGGTGTGAATAAATGCCATGCATTCCATATCGGAATATATGGTCGCCGACGATCAGATCTTCCAAAGTCTCCACCTCCGCCATGGCTTCCCTCACCAAGTTTTGGCCTGGACTCCGCAGTCTTCAACTAGTGCTTCGAAGTAGCGGGGCTGCCAGAAGGGCCGATGGAAGAGGAGGGAGAAGGAGGAGGAGGGAGAAGGAGGAGGGTTATGGGGAAATCGAAGAGAGAAGCATGTCTGCGAGAGCGAATTTAGGCAGGAGTGTTACGAATCAGGAGAGAGAGCAAGGGGAGAGAATAAATAATAAGGTTGGTGTCATGTAGTTCAACGTGATGAATGGGCAAGACAAGCCATTGTCCTCTTTTTATCTCAGCATCAGGAGAGAGAGCAACGGAAGCGAAAAAGGGTTGGCAGTGCTGTAGTTGGGGATGTAAGAGTTTTCCTTTAATGTGGACTAAATTAATTGACATTGTTATTTACCGTTTAACGTTTACCGTTTTACGGGAATTGGTATAAGGTGAGATAGAAGGTTTTTTAATTAGTCTAATATGGGACTGGCTAGTGTGGGCCGAGTTGAGCCTGGCCCATAATGAGGGGGACTGGTTGGAAACTCTATAAATAGTGCTCAAGTCTCTCCTCTAACCCTGATCTCACATATCCTCACCTAAGGGACGTTATTCTAACGTCAATCGTGAGGGGCCGCCTCATTAAGCCAGTGACTCAGAGGGCAATAGAGGAGAAAGATTTGATGCGTGGATAAACCCCTTGAGTGTGGGCAATCCCTTTTGCTTCCGCTTTCAAGAACGAGATCCTAAAATATGTGCGCTAATCTTCTATTCTTGGGTGTGTGTTCTTGTTCTAGTTATGGAGATCTTGGGGTTGCGCAATTTGCGTCCTACATGTGGTACCAGAGCCTCCATAACCCTAGAACTTAAACCCTAATTGATTTTGCCCTAAATTGTATGGTTGAGCCCTAATTAGTATGGATCTTGCCATAATTTGTGATTTTCGAAATTTTTTATTCATTAAAAAATAAAATTAAATCACAAATTTGGACTGGGCGAGACGAGACAGGGGTGATTTGTGTAGTTGCATGTGCGTGCCAGGGGCATGCTTGCACGTCTGTGTGTGCGGGCACGGGTTTTGTGTGCAAGCTCAAGCTTGTTAGATTCGACATGCTGCAGTGATTATTGATTTTGCTTCTTGGATCTTCAATTGATGTCAATTGATTGCATCAGAGGAACCTCATTAGGGAGTTATCAGTTTTTGATTTTGTGGATATGTTGCAGACGTTTAAAATCGAGCAAAGAAGATCCGAAGATCAAATCCTCAAAATTTGAATCTGCGTTGGAAAGTCTGACCGCTAAAATAGGAAAGTCCAACTTTCACTAGGACTTGGATTTTGTTTAAAATATATAGAGATATGTTTTGGATAAAATCGTTTAAGATAGGAAACGGAATCCTATGAGAAGCTGGCTTAATGAGATAATTAAAAAAAAAAAAAAACTTTTGTTGCTCATGCATATTCCTTTTAACCTTTGAATGATGGATGTCTTAAGAATCTATGACCAAATTGATTGTACTAATTAACACATCTGCTAAGTGTAGGTAATGCATGTTAGTTAAGTTATTGCATATTATACCTAAACTCATATAATCACTGGTTAACGTCTATCAAATTGAATATTTTTATGGTTAAGGAGTATGGTAATAATTATGCAGAGCAATAGTATCACTGTTATAGTTTAGATATTTAGTTCTGTGATTTGACTCAATTAATAGGCCACTGGTTGAAGTAATGATATTTGTTACTTAAAATTGACCAATAAATTAGTTGTTGGCCTTGGAGTCATGTTTTGCCGTATGAAACTCATGAGTTATAATGGATCAGCTGTCAGGCTTCTCGATCTGGTATACCATGTATTGCTATTGATGTTGATTGGTGATAGATTCTCTAGATCAACATTAAAAGAATCATTGGAATCTGTAATTTTGTTGCACAAGAGAAGTTTCCTGTGTTACTGTGATTGGTAATCTCATTGAAATCTATCTTTCAAATTATATATATATATATATATATATGTATGATTAATTTTATAAGGCAATGTAATTAGCATGGTATGTGATTTCAGTGATATGTGCCCCTATCACTAAAGTTGAAATCACATGTATATGGTGTATGTGAGATATAAATATATCCCTGGTATGAGAGAGTTTCAATGATTCAATTGAGTAGTGACTGCCAAAGTGGCACGCTTGATTGGGTTTGAGAAATTTCGGTCTCGTATGTTGGTTGGGATGTCTCCTGGTCTAATGCATAGTCATATTCCCAAAGGAGGTGATTGTGTATTAGTTCATGGAGGGATGCATGATGGTGATCAGTCCTAGTGGCTCATCTGCCCAAAGGTGATGAATTCACGAAGATTGGAACATATTCTCATAACCGCTATCATGTGGGCAGTGTACAATTGCATGTCATGTATTCTGCCCAAAGGTGATTATATGATTAGGCATGTAACTCTGGATGTGTACTTGTACGTCGAGTTACACGGTGCTCATAGGATGCTAATTATATACATTGCTTGTTTTTTAAGTCACTTTTCTGTAATTAATAATTCCATTATTATTGAGGTTTTTACTGCTTCAAATTTTAAGTTGTGGACATATGATTTATTGCTTGAGAAAAGAGCAATAGAATGTGCTTACTGTCCATTAAGCGTTCCATTCTGAAACACTTGAAAAGTGATTTGCCTACTAACTGCACTGCTAAGAGATGATGGAAGCCTTAGTGGCTTGTAATTATGTCTTGTTTAATACCGAAATTAGGACACATCTGCAAAAATTGCGTTTAAGTCCTAATGACATATACATCTGGTATATGGTTAAAATGTTGTCGGGCTTAATAATGGCCGTGAGTATTTTGGCAAGTATGACCATGCGAAATAGCTTAAAGGGTCATTTGTCGAATACTTGGTAAATTCTGGTGTGGTAATTTAATTACTATACCTATAAATCTTGACAAAAGATTTGGCCAAAAGGTATAATTGCACCATAATGTACATAGTGATGAGTATGATTAGTAAGACTAATTTATTCGGTTTTTTATGGGATGATATTTTGAAAACATCCTTTTCACACACAAAAAGTGTTTCTTATCCTCAATCGAGTGTGTGATTAGATGCCATAAAAGGTAATATACAATCTATGAAACATGTTTGGAAAATTACTGACTTGTCTAAAGATCACAAGTTCTTTAGTTGCAAATTGGCATACAAAACTAAAAGGATTTCAAAAAAAAAAAAAAAAAAAAGATTGTGGAGTTTAAAGTTAAACTTGTCGTTAAAGTTTTCACTCTGAAAGAGCGGTGGATAGTTAATAGTGAAGAAATAATTATTTCTTTAAAAGATTTTTTCAGAGTGCATGTAGCATTATTTATTTAGTTACGCCAAATAGATACAAAATCTATATAGTGCAACTGGAGGATTTTGCAGCAAATTTAAGTAAACTTGTGTGTAGACTGAAAAGTCTTATTAATAGTTTTATGCAAGTTTCCAAACAATATTAATAAAGTTTCATAGTGTTATTATTTTGTTCAATTGGGAACAAAGTAATTCAATATACTGCAAGGTCAGTGGGAGGAAATTTTTTTTTCTCATATTCTATGTACATAATACATATTTATGTTAGCAGGAAGTGCAGTGCAGTGAATAAAGTTCTATGTCTACTATATAAGTAGAGTTTGTAACTTTATTTTAGGCTGTTAATTGTGCTATTATGCTTCGAAACTTTATGTTTTGACTTTATGGATAGACCCATACGGTTGAGTTGAGACAATACATTCGTTGTATTTTTATTAATAACAAATGTCTCAAGGGGTCTAAATATATGGCGGTCAAATATTTTTGACCATAAAGAAACAGTACAAAAAGGTGACGTTAACATATTTTCACAGATGATGTGATTGCAGATCCACTAACTAAAGACCTACGCCCATGTGTATTTGAGTGACATGTCATTAGCATGGGTCTAGGAGTGTCTTCGGATACTGTTGTTTAGTGGGAGCTATTTTGGCTTTATTCTGATAAAATTCACATCTGTGGTTCGTTACAATTTAGTAACGGTTTGATATGTATCAACTTTTGCATTCAATAGAATAATTTTGAATGTGTTGTTATGTTGAATACATATTGATAAAGTCTCAAGGTATTACCTTGAGTGAAGGCTAGGAGCATCCGGTTTTTAGCCTTGTGCATATGTTCTTGTAAAAGGTTAACTATAAGGATAAGACATATGTGGGTTCATTAGAACCGTAATTTCATTCTCTTGTGGCACAAACTTTTGTGTCGTCTAAGTAAGAGAATTGTGACTGACAAATGGATCTCTTTATGAGAGATGTTAGCCATTTGCCACACTATCATATTTAATCCATATCAATAAAGTTGAAAGCACTTGTGACCATAGAAGGCTCTGTGTGTATACATGCAGTTACCGCCATGATTCGGTGTTGGAGGCTTTATGGGATAGGATTGACTATTAAGAATTATCTCTAGACCAATGTGCGCACATACAATACAATTTCAATTAATATAGTCCAAGTGGGAGAATGTAAGAGTTTTCCTTTAATGTAGACTAAATTAATTGACATTGTTATTTACTGTTTAACGTTTACCGTTTTACGGGGTTTGGTCTAAGGTGAGATAGAAGGTTTCTTAATTAGTCTAATATGGGACTGGCTAGTGTGGGCCGAGTTGAGCCTAACCTGTAATGAGGGGGACTGGCTGGAAACTCTATAAATAGTGCTCAAGTCTCTCCTCTAACCCTGATCTCACATATCCTCACCTAAAGGACGTAATTCTAACGTCAATCGTGAGGGGCGGCCTCATTGAGCCAGTGACTCAGAGGGCAATAGAGGAGAAGGATTTGATGCGTGGATAAACCCCTTGAGTGTGGGCAACCCCTTTTGCTTACGCTTTCAAGAACGAGATCCTAAAACAGGTGCGCTAATATTCTATTCTTGGGTGTGTGTTCTTGTTCTAGTTATTGAGATCTTGGGGTTGCACAATTTACGTCCTACAGGGGATACTAGCCAGCTCCACATCTGCTGAGGGAATCTTATCAGTCTATCCCGTTTAGTGCGTGAAGGCCAAAGATCTTCTGGGACAAGGACCGACGTGGATGCTGTCATCATGCATTGACGAAGAAATTCCTTGTACATTTCGCGCATAAGCTTCACTGCTTGTCAAGTTATTTCCCTTCTTCTTGCCTTGCTGCTAAAGATCGACCCATTGAAGTGGTATCGAAACTAGAGATATCTAGCACGACAAACGGTAGTTTTTTTTTTTTTTTTTTTTTTAATTTGGACTAGGAGATAATTGTATTTTGATTCAGTTATTATTGACAATTGGCATTCCTTAAAAATGAAAAAAAAGGGGGGAAGAGAGGGTGTGTAAGGTGGACCAAAAAATTGTTCTTTGAACTCACTCGGCAAAAAATCCTTCCATTCAAAAAAAATAAAAAATAATAGAAGAATGTATGTTTATATATTATCCAAATTGAATTATATGTAATGTCAAAAATTCAGTTTGATTGTATATCTTCATGTGTCAAAATCCTAGGAACAACGGAGTCCATGGAGTGGATTGAAATTGATGAAAAACCAATATCGATACTACTGCCTATTATTATTGAATAGAAACTAAAATGAGGCATGGCCAAGTAGTAAGGCAACGGATTTTGGTTCCACTATCCATAGATTCGAATCCTTCCATCCCAAGAACACACATGTTCTATATATAGATAGAAATATATATTATCTGAAGAAAGAAAGGTTGTCTTTTTGAACTACCTTCTCTACTTTTTAAGAGTAATATTGGACATGGAGAGACACTTGTGAGATTTTGTAGGATTGCTAACAATTCCAAAAATTTAAACCGTTAGATAACTGCATGATTTATTAATTAAATATTCTAATATTCCCCCTCACCCATAAGCTCGACTTTGGTTAAGCCTAAAGCGTGGAAATATATAATTGAGGAGGTAGATAGAGACTTAGAGAAATTTGAAAATTGGGAGTGTGCAATAGAATTCCGATAGTTTCACTTGAAAATATTGTCAAAAGGGGGGTCATGTATGAACCTATTAACATATCCGATTGGATCTATTTTCACTCAAAATCATAAGTCACTGAGTCATAGACCCATTGTGCTCCATACTACATCATTTCCTCAATGTAGGACTTTTTATAATACAACTTACGCGGCCAAAAATAGTTGATTATATTTCTTGACGTAGCCGGTATTTCCCTACGAACATGTCTCCGATTGATGGGTCACAAGCCGTAGACATCACTCACAGGCATATTTGGGCATGGATGAATCCACTTGCTGGGATCAACCAATCAAAATTTAGCGCGTCTTTGTCACTTGCCGTCGAGAACATCATTTCTAGACGGAGCAATAATTCAAAGGCTACACCGCCTTCCAGTTTCCACGAAGTTCCCCTTCCAAGTCATGAAAAATTAGGAGATGGTTTGAAAAGTAGGTGCCTGCGGACACACGTGGGTTATATAATTAGCATGGTGGCTGTCAGCTTTGCATGTTATAAAACCTAGTCCTAATTCAGGGCATGAGGCCATCGTGCAACTCATGGAAAGAGACTGACTCGCACTAAATTGTCTTTAATCGGCATCGATACGACCGTTGATCACGACAAAAAAGAAGAAGAAGAAGAAGAAGAAGAAGAAGATGGAAGCCGACTCTCGACCACTAGAATAGGGAAAAAGAATTAGAAAGGAGTCCATTCATGAGATTTGACTTTGACATTTGCCATTTTTTGGGGCTAGTCGGACCACGAAAGTTGGCATTGTCATTTTATTATCCAAAGCCAATTTCCTTTTTCATGTCTACTGCGGTCTTAATACGTCTGGATCTCTCCGATGCTTGCTAAAGTAGGATATATGACTTGTATCTGCAGAAGTACGCAGTCTGTAGGATCCAATTCGGTATAACAGATTCCATATCGCGTTACAGTAAATTGTCTCCCTTTTAATAAAAGTTCGACGAAGGTTTGTGTTGCTACTCGCAACTCGTTATTAGCAGTAATTTTGCTGCGATGTTAGAGATTTTCGGTCGAGAAAAAGAAAGACTAGCAATGCCCCTGGCCTCTTCGTTTTGATCATTCCAGCAATTTCAGGTCATGATTGGATCACTCCGCGGTTTCGTAAACTCCAATTGGGGTCATCATTTTATCTTCTAACAGATAAGACGTATCGCAATAAACACATCGCGAATTTGTGCTTTTTTTCAAAGGCCCATGATCGTTTGTATACCCCTATTTTGGTCATTGGCGACTAACCAACGCGATCATCATGGAGGCACGTGGTACGTGATATCCTGGTTTAGGTCGGCAATCATTCAGTTAAAAATGAACATGGTCTTACAACAAGAAGGTACATTTGATGTAATGGTATCTTAACAGTTTTATTTATTTATTTATCAATTATATCTTTATATCAAACATTCATATGGTTACATCACTCCTGAGAATAGCTACGACCTAAATTTCAGGGTGCTGACAATCATGATTTGCGAAGATTGCCAAGCACGATATGAGTATTGTGACTCAACAATATATATATATTCAGATATCAGGGAGAAAAATGTTTTACTACGATCTTACTTCTATAAAAATTCAACGAGCATAAACTAGAAATTCGAAGGAAGGCCACAGCTCTTTCGTATGTTCTACTAAAGTCTCTCGCTCCATCACCTTTGTTTCAATTAGCTCAGAATCACCGCGTCCTGCGTAATCTAAGGCAAAGTCAAATTGAGCATTATTTCCGTTGCTTAGTCCTCCAAGCTTTAATCTTTATCCTTGACTTTCCTATCCTCCCTCCCAAAGAAAAATAAAGAGATCTTCATGAGCCCAAACACTTTCGAAAGACCCCGTTATGATTTTTATTTTAAAAGATAAACGAAGATATTCGCTATATCAATTTTGACGGGTTTCCTAGTGCCCATGGGTGTCTTCATCGCGTGTATCTTTGTAATAAAATAAAATAAAAATCACTCAGAATCCAATTTGTGGTTAAGGAATGAACATATACATGTATTAGGTGTATGATATGTTCAATTCTTTACTATGCCAAATGCAAAGAATCCTTTGTTTAGACCACCCAGCCGAGCAGGGAGGGATGGGGTGGGGACGCGCAAGTTTCAGGAGTGGGTTTCGACGCCCACGCCCTGTAAGAGGCAGGGCAAAAGTCTGAGAGTGAGTGTAGAATAGGTATAGAGTAGGACTGACAAAAAAAAATAAAACCTAGTCTATGAGGTTGGCACGACGTTCCATTTACCGGAGACTTACGTAGTTAAGTTGAGATTCGCATAGTCATTAAAAAAATGGTAATAAACACTCGTCCATTATTTCAGCATGATTTTTAATGCAGTCCCACGGTACCGACCGGGATTCGATTACCTGGATGCACGATTGTTCTCTTTCTTTTTTCGGAAACGAGAAATCGCAGAAGCCGGAATTCATAGATAATCATCATCGACAAAAAGATGATCCAATAAAAAATGCATTTGCCATGGGACTCGCACTCTTTAGGCGTTGTCTGTCCATAGTTGCAATTGACACTAGATGTCATAATCTAATTACGTTACCGAAAAGGCCAAGAAAGGTACTTTACCAGTTGGTACTTTTCTTAAGCAAATGGCCAAGAAAGGTACCTCTAATTTCTAATTTATACATAAAAAAGAGCTTCAACTATTCAAAAATTTACTGCACCGAGAACTAGGCAAAATGATTATATTGAAATTTCGTGCGAAAAATTAGGACTGAATTAACTAAATTAAAAAGTTTATGACTTGATTGATATATATATATATATATATATATATATATATATATATATATATGTATGTATATATAATAGGTCTAGATTGATTGGACAATTTCTTTTGAACTTAACACTGATGGGGGTATCCCACTGTAAGTTGGGGCTCGATCCGGAACCCTCGAAGATGAAAAGTGGAGATTGATTTTGTCATTCGTTCTGGGCCAAGGGAACTGTTCATTCAAGTTTGGCTCGTGAGAAGAGAGGACTTTGGAAACTTAAGGACGAAACTTAAAGTGGTTGATTCACCCGACGTTGCAGCATCGGACAACTGGCAGTGCCAGATGCTGAATCCGCGTCGGAGGTTCTAGAAATGCAGACGCTAGGAAAGTGGAGAGAGAGAGAGAGGCCGACACAAGTTATGTTTACTTGTGGAAGTTCAAGTCAGTGCGAACGTGTTGCAATAGAAAGTGCAGCCACGATAATATAGAAACGGACGCTAATATCACGAAAAGCTCTTTTAACTTATTACGTTGACAATATATTTATTTGGAATTAATTTTTTGATTATCAAAAACTTGAAATTCAGTTTGTGATAAATTTATCTTTCATTTATTTATGAAAGGTAAACTTTTGTATTATATAACTCAATAATTTGATGGTAAAATTTAACGAAAATTAATAATGGATAAAATTGTCACAAATATATCAGTTTGACCTTTTTTGATAGTCAAAATATTAATTTGAAGTAAATTTATCACAAATATACTAGTTTAGAATTTTTATGATATTAACCTTACCTCTGCAATAACCATTCCTTTGTAGTTAACAAATTGTTTATTTGGTCACAGTTGCCAAATATCATATCTTAGGCAAGTCCCACAAGGAATTCCACGGAGACAAATTTAAGAGATAAGCAAGACTCCGCATTAGATGACTTAGTGAAGCTGCATTCGATTCTTTTGTGGAGTAAATCTCCTTCTCCTTCATATCACAGCGTGCAACAGGGATAGCTCGTTGGGCATCTTCTTCGTATCGCTGCTATTCCAGACCTCCGATGGCTTCAATAGATCATTTCGATGAGATGGCAAGCCAATGGCTTTTCCCGAAGGCCGATTAAGAGGCGTCCTTCGACCGGTTCCAGAAATATCGAGCCTTGCCCTCATCGTCGGGTGTCCAGAATAATGGCAGTTTTACACTAGGAGTGGGGAAGAAAGGATAATTAACAAAAGGGTCGGGCTCTATCTTTAGCGGTGCTGTCCGGAGCAATTGGATGTCACGTTCCAATTATGTTAGCCTAAAGACCCGTTACTTTCATTAACCTCCCACTTTGGCATCAAAAGGAATTTCGACTTTTCAGAAATTCACGACATAGGAGAATCGCTGGCCAACCCTTATCAGTTGTCTGCGAGGGCCATCAACCCTCGCTGATCGCAGGCGAGGACCGCCCAACCCTCGGCCGTTGGGTGCTGGTCACAAGGCCCTTGCCAACCATGAAGCCCTCTCCGGCCGCACATGAGGCTTGCGAAGTCCTTGCTAACGATGCTCACCAAATTTCGTAAGAAAAAAAAGGAAAAAAAAAAGAAATAAAAATAATTCAAATTTTTAAAAAATTATAAAAAGTTGTTTACATCAGTATTAGTCGTTATGTGTGACGCTATTGACATCTACATTGGCGATTTTCTAGTTAAAATTGACTGAATGGACTCAATTACATGTAAAAATATTTAGGACTCAATTTGCAAAATCAAAATATTTAGGATTGGATTAGTAAAAGTGTAATACGTTTAGAACTTTTTGGACAACTTTTTTATTGTTCTTTTGTAGCCACGCATTGGTTATTTCGTCACAGTTGCCCAAAATCATATCTTGGGTGAGTCCCACGAGGAATTTCATTTCAAGAAGACAACTTAAGAGGCAAAGCAAGATTCACCATCAGATGACTTTGTGGAGTATCATCTGCATTCGATCCTTTCATGCAGTATATCTCCAAATCCCAGCACGCAACATGGATAGCTCGTAGGGCATCTCATTCGTATCATTGCCGTTCCAGACCTGCCATGGCTTCAACAGATCATCTGATGCCAAGTAGAAGGAAAAAAAAATGGATGTCCTCCGATAACTTGCAGATGAGATGGCAACCTAAAGGCTTTTTCCAAAGGCCCATCAGGAAGGATGCTGGATATATTGGGTCTTTCCCTCATCGTCGGGAATCCAGAATACTTGCATTTCACACTATGATTGGGGGAAGAAAGTATCCTCAAGAACAACGGTCAGGTTTGTTGTTAGATGTTATCTTTAAAAAAAATTCGAAAAAATATTAAAATATTAAAATATTAAAAAGTTATAACATCAGTTGTATTGTGTCAGCCAACCGGTGCTCAGTCAGCAAAATCCGACTAAAATGATTAGGAACAACTAAATTGACACCAAACTAAAAAGGTTCAGAATTAAATAAACATAAATATTAAAGGTTTAGGATTTTTTTTTACTGACATATGCCTTCTCATAATTTGCTTTGAAGAGTGTTGGAAATCCTCTGATAACGTTTTTTCTTGTTTGGTAGTGATCCACATTGGTTTGGGTAGCCCTTCGCCATTGAGTTATTTAAAGCATTCTCTTGCAATGATGGGCCCAAAGACTATTGCTTTTCCATTTGTCTTTTCACTCATTAACTCAAGTGCAATCATAATCTTAAGTATGACACAAACGCATGCATTTGGGCTACTCACCCAAGGCCTTCATTTATATGCAAATGCTAGCAGCAAGTACATTGGATTATTTACATAGTACAAATAGATTGTGTAATCGATCTAGTAAGATGCAACAGTGTCTTGTGTTCCAGTCTTAATTGAGTATACATTGAAACAGATAGACACCATAAAAGATTGGAGGAAGATTGGAACACTAGAATTTAGTTTCTCTATAGTAATTTCATGGTCTGCTCTTTGGCTTCCAAAATTTTCTGCATATAATAACTGATAGTTGCCGTCTGTTCACTTTTACGAATGTCAGTGCGGCAAAACAAGGCGAAATGCTTGCAGTTATTTTTCAAAAGACTATAATCGCCAAAAGCATTGTCTGCGTGAAGCTGGCTAGCTGTCTCGACGACTTGCTCACGCGATTTGATAAATGGTAAGGTGGTGCACGTTCCACACCTTGCCTGCATAAATTCTCGTCTTGATTGCTTGTACTTGTAACGGTAAAGAGATCGTAATTTTTTGCCATCCCAACGGAAGCAATCCACACAGATCTTGACAACGCCGCGCCTGACGTTTTGGTTTTCACATTCTGGAAAATCAGGACAACTTTGTTGCTTGTGGCAGGTCTTCGACAATGATGGGCATATAGTTCTTTTTTCCTCCGTTCGGGTGAAATGAATCACGTAGCCATTGCCGATGTAAATTCCTGCCATATGTATCCACGTGGACGGTAAAGACTCGAAATTTCAGTCCCAAATGAAAGAAGAAGAAGTTTGGTTTGGGAAGATTAGGCACGAACCTTGAAACCTTTAGAAATAATGACGATGTTCTTTTCTTTGGACTCAAAAGAGTCCTGAATTTGGGCTTTTCTAGTTGGGTTTTGCGGAATGTATATTTGGGTTGGATTTGAATTCTTTCCGTCCGAATGGGCTTGTAATGGGACATGGTTCCCCCATTGTTTTCCCCATCGGCAATAAAGACATTTACTTGTGAGAAAAAAACAGAGAAAAAAAAGGGCTTTCTAATCGCAATGAGTATACATAAAAATGGTAAAAAGAAAACGAAAGTAAAAAATAAATCTATGGGAAAAGATGTATGCATACGTGGTGAATAAGCATTTTGATTTGACATGGGCTGATGAAATTGAGTCACTAACAATCATAATTATCCTATTGAATCTAGAGTTGTCGCTAAAAATCTATCCATGATTAATTTAAGCACTATATCGATGAGTGTGTTAGATGAACCTCACATGCAACATAGGATGGACATATGGATGTGGATAAGAGGGACTATTGTGTAGTCGTTACTCGATCTTATGACCTATTTTTAGGTACATGCCACTTGAGAGGCAAACTCATTGTCCTGAAAGTTTTAGATGTCAAGAGACAAGCTCAAACAAAATTTGAGATTATAAATCTCATAATTAAATTACATAAACAATCTCAAGCATATAGGAATAAGAAAGCTTTTGATAGGTGCGCGGGAAGTATGACAGGTGCGCAGGAAGTATGACATTCCCCTTGACCTAAACCAATCAGGAAGTATCAAGTTTCTCATCCGCTGAAGGAAGAAAAAAGATCAAATTTATAATACGTGAATATTGATACTTCGAGACTAAAAGAAAGTTGCTTTACATAAAGATGTGGAACGGAGTACCCACTATGCATGGGGCCCTTCAAACATGAGTTAGCAACTAATGTCAATAATTCGAGGGTTAATGTGCTCGGATTTGTCTTAATCTGCATTGGATCTACATCTATGCAAGATGTTGATAGAGATGTGACACTGTGCTTTTATAATCTCTCTTTAATTAGATTAGATGGTCACGCATGCTCTAACTTAATAAGTCAAGTTGAAATACCCTCCCTTTTTAATATCACCGTCTAAATTTTTTCTAGATATACCGGCATGGTTTATTGCCCAAAAGGAGACACCCTCCAATTGGAATCAACTAAATAAGCATCGACCACCGGATTGTAATGTTTGAATGAACTTTTTAGTAATAGGGTCGCAAAAGAAAAAGAAAGAAAAATGAGATAAATAATAAATAAATGAGCTTTATCAAACTTCAAATTACATGAAGAGGAATTCTCGAAGATTAAAAGCTGGTCCTGACTTTGTCATCCGTTTTGGGCTGAGGAATATGGTAAGTTTGGCTTGGGAGAAATTAGTTTGGTCGGAAAGAGCTCTCACAAGCCAAAGTGCAAAATTTAAAACTTCAACGCGGAGCCGGAGTGGAAAGGCAAAATTTCTAAAAGGAATAAGGAAAAGAAAAAAGACGGAGAGGAAAAATAGTAATGCAAAAACCGAAAAAGTGGCGAGAATGGTACCGTGGTATGAATAAAGGCCGTGCATTCCATATCGGAATATATGGTCTCCGACGATCAGATCTTCCGACGTCTTCACCTCCGCCATCGCTTCCCTCACCAAGTTTCGGCCTAGACTCCACACTCTTCAACAAGTACTTCGGAGTAGCAGCAATGCCGAAAGGGCCGTCGAAAGAGGAGGAGGAGGAGGAGGAGGATGAAGATGAGAAGGAGGGAGAAGGTGGAGGGTTTTGGGGGAATCGAAGAGCGAAGCAAGTCGGCGAGAGGGTCGCGAGTCATGAGAGAGAAAAGATTATATAGACGCTCGTGCCTACATGGTTCGACGTGATGGGTAACAGAGGCTCGTGGCTCACCTAATCGTCTTAACACTTTCCCACTGATCTGGCATGGAATTTTATCAAAGTCAATCGCGTTCCACGCAAGGCAATGCGAGGGGGCTATAGATCTTCCGGGGACCGCATCAGGTCCTAAAACCCGTTTTGTCTTTACTTCGGACAAAGTGGATACGGTCGCCATAAGTGGCCAAAAGTGGATACAGCCGCCATAAGTGGCCAACGGCTGCTCACGCATGCAAGATGAAATTCCATACATGCCGACGGACGCTTCGCTGCTTGTCAGGATGTTTCCCTTCTTCTCGCCCTGCTACATAAGTTCGACACATTGAAGCGGCATCGAAACTAGAGGTATCAAGCATGAAAAACGGTATTTTTTTTCTCTTGGAGTAGGAGATAACTGTATTTTGGTTGAGTTATTATTGACGGTTGACATTCCTTAAAAATAAAAAATAAAAATGAAAGAGAGAAAGATGTACCAAAAAATGGTTCTTTGAACTCACCCGGTAAAAAATTCCTTCCATTCAAATAAATAAATAAATAGATCAATAAAATAGAAGAATTGTATGCTTATATATATATCCTAATAATTCCTAGGAACAATGGAGTCCATGGAGTGGATTGAAATTGATGAATAACCAATACAAATACTAGTGTCCATCTGTATTGAATAAAAATTGAAATAGGGTGTGGCCAAGGGGTAAGGCAATGGATTTTGGTCTCACTATCCAAAGGTACAAATCCTTCCATCTCGAGGAATACATATTCCATGGGAAAATTACCTAAAAAGTCCTAAACCTATTGCTATTATTCCAATTCAGTCATAAACTTTTTTTTTTTCCAATTAAGTCCTAAACCTTTTATTTTTATTCCAATTTAGTCCATCCGGCAAAAAATGGCCGGCCGGTGCTGATGTGGCAACCGGCCGGCGCCGCGGCGATTTTTTTTAATAATATTTTATTTTTAAAAATTTTTAAAAATTTTTTTATCTTTTTTTTCTCCCTCTCCTTCTCCCTCCTTCCTCCTCCTCTCCTCCTTCCCTTGGCTTCGACGACCAGCTAGAGGGGAGGGCTGGCCCCGCGCCGGAGTGAGGCGGCCGGCGGGCGCGAGCCCCTGCCGAGATCCGACGAGGGGGCCTCGCCGTCGCCGGATCAGCGAGCTCGCCCGCCCGGCGATGCGGCGGCCCTCGCCGATCCGGCAAGGGGGCCTCGCCGTCGCCGGATCGGGCGAGGCGAGCCCCGCCGGATCCGGCGAGGCAGCGGGGGTCGCGGCGGTGACGAGCGGAAGTCCAGTGCGGGGTGGCACAAGTTACGTGAAGCGAGGTCGTTGGACACGCAGCAAGGGCGAGAGCTGCAGATCGATCGGGTCCGATTCCGGTGAGGCGGAAGCGAGGCGGGGCGGAGCGGAGCGGCGAGCGAGCGTCGGGCGCCGGGTCGAGCGAGATGTCGAGCTCCGGCGCAAGGGGGAAAACAGCGTTGCGGCAAGGTCAGGTTACGGTTGCAGGCGACGGCCGGATCGGTGGGTTGCGAGGAGCGTCGGCGAGCGAGATCGGTGCGGCAAAGACGAGGCGAGGCGTTGCAACGAGACGGTGACGTCGATTGGGCTTGAAGGGGCGTCGGTTGAGGGGATCGCGGTGCTGCAGCGGGTGGTGTCGGGTCGCGGCGAGCGGCGACGCCGAGGTGACGCGGTGGTGCGACGCGAAACAACGGGCGGCGGAGACGGTGATCGTGGCGGCGGCGGAAGCACAATGAGTAACGGTGGAGTCGGCGAGGACCCCTCGGAGAAGAAGCACGGTGATTTTGTCTTCTATTTTTGCTCGCTCGCTCCGCTCCGCCCCGCCTCTCCTGCCTCACCGGAATCGGACCCGAGTCGATCTCGTAGCTCTCCGCCCTTGCCGCTGTGTCCGACGACCTTAGCTTCATCGAAACTTGCGCCACCCCGCCCGGACTTCCGCTCGTCATTGCCGCGACCCCGCTGCCTCGCCGGATCCGGCGGGGCTCGCCTCGCCAAATCCGGACGACGGCGAGGCCCCCTCGCCGGATCGGCGGGGCTCGCCCCGCCGGTCGCCTCACTCCGGCGACCGGCCAGCCCTCCCCCTCTAGCCGGTCGCCGGAGCCAAGGGAAGGAGGAGAGGAGGAGGAGGAAGGAGGGAGAGGGAGAGGGAGAAAAAAAAAAAAAGGAAAAAAGATAAAAAAAATTTTAAAATTTTTTTTAAAATAAAATATTATTAAAAATGTCGCCCGCGCAGCCGGCTGCCACGTCGATCGACCGGCCATTTTTTGCCGGATGGACTGAATTGGAATAAAAACAAAAGGTTTATGACTTAATTGGACAAAAAAAAAGTTTAGGACTGAATTGGAATAATAGCAATAGGTTTAGGACTTTTTAGGTAATTTTCCCCATATTCCATATATAGATAGAAATATGTATTATATGAAGAAAGAAGGGTTGTCTTTTTGAACTACCTTCTATACTTTTAAGAGTAATATTGGACATGGAGAGAAACTTATGAGATTTTGTAGGATCGCTAATTGTTCCAAAAGTTTAAAACGTTAGATAAATGTGTGGTTTATTAATTAAAAATTCTAATATCCCCCCTCAATCATAAGCTCCTAAACTTAAAGTGTGGAAATATGCAGTTGAGGAGGTGAATAGAGATCCAAAGAGGATCGAAAATTGGGAGTGCGCAATAGAATTCCGATACTTTCACCCAAAAAGATTATTAAGAGGGAGGTCATGACTGAATCGGTCAATATTCGATTAGATTTATTTTCACTTAAAAGTGTAAGTCAATGAATTATAGATCAACTGTACTCCACATTATATCATTTCCTCGATGTTTGACTTTTTATAGTACAAGTTACACAGTAAACAAAAAGTTGATTTTATTTCTCGGTTAAGCCGATATTCCCCTTCAAACATGTCTCCAATTCACTTGGTGGGATCAACGGATCAAAATTCAGCCTGTCGTTGTCACTTGCCCTCGAGAAAATCATTTCTTGACGGAGCAATAATTCAAAGGCTACAACATCTTCCAGTTCCCACGAAGCTCCCCTTCCAAATCTTAAAAAATTGCGAGATGTTATGAAAAGTAGGCACATACGGACAAATGTAGATTATGTAATTAGCATGGTGGCTGTCGGCTTCGCGATTTATAAACCTAGTCCTAATTCAAGGCATGAGGCCATTATAGAAAAATGGAAAGAGACTTGACTCGCATTAAATTATTGTTGATCGGCATCGATACGACAGTTGATCACGACAAAAAAAAAAGTGAGATGGAAGCCGATAATTCGACCACTAGAATGGGGAAAAAGAACTAGAAAGGAGTCCATTCATATGAGATTTGACTTTGACATTTGCCAATTTTTGGGGCAAGTCGGACCACGAAAGTTGGCATTGTCATTTTGCTATCCAAAACCAATTTAATGTCTACTGTGGTCTTAACACGTCTGGATCTCTCCGACGCTTGCTAAAGTAGGATATATGACTTGTATCTGAAGAAGTACGCAGCCTGTAGGATCCAATTCGGCATAACAGATTCCATATTGCGTTACGGTAAATTGTCTCCTATTTAATAAAAATTCGACAAAGGTTTGCGTTGCTACTCGCAACTCGTTATTAGCAGTAAGTTTGCTGCGATGCTTGAGGTTTTCAGTCGAGAAAAAGAAAGACTAGCAATGCCCCCGGCCTCTTCATTTTGATCATTCCAGCAATCTCGGGTCATGATTGGATCGCTCCGCGGTTTTGTAAACTCCAATTAGGATCATTATTTTATCTTCTAACATGTAAGACGTATCGCAATAAAGACATCGTGGATTTGTGCTTTTTTCGGAAGGCCCATGATTGTATGTATACCCCCCTAATATGGTCATTGGTGGCTAATCGAACGTGATCGTCATGGAGGCACGTGGTACGTGATATCCCGGTTTAGCTCAGCACTCATTCATTTTAAAATGAACATGGTCCTACAACAAGAAGGTTCATCTGGGGTAATAGTATCTTAACAGTGTTTATATCAATTATATCTTTATATCAAACATTCATATGGTTACATCACTCTTGAGAATAGCGACGACCTAGAATTTAAGATACGACAATAGAAGAAGCTGGTTGTACTATATATTCTGATATCAGGGGGAAAATGTTTTACTAAGATCTTACTTCTATAAAATTCAACGAGCATAAACTAGAAATTCGAAGGAAGGCCACAGCTCTTTCGTAATTATGTTCTACTAAGGTCTCTCTCTCTATCACCTTTGTTTCAATTAGCTCAGCATCACCACGTCCTGCGTAATTTAAAGCAAAGTCAAATTGAGCATTATTTCCATTGCTTCGTCCTCCAAGCTTTAATCTTTATCCTCGACTTTCCTATCCTCCCTCCCAAAGAAAAGGAAAGGGATCTTCATGAGCCCAACCACTTTCGAAATCTTTAAAGATCCCGCTATGATTTTTATTTTAAAAAATAAACGAAGATATAGCTTCTATCAATTTTTTAACGGGTTTCCTAGAATCCATGGGTGTTGTCATCGTGCCTATCTTTGCAATAAAATAAAATAAAGATCACTTAGAATTGACTTTGTCGTTAATGAATGATCATGTATGATCATGTGCATATATTAGGCGTAGGATATACGTTCGATTCTTTACTATACTGAATGCAAAGAATCTTCTGTTTATACTGCCCAACCCAAGTTTTGGCGCATACTTAACCTAGTCCATGAGGTTGGCAGGATGTTCCATTTACCGGAGATTTACCTGGCTAAGATGATGTTCCCATAGTCATTAAGAAAAATAAAAATGAAACACTCGTCCTAAAGTTTCAGCATGATTTTTATCGCAGTCCCATGATACCGATTGGGATTTGATTACTTGGATGGGCGATCGTTCTTTTTCTTTCAAGAAATGAGAAATCGCAGAAGTCGGGATTCATATACGATCATCGACATAAAGATGATCCAATTAAAATTGCAGTTGCCATGGGACTTGGTACTCTTTAAGCGTTGTCCGTCCATACGTTGAAATCAAGACGAAATATTCCGCTCCAATCACGTTACGCAGAAGGCCAGGAAAGGTACTTTTCCCGTCGATACCTTTCTTAACCAAAAGGCCAAGAAAGGTACCTCTAACTTATACATCAAAAAGAGCTTCAACTATTCAAAAATTTTCAGCGCTGGGAACTAAGGAGGGATTATATTAGAATTCCGCGCAAAAAATTAGGATTGAACTAGTTCAGTTAACTACTGGGATTCGTCCCAGTGGCCACCCTTCCAACATGGAAGGGGGAGGTGAGGGGTTCAAATCTCCACCTTCTCAGGGAGGGATGGGGTGGGGACGCGTAAGTTTCAGGAGTGGATTTCGATGCCCACGCCTTGCAAGAGGCAGTGCAAAAGTCTGAGAGTGAGTGTAGAATAGGTATAGAGTAGGACTGACCAAAAAAAAAAAAAGAACTAGTTCAGTTGAAAATTTTATAACTGAATTGGCATTTATAGAATGCATTTAGAGGTTCTAGAATTAGAGATGCTAAGAAAAGGGGGAGGGAGGGAAAGAGAGAGAGAGAGAGAGAGACACTAACACAAGTTAACAATATGCTCACAATTGATGTCAGTGTGCACGTTTTGCAATAGGAAGTGCAGTCACAATAACATTAAAATTGAGTTAATATCATGAAAAACTATTGAACTATCACATTGATGATAGATTTATCTTGAATTAATTTTTTAATTACCAAAAACCTCAAATTATTATATTTATGACAAATTTATCCTCTTTTAATTTAGGAAAGGTAAAACTCCATATCATATAACTTAATAATTGGATGCAAACTGATGGAGGGTAAAGCTTTGATCGGTGATCGAAATATTAATTTAGAGTGAATCTATCTCGGATATACTAATTTGAGGTTTTTTGTGCTATTAACTTTTAACTTTGCAATAACCATTCATTTGTAGCCAACAAATTATTTATTTCGTCACAGTTGCCAAATCTTATATATTGGGCAAGTCCCACAAGGAATTTCATGGAGACAACTTAAAGAGGAAGGTAAGATTACGCACTAGATGACTTGATGAAGCATCATCTGCATTTGATCCTTTTCTGAAGCATAAAATCTCCTTCATATCATAGCATGCGATAGGGACAGCTAGCTGGGCATCTCCTTCGTATCATTGCTGTTCCGGACCTGCTATGACTTCAACAGATCATCTGATGCCATGCATAAGGGGAAAAAAAGGGATGTCCTCCAATGGCTTTTCCCGAAGGCCGATTAGGAGGCATCCTTCGACTGATTCCAGAAATATCGAGCCTTGCCCTCATCGTCAGGAATCCAGAACACTTTGCATTTCACACAAGGATCGGGGAAGAAAGCATCATCACGAAAAGGGTCAGGTTCTTTATTAGATGTTATCTTCAGCGGTGTTCGCTTGTGCGAAGTGCGAAATGACTAATGTTCATTGGATTCACTGAAAGGAGACGTGCAGCAAGGGATTAATTTGCACAGAGAACACCTAATTCTTGATGGATCTAAGAGGCAAGGCTTTTTTACGGTCATTTGCCATACCAGAAAAAAGAGCATAATCATCCTTAATGGGTGGTAGGGCCAAGGACCTGTAATTGTGAGGACGCCAGGGACGATCCGACTTTCGTGATACACTCTTGAGTACGGCTGTGCAGAGGTTGATATCGACATTGGATGTTACGTTAGCCAAAAGACCTGTCTATTTCATTAGCCTCTCACTTTGACATCAAAAGGAGCTCCAACTTCTTAGAAATTCACTACACCAGGGAAACAGGGGTCGGCATATCCGATCAAAGATATACAGGCCCAATAACTCAGCATCCTGAAAAGAGTTTCGTTCCGCTATCGTTCGACAAAGTATCTCGCTGTCAAGTAAGCACTATTTACACAAGTGTGGATGTAGCATTTCCTGTCAAATTTCCTCTCAAAACTCAAATTATTTACGCCACTGCCATTCCCCCTCAACACCATCGCTGACCTCTGCTCGACGAGTCACCGCTGACCTCTTCTTGTGAGTGTTCTCTCTCTGTCTTTCCTTCCGATTCAGCTAGTCAAATGGCGTTAGTCTTTCACCCTGTTGGCCAGGGCAGCGCTTGTCACGCCCCGAACCCCGAGACACGTGAACAACTCGCCATGGTCGTGCAATTGCGACATTCCCAAATAGTGTCGCCGACCCAATTTAATTTTATTATGCGCATGCGGAACGTATTAAGAAACCCCTGACAATTTAAAAGCGGGATAGAACAGCAGGAACAAAATCAATTTAATACAAGCCAACATGCAATCATAAAATCAAACGAGGTTTACATGCAACCAAAATGGGCCGGAGTCTATACACTAGGGATCGGCCCACTCAAAGATAAAACAGTCCTAAGACTATTAGTCAAATTCGATCGTCGACCCTTCATCTTCTTGGCTCTGCGACTCCTTGTCCAACTGCATCGGAAGTCCACCTTACTCCACTGGAATCGTCATATACAGCCCTGAAATATTTTTCCCACAACGGGGTGAGACATTGTCTCAGCAAGTTCACCCTCCTAAGCCCCTATTAGAAAGAAAATACACCCCAAAGATGACCTAGCCACACATCAAGAAGACTTACCTCGCAACAGTCCGCGCCTGCAGGTTAGTACAATTCATATCAATCAATCACGTACAAATGTGACAATTAAATGATCAAGGCACAATCACATCATCAATCAATCAACCACTCAGATCATCTCAGCGATCAATCGGCTCGGCCAATTACATGTCATTCTATCAAATCAATCAATGATCCCAACCACGACCCTAAAGGTAGACTCAATAATTGGTGATAATCACGGCCCCACGTGGCACAACCTTTGAAAATGAGGTTGAACAACTAGTGGCATCACCGCCCCACTCGGCACGGCCTCTCATAGGCGGTTCAACAACTAGTGGCATCACGGCCCCACTCGGCACGGCCTCTCAAACAACTAGTGGTTCATCACCTTCGAAAAGGTGGTTCATCACGGCTTTCATAGGCACGGCCTCTAATAGGCGGTCAATCATGGCCAAATCCCCATCAATTTCCACACTTAGCATTTCTATACATAACCCTTAATTAATGCAATTACACTCAATTCGCCACCAATCAAGTATCAAATTTAAATTCTAACATCACAAAGGCGATCAACACGAAATTCGAGCAACTAGGGCTAAAAATAAATTTTTCCTTTTTTTTTTTGGAATATAATATAATAATATTTTAATAATTTCGAAAAGTAATATTTTATTATATTATTAAATAATTCCAAATAACAATAAATCAAAAATAAATTCCTTTAAGTCACATCAAAGCTTATCTTAACATAAACACTCATTTAGCCTTAACTTAAACATACATTAAGCTAATTAAACATCTTAATATAATCTACACTTAAATAAATTAAACTAACCACCTAAACATGCTTAATTCAAACTAAACACACCTAGGGCATAATTAACCGTCTAATTAAGGATTAGTAAGATAAACTCACGGATTTGGACGCCGCTTAGCTCAAAACGACGAGGGCGACGCCGGAATCAACTTTCCCCAAAGGCGGTCTCGCATCCGGGGCTGGGAAGAAGGTCGAAACGGGCCCAAAGCTCGCTGCCATACCCATTTCTGCACTCTCCGTTTGCTGCTGTCCGCTGCTCGTTGGAGGGGAAAATGGGCTCGGTTTGAGGCACAACAAGAAAGGAAGACCGGCGGGGCTTGGACGGGCTAAAGGGGGAGGCCGATGGCGGTTCACGGCGGCGAGGAGGAGCTCCGACAGCTCCTACACTTGCTGAAAAACCTGCTGGAACGGTGGGCGGGTGAGGGGGAGGCCGAGGCGCGCGCAGCCTCGCGCGCGGACGACGGCGACGGTGGCGATCTCCGGCGGTGGGTGTGCGGCGGCCATGGTTGCTTGGGTCCTCCCAAGAAGAAGAAGAAGAAGAAGAAGAAGAGGGAGGTGGGAGGCGTCGACGGGAGAGGGGGAGGAAGAAGAAGAAGCCTTCTCTCTCCTCCTTTTCCTCTTTTTCTTTTCCTTTTTCCTTTAGTCTCCAACTATGGCCCACCATGTCCTCATCCGCCGATGTCACACTCCACTAACTCCTTCAACTCTTTCAATAGGTGCAAATTCCTTCTCCGCCGGGGTCTAACTCTTTGCGCAACAATTTCTTCAATTCCATTCGATTTTCTTCCAATTGAATTAAATTGAAGTCTATAAAAATAATCCAATGCCACCACACTTTAATTCACATCCTCACTTGTCCATAAAGCCTTCTTGAGTCTCGATTGCACGATCAAAGGCAGACCTTAATTCCTCTTGAATTAAATCAAATTGACCCCCACTAATTCATTCAACACCTCATAAGTCAAATTGGTATTTTTCCTCACTAATTTAGCCCACTTGCATCCCAATTTCACAATAAAATAATCCTCTACAACACTTTGATTAGAAACGACCCTATTTATCCAGTCGAAATTAGGACCCGAAAATCTGGATGTCACAACTTTTCCCCTCTTATAAAAATTTCGTCCTCGAAATTTAAACCTTCACCAATCCTTATACAAAAGGTGGGGGTATTTTCGTTTCGCTGAGTCTCACTATTCCAAACTAATCCTTTGGTCTCATGGTGTTGTCCGACCATTTTGATCCAGGATACCATCTTGGTATACCAAATCGCCCTTTTCGAGCCGATAACGAACCGAACTTCTCATATATAACACTCACATCGTTCACATCTGATCTCTTCTTCTCAACTCCCCAATGAACCCTTGAAGCTCAATGACTGAAAATTTCTGACAGTTTTGTCTAGCATTCACTTTGACACTGATCTGACCACTGCAAACACTGATTTCTGAGCCGACTCTGGTTTGTGATCTTTCTTCACTTTCTTTTTACCACTGAATTATGTACCCTCTGTTAAGCACTGCTTAAGAAAGAACCCCCTGAAAGAACCCCTCTGAAAACTCTGCCAAACCTGTAATCTTTGATTTGAATTCGAAATATGAATCATCCCCGGCACTCTATGCGGGTGAATTATCCGATGCCCACACACTTCGATATACCCACTCCGTAACATGACAAAATCTTCAATTCCTGAAATCGAACTTAGATTGCCGGTTAATTTCACTCTGACGCGCTTTTGGTGTGACCTAGGCTACTAGGTAATTCTTAGAACTTTTTAGGAAAAATGACCCGTGGTCGATTTTCTTCGAGCCACACTGAACCCACTCGACACATTGTCGATTCTCGATTATCGTGAAAATCTCGAGGATTCAAATACGGACACAGGGTACCAAAACGACAGTAAAATCAAATTAGTGCCAATCGATGAGAGTTTTCCAATTCAGTGGGGTCACCCACGGTTGGTCATTCATCCCGCCGTCGGTGACCTATCTCGATCTTAATTCGATTTTATACTGTGCCGCAATGATCTTTAAAGATGGACACGTTCGAGAAGTTGATTCCTGGTCGAATCGTCAAGTCTATTTGCCTTAAAGTCCTAAATAACTCACCCAGCTAGTCTAGTTATCTCGTGAGTGGCTAACTCAGAGAAAAGCACTAAAGTCGCGCCGATGAAACGCCCAGCTTATTCAATCAAAGTCAGAATCCATAAACTTGGATGTCACACACCCAAAACAAGATCCATTCGTATCGTACCAAAGCGGACCAACTCCATCTATCAATCGACCACTATCCTCAAATGATATCGGTAATCCCCTGAATCCTTAGTAAGCTCATCACAATGTTCCATTGTGATATATTTTCATCCCCACTTGTGACTCTTAAGTGATGGTAAAATCCTCTGAGTCAGCATTACTGAACTTCCACTTACTGACAACTCTGGCATTTGCAACTTGCTTGGTGATATTTATCCTCATATCAGTCTACCAATTTAACTGACGTCGATTCTGATTTACTTGCACCATCTGGTCAAAACCACAATACCATAGTGAACTTCTAACAAAATCTTTTCCCTGAGTGCTACACTATCAAGTGTATTCAATCACTCATGGAACCCGAACTTTCCATCCTCAGAAATCTCAAAGTCAATCTCTTTCTTACTAGTATCCTCTTATCAGACTTTCTGAACATCTTTGTCTGTCAATTAGGCGCCGATTAAAACTTGAGCATCTGGTTTAATTTTGAGGGTGGCTATAAATGTGGCATCCTCAAATATTGAAGGTTATTGAAGATGTGAGGATTATGGAAGAGATAATTGTAGGATTTCAATTCTTTGGCAAATTGAGATGGCATTTCTAAGTTGGACACTATTTTATTTGTAATGTGACAATTTTGGCTAATAAGATTTAGAAGATTTTGGTCATTGAGTTTTGAACTACAAATGGCGCAATTGGATGGACATGGTGACCATATCATATGGCCAAGTTGGTGTTTGGAATTGTGTGGATTTACGGGTGCATTGTGATATAGAAATATGCACGAGACTTTGAGGGATTTAAAGTATAGTAAATTGAGTTATAATTTGCTCAATTTGGTGGATTTGGTGATTATGCTACACGGCAAAGGTTGGCTTGTTGAGCTGTAATGACAGTCATTTTAGTGGCCGTAGTAGCCATGGTGTGTGACTTGGTTTGTTGTTGGAATTTATTGTACACGAGGGTATAATTATAAAATTTATGGCCGAGTGTTACTTGGATGGACTAAGTTTTAATTTAGTTAGATTAAATGGGCTAATTAAGCTCATGTGGAGAAGACTTCGGCCAAGAAGAGAAGCCGAGTGAGGTGTGCATGGTGGCGCCACATGTCATCAATTAAAGAAGTATAGGTGCTTAGCCTCGGTGAGTTGGACGTGAGGTGTAAGAGAGAGAGAAGGAACCGGCCATTTAGTGGAGAAAGTCGGCTAAACAAAAGAGAGAGAGAGAGTGGGAGAGTGAGAGAGGAAGAGAGCTCGGCGAAAGGGAGAGGAACCGAGAGCTTGCACTGTGGACCGCCATCTTCTTCACCGATTTCTGCAAAATCAAAAGGCAAGATAATTCTTCTAGTCTTCTCATGTTCTTGTGTTGTGATTTAGAGGTAGAAAATCGTGAATTCACCGGCTGGATTGATGAGATTTTGAGGAGAATCAAAATCGGGTACATTCGGACCTCTAAGAATCAGGTTGCACGGTTTGCTTGCATGTCTCTGTAGAGTGTGTTAGAGGGAGAATTGAGTCTCGAGTTCTTCAAGGAAGTTGTTGTACACTTCCTAAGCTGCAACATAGTCGAAAATGAGAATTTTTGAAGGTGATTTAAGGGGTGAAAATTGAATTCTTTGGAGACGGGGTGTTCTCGGGTGAGCCAGTGAACCCGTCTGGATGATTGCTAGTTGTTCGCATGGTTACAGGGGAATTTCAAGTCGGTTTCTTCTAATGAAACGTTGGAGACATTCTGGGTAATCACATACTAAAATTTGAGCTTAATTCGTGTAGGATAGCTAGGCGAATTTCCTGAATCTTTCAGCCGTTGAAATCTGGAAGCTGCTGGATAGAGTATCAGCTAACCCTGTTGGCTTAATGCGTGTTGTTCGTGTGGTTCTGTGTAGTATCTCAATTCTATGTCTTCTAATGAATTGTTGAGGACTCCATGATGCATCTTGTGGTAAAATTTGACCCTATTCCAGTGTGTGTAGCTTATGATTTCGAATTTCCTTTGTTTGATTGTGTACTGGAATTGTATCCGAGAAAAAGGTCAGTGACTTGTGAGCTTGTAAACCATATTTTCTTTGAGGAATTTGATGTCGACCATCAAAGAGAAGTTGTAGGAAATGGTTCTGGCTATAACATATTCAAAAATGAGATAAAAAGGGTGAGTGTAAGTGGGTGTTTCGAATTTATCTTGTTAGCCGTGTAACTGTGTATAACTGAATAACAGTTGGAAGTTGTTGATTTTTAAAATATAATTTATAGGTCGAATTTGAAGATGATTTCTTCTGATGAAAGGTTTTTTTTTTTCTCTTGGCTATGACATATGAATTTCTGGGAATTTTTAAGGGCAAATTAGTGCCTCAATTTCGTGATTTCTGAAGGTAGTGTAAAACTGGAATTTTCCTGGACAAGTGCTGAATGTGGCCGAAAATGAGTGTGGCACTATTATATGTTCTAAAGTTGTTTTCTTACATGTAAATGGCAACTTTGTTCTCTGTTTTATGTATGAACTTAGGCTTATGTGTCTAATAGCAATTTATATGATGCATTAAGAGTATTGTAATTTGATCGTGAGCTGGATTTATGGAAATTTCTTGGAGACATCTTATGCCGATTATAATATGGATTATTTTGATGATTATGCATGCTGAATTCACCATGTGCATGCTGAATTGATGGAATACTTCCTTGTGGTGTATGTATATATGCCATGTATGGTTGATAAAGGGATATTTACTTTTACATTTACTTGATTTGCATGCTGTACATGCTGGATTTGTGACCGAACAATTGGCTGAGCATGTAAACCGTTGGCATGTGAATGTGAATAAGCATATACATTAATGTCATGCTTGTATTCCATGGGCATATTTGTGAATCATGCATGGAAAAAAAAAAAAAAAAAAAAGGAATTGTTGCATGACATGCATTGTTTGTACCTCGGGAGTATCGAGATGCCCGGCCGGGAGTGAAAATGCCGGATGCCCAAGAGCCTGTGTGCGTAAATCTGGATGGCCTCGGAGTTGAGATGCCCGGGTGTTGGGGGTGCCGGAAGCACGGAGTGTGTGAGCCGTGGATGCCTCGTGATGCCGGTTGGGGTGCGAGATGCCCGGCCGGGAGTGTAAATGCCGGAAGCACGGATGGTGTGTGCCGTGATACCTCACGATGCCGGTGTTGGGTGTGAGATGCCCGAATGTGGGGGCCGGAAGCCGGTTGGTTCTTACCGGGGTTTACATGTGAAATTTGCATGGACTTGATACATATATGTGTGTGCCCGATACATTGAGACACAATGGCATGAGGTATGGTGAAAATTGTGCATGACTTTGCTTGAGTCATGTATTTGCACTTAAGCGAAAAATGGGACGAGGTAAGTTTGCATATGACTGGAGACATTGTTATGTGCATGTCATTGCTGCTATGTCGAGTTGTCATGTGCATGGGCGATGTATCGAATGAGCGTCATGAATGAGCTGCATCCTGATTTCCAAGTTGGATGTACATATACTATATTTGAGTGTGGGGCTTTTGAATATGAGAAATTTATAGCTTGATGATTGAATGCTTGATTATGATGTTGTGTGATGTGGTGGTTTAGTTGCAATGCCGGGCATGAGCATTCTAGAAACTTTATCTTTGCTTTGAGTGGTTGTACTCACCCCTTTGGGGACTTATCTTTTCAGCTTAGAAGATATGTCGGTACCGCCGGTGGCCCCGGGATGTTTTATGGAATCCCTTGCGATTTTGAGGTTAGAGTCATCCGGTTCCCAAGTCCCGGTGATACCGGGGCGTTGTTACTTTCGTGTTACGGTCGGGTACGTTATGAAGTGGGCCTGCTCGGTGGCCCAATCTTTCAAGAATATGTTTCGATCTTCCCTTGCCAAGATGGGGAGATGGGAAGCATGCTGCCGCCGCCGCCTAGCCCTCCAGGGTGGCGATAGACCGTGAGGGCATCTGGGGAGGTTGGCGGGTTTTTTTGAAGCCGGACCAGTGCTGCTAACAGATGGATAGTTTCTTTGCTTTCTTTTGACTAGTCACATGTATAGGCTACATTTTTGATGAGCTTATCAGGGTAGTGTAGAGCCATTTCAGTGTTATGACGATGATGTTTCCTACCCCGGTGATCGGAAAAACTATCCATTTTCAAGAAATAATAGCGGGGCTGTTTCATGGTATATGTCTTTGTTATAGTATGTGCATTGATCCCTCATATTCTGTGTTTGGGGTGGCTGTGAGTTTTGCTTCCGCTATTTTCACATAATGCGCGCGGGGACCATTGTTTCAATAAAAAAAAAAATTGATATGAGCTTAAAAGTTATAACTCTTTTGGAAATTTAAAAGGATGGTTAATAGGTCTGTGGCAGCCTCAAGGGTAGTTGGGGTGTTACAATAAAATTCAAAGGGTAGCCTATCTCAATTTTGAAAACCAGATTTTGAACCCTTTTTAAATAAAATCTATACTTTAGCCAGTCTGTGCACAATTGGAGGCTCTCGACTCAAAGCATCAGTGACTTCTTTCATCCTTCTGGGTGGTACCAGATACTACTATCCAAGTCCTTCAAAAGATCTGGTTCACAGCGCTATCTCATTCAATTCCTCCTAGGAGAATGAATACTTTGAGGCTTTGACAGTCGACAAAGATCTGGAGTCTTTCTTTACACCAATGATATCTCTAGATCTTCGAAGCGGAAATTGTTGCCGTGAGTCCCAAGTCGTCTATCGGGTAATTTAGTTCATAAGGTCTCAATTGACAGGACACACATGCAATAACCCTATCATGCTGCATTATTAAGCCGCCCAATCCTTTAAATGATGCATCACTGAAGATCTCATACCCTCTAGAACTAGACGGAATAGCCCACACAGATGCAGTAGTCAGCCTCTTCTTAGGCTCTTGAAAACTACACCCGCACTCATCTATCCACACAAACTTTTCTCCCCTTCCTCAGTAGTCTTGTTAACGGCGATGCTAACACTGAAAGAAAACCCATATACATACTGTCTGTAACACTTTGCTAAACCCAGAAGCTTCTGATCTCTGCCACTGTAGTCAATCTCGGCCAACTGTTCACTGCTTTAATCTTGACGGGGTCCACGAAGATTTCTTCGCCTGAAATCACGTGACTTACTAAACTTAACATGAAATTCAAGAGCCCTCAAGGTCTGAAGTATCATCCTTAACTGTCTCTCGTGCCCCTTGGCACTCTTTGAACACACCAGGATAACTTCATTGAACACGATCACAACTGATTTAAGTACCCTCACACATTCTGCTCATAAGACCCAAATAATTAGCTAAGGTATCCGTCAAACCACATAGCATTATAGTGAACTCATAACTGCCGTATTGATTGCGAGATGCCAACTTCGATATGCCTTCCTTCCTGATCCTCAACTGATAACACTCTGACCTCCAGTCGGTCTTGAGAAATATCAATGTACAACCTCGGCGAACCAACTTTCTTCTTCACGAATAAAACAAGTGCTCCCCAAGGTGATGTACTGGAACGCATGAATCCCCTATCCAAAAATTCCTACATCTGCTCCTTCAATCCTTCTAACTCAGGTAACACCATCCGGTAAGGAGCCTTAGGGACCGGCTCTGTTCCGGGTACTAATTCGATCACGACTTTATTTCTTTTCCTGACAACAAACCTGACAACCAACCGTAACATACTTTTAGAAGACTTCTGTACCACAATTATATCCTCCATATTCGACTCCTTAACTGATGCATCCATTACAGTCGCTATGTAGATTTGATAACCAACAAACTGAACCAGGTCATCTTCAATGATGAATATAGAGATTAAAGTCCCTTTTCGACTTTTAGTGACCCAAAATTTTTGCACACTAACTGAACAAGCTGAATTACATCACTACCACGATTCAAACTAGCAGAAGGCTCCTCGAGCCAAACCTTTTTATAAATGACTTCCAAGTCATACTTAAGCAAACCCTTCAAGCACAACTATCGTCGGAGAGTCATCTTTCCATCACTTTATTACCACGACGAAGATCCTGCAACCTTCACTGACAATTCTGTTGTACCACTCTGGTAAGAGCATCTCAAAAGCATTCTTCCCTTGATCGATGCATGGTTAATCCCTTCATGCCCCTCTAGCCATCCTAGTGGCGTCATATCTGCAATAACGGCGCTTACGCTCCCCTGAGCTTACACGGACAATTCATAACTTGATGGCCCTGCCGGCCATGTTCAAACCATGTTCCCTTTTCACTCTGACCCTGGGCTAACTCATGCTCCCTTTTCACAAACTCGGCACACAAACAGTGCGTTATCTACCTCCCATCAAGGAATACCACGCTCCCTTTTTTTCATTGAGATCCGTTTCAAGTACCCCACTAAACGTCCCGAAGCATGTTTCCTCTACTCTATCTTATCGACGGCGGTAACAGAAACAACTGTGATTCCATCTGCCTATACGGACAATCTTTGATCAAACGGCCTTATTAGCGACATCTGCAATAAGTCTCTTCCCTCTTACAGCACGGAACAGATCCATGTCTTTTCTTACCGACACAACACACAACTATCATGTTGAGCACTGACTTCCCAGTTCTACTCTTCCAGCTGGGCGAAACATGTCACCTTTCTTCTGACATCGACTTTTTTTTTTTTTTTTTTTTTTTTTTTTTCCAATCGATTCCCATTTCTGTCTAAACTGAACCTCGACTTAGATACGATGGCTTAATCCTCGATCACAACTCCATATTGGGCCTCAACAGGCATGGCAACAACAACGGTCACAACACCGGCAAAGGTAGGAACAACGGCAACAACGATGGTTACGACCTTGGCGACGGCAGCAACAGAGACTAAAGCGACGACCTACTGACCATTTTGTCTCCCAACATCTCAAGCATTCACAAAAATCGAGCAAACTTTGAACCTTCGGGGGCAACTACCCCAGCATTGACTGGAGACAATGCTTCACCACTCGCACTGGCCCCAACTTGCTCTCTACCCGGGGCACCACGGACACCAACTTTCAACAGCGGCCTGCCTCGAAACACAGGGCTCACTATCCTCACTGGGCGGCCCTCGACACACGGTCACTCATGCAACAGGCTCAACACAGACGCCCGCTTCCAAAACAAACACTGAGTGACCACACAAACAAGCTACCAAGCAACTATCAATCACATGCATCTGAATATTAAAAGCCTTTCCTACTAACTATCCCATGACTCATCGCACCTTATCACTCCACATACTAACTATGCTCTGATACCACTTAGACGAGATTGTCACGCCCCGAACCCCGAGACACATGAACAACCCGCCATGGTCGTGCAATTGCGACATTCCCATGTAGTGTCGCCAACCCAATTTAATTTTATTATGCGCATGCGGAACGTATTAAGAAACCCCTGACAATTTAAAAGCGGGATAAAACAGCAGGAACAAAATCAATTTAATACAAGCCAACATGCAATCATAAAATCAAACGAGGTTTACATGCAACCAAAATGGGTCGGAGTCTATACACTAGGGATCGGCCCACTCAAAGATAGAACAGTCCTAAGACTATTAGTCAAATTCGATCGTCGACCCTTCATCTTCTTGGCTCTGCGACTCCTTGCCCAACTGCACCGGCAGTCCACCTTACTCCACTGGAATCGTCATCTACGGCCCTGAAATATTTTTCCCACAACGGGGTGAGACATTGTCTCAGCAAGTTCACCCCTCCTAAGCCCTTATTAGAAAGAAAATACACCCCAGCATGACCTAGCCACACATCAAGAAGACTTACCTCGCAACAGTCCGCGCCTGCAGGTTAGTACAATTCATATCAATCAATCACGTACAAATGTGACAATTAAATGATCAAGGCACAATCACATCATCAATCAATCAACCACTAGGATCGTCTCAGCGATCAATCGGCTCGGCCGATTACATGTCATTCTATCAAATCAATCAATGATCCCAACCACGACCCTAAAGGTAGACTCAATAATCGGTGGTAATCACGGCCCCACGTGGCACGACCTTCGAAAAGGTGGTTGAACAACTAGTGGCATCACGGCCCCACTCGGCACGACCTTCGAAAAGGTGGTTCATCACGGCCTTCATAGGCATGGCCTCTAATAGGCGGTCAATCACGGCCAAATCCCCATCAATTTCCACACTTAGCATTTCTACACATAACCCTTAATTAACGCAATTACACTCAATTCGCCACCAATCAAGTATCAAATTTAAATTCTAACATCACAAAGCGGCGATGAGCACGAAATTCTAAGCAATCGGGGCTAAAAATAAATTTTTCCTTTTTTTTGGAATATAATATAATAATATTTTAATAATTTCTAAAAGTAATATTTTATTATATTATTAAATAATTCCGAAATAACAATAAATCAAAAATAAATTCCTTTAAGTCACATCAAAGCTTATCTTAACATAAACACTCATTTAGCCTTAACTTAAACATACATTAAGCTAATTAAACATCTTAATATAATCTACACTTAAATAAATTAAACTAACCACCTAAACATGCTTAATTCAAACTAAAAACACTTAGGGCATAATTAACCGTCTAATCAAGGATTAGTGAGATAAACTCACGGATTTGGACGCCGCTTAGCTCAAAACGACGAGGGCGACGCCGGGATCGACTTTCCCCAAAGGCGGTCTCGCATCCGGGGCTGGGAAGGAGGTCGAAACGGGCCCAAATATCGCTGCCATACCCATTTCTGCACTCTCCGTTTGCTGCTGTCCGCTGCTCGTTGGAGGGGAAAACGGGCTCGGTTTGAGGCACAACAAGAAAGGAAGATCGGCGGGGCTTGGACGGGCTAAAGGGGGAGGCCGACGGCCGTTCACGGCGGCGAGGAGGAGCTCCGACAGCTCCTACACTTGCTGAAAAACCTACTGGAACAGCCGGCGGGTGAGGGGGAGGCCGAGGTGCGCGCGGCCTCGCGCGCGGACGACGGCGACGGTGGCGAGCTCCGGCGGTGGGCGTGCGGTGGCCATGGTTGCTTGGGTCCTCCCAAGAAGAAGAAGAAGAAGAAGAAGAAGAAGAAGAAGAAGATGGAGGTGGGAGGCGTCGACGGGAGAGGGGGAGGAAGAAGAAGAAGCCTTCTCTCCTCCTTTTCCTCTTTTTCTTTTCCTTTTTCCTTTAGTCTCCAACTATGGCCCACCATGACCTCATCCGCCGATGTCACACTCCACTAACTCCTTCAACTCTTTCAATAGGTGCAAATTCCTTCTCCGCCGGGGTCCAACTCTTTGTGCAACAATTTCTTCAATTCCATTCGATTTTCTTCCAATTGAATTAAATTGAAGTCTATAAAAATAATCCAATGCCACCACACTTTAATTCACATCCTCATTTGTCCATAGAACCTTCTTGAGTCTCGATTGCACGATCAAAGGCGGACCTTAATTCCTCTTTAATTAAATCAAATTGACCCCCACTAATTCATTCAACACCTCATAAGTCAAATTGGTATTTTTCCTCACTAATTTAGCCCACTTGCATCCCAATTTCACAATAAAATAATCCTCTACAACGCTCTGATTAGAAACGGCCCTATTTATCCAGTCGAAATTAGGACCCGAAAATCTAGATGTCACAGCGCTTGTGCTCATTATATGGTACAATTGCATCTTCATTGAAGTGATGCTGCATCCCGAACAGGAAGATGCTTGGGGATTTGGTGGTTTTACTGGAGCAGTTGTAGCTTTTGACTTATGGTTTTAAGTTTGATTTTTTTTTTTTAAATGTAGTGCTTGAAAGTTGTTTACATTCGAAGAGACAGATATTTTGAAAACAAAAGCTAGAGGCTGAAGTTTGCGAGCAGAATTCCCCCTGTTGCGAAAAAAAAGAATCTTAGTGTTTGGAATGAATGAAGTGCTTTATTATTTACTTATCTTTTTGGCAAAGAGTTATGTGCCTATTTTTGCTAAATGGACGACGGAAAGTTGTGCCGTATGTAGATGGGTTGAAGATTGGACTATAACAAAATGATAATCTGCAACAAGTCTTACATCTTTTCAGATAGCATTTGTCCACCTTATTTTGGTATTTGAATCAAAGGTCACCAGATAGTTGGTCTTCTTTTGTAAATGAACTGAATTCACTTTTGATCATAGGTGTCAGATAGCTGTGCATCAAGAATGTTATGGGATAAACAACGTCCAAGACTTCACTTCATGGGTTTGCAGGGCATGTGAAACGCTTGATGTGAGGAGGCAGTGTTGTCTTTGTCCGATAGAAGGTTAGATTCAATGTCTTAATATCCTATTGTCCTCATATGTTGTTTCTTATACTTTTAAATAATTTGACGTTCATGGTGATAATATTAGATATATCGCTTTTGATTTTTTAGAAATATTACTATTGGGTTGTTGAGGAAGCTGTATCATATGAAATTCATTATTACAGTTGTCTAACTTTCGCTCTAAATCTATGTCTTGGTGTTGTGTGAGTTAGTATTTTCTTGCTTGAAATTATTTTGATTGGCTTAAATGCTGGTCTCTAGGGGGTGCTTTGAAGCCAACGGATATTGAGCCGCTCTGGGTTCATGTCACATGCACGTGGTTTCGCCCTGAAGTTGGTTTTCTGAATCATGAGAAAATGGAACCAGCCACTGGAATACTTAGAATTCCTCCAACTTCTTTTTTGAAGGTAATCCATACTTATTTAGATTTATAGTTTTGAAGATTGCTTTTCTTTGATGTGGTGGATTGTACTTATTGTGGGAATGATAAAAGTGTTTAGCAATAGAGGAGAACCTGATTTCATAATAGCTTTATAGCAGCTTACTGTTCAATTGAGTATTTGAGTTTCATGCGTTGATTTTGTTTGTTGTCTATTGCTTAGTTTATTTGCCATTAACTTCTAGATGCTCAGTGCTTTTTTTCAAATGCTTTTCTTTGCTTGTGGTGCAGAGTTGTGTAATATGTAAGTAGACTCATGGTTCCTGCACTCAATGCAGCAGATGTCCTACTTATTTTCACGTTATGTGTGCTGCAAGAGCAGGACACAGCATAGAAGTAAGTCCTTATATAGATATTTATTATTTTCATGTCTTTTATTAGAACTAACATCGGTAGAATTTCTTGAGCTAGATTTTTTAATCTATTCTGACGCTTGCTCTTGCTCTCTTTCTATTTTCTTTGCCGTTGGATTTCAAGGAAGGATATGTTAGATAGATACTTATGTAAGTTTACACTGATTTTATATCTTTGTTTTCCGTTACACTCCTTGGAGAAGAGTGGGAGTCAAATAACAAAGAAGTCTACATATTTTAATTCTCTGTTTCAAAGAAGTTGAGAAGTGTTCACTTGAATAGTTCCGGTGTCAATAATAAATGTATGACATGGTGTGCTCTGTTAGACAAGTAGAGTATTGCCCATCATGTTTGTGCTCCTCTAAAGCGAAATGTGTGCAAGATCTCCATCACTATTTTCACATTTTAATTGATCCATGTACTCATTGCTTGCTGAGGACGCATAGTGCCTGTGGGTTTAGGAAGTGTGTTTCTTCATGATTTTTTCCCTCCCAAAGCTTTGTCTCTTTGGCTCATCAGGTTCATTGATTAGCATTGAAATCATGATCTACATTATCTATCAGTTTGTCTTCTAAACATGATAAGACATTGTGCAGCTCTTCAAGATGAGTGAAGAACTTGTAATCGATGCCACAAATAAAGGGAATATAGCTCGGCTAATTAATCATTCGGTAAGTTCCAATAGAAAAAAAAAAAAAACCCGTTGGAACCTGTGGAACCTGGAATCGACCTCGAAACCTATGACAGGGTAGGTTCTAGGTTCTTGGTTCTGACAAGTAGGTTCAAGGTTCCAAAAAATAAGGAACCTGTACCCAAGAGTAGGTTGGAACCTGTAAGGAACTGGGAACCGCTCACCCCTACACATCACCACACAATCAGCCTTCAACATCGTCAGAAGAGGTTCTTCTTGTTAGGGAAATCCCTTATGATGTTTTGAAGATGACAAAATAAATCAAAGGCTACTAATGTGTTTGATTGTTGAGTAATAGACTATGTAGATGATGGAACATGTAAAGGATATTATCAAAGTCTATACTTGGAAGAATCAGAAGATAGACTCTACACTAAAGCTGAACTTATTTAGACCGTGTCCAAACCTTAAAGTCTATCGCACAGAAAATGTTCAGACTCAGTCACTAAAGTCTGAAGAAATCAAGACCCAAGATTTCCGTCTGAAGACAGTCAGACCCAGAGTTACGGTTTGATGATCTCCAGACCCAATTAAAGTCTGAAGACTTCCAGACTCAAGTATTAAAGTCTGAAGACCTCCAGACTCTGTCGTCAAAGTCTGAAAACTTCCAGACTCTACCATCAAAGTCTGAAGACCACCAGACTCTAGATTTAGAGTTTGCCCATGCTGACGAATTCCAGACTGAACGTGATGAAGAATGAAGACGGAGATAGATTTAAGTTTATCTTCAATTCTTCAAAGCCTTGGTTTATTCTAGGATGAATAACGGCTAGTGATCTGATTTGGATTCTACATCAAGATTGATTTGATTAACTCAATCTAATTGATTGACGATTGGATCATGAAGACAAGAACTTTATATACGAAGAAGCTCTACTTATGGAAACCAAGATTCTGTTTGTATGGACGATCGGAATCAATTTGGGATTCTACTTTTGTCACTCAACGGCTACTAAATCTTCTAGATACAGATCTGTCCAATGGGTTGATTGGAAGACGATCCTCAAGATACTGTCCAATGGCTAGTTTGGAAGTGAAGGAGTATTTAAGGAGATCAAGGACCGATGAGCAAGTAAGAGACAGAGCGTAGAATTTATAATTCCAAAGTCTGAGCCAACTTCAATCATACACTTGACTCTCGTGAGCTTAAACATTTGTGATCTTGAGAGAAATACCAAAAGAGTGACTTAGTGAGATAGTGTGATCTACTACTAAGTGTTTGCACTCAAAGTTGTAATCTCTTGTTGATTGCATAGTGGAATCTAGCCGAAGGCTGTTAGCATGGGAGAGTGGACGTAGGCTTACACTAAGCCGAACCACTATAAACATTGTGTTCTTATTCCTTTCCCTTAACTCTTTTATTTTATTTAAACTTTATTTTATTCCGCATATATTTGCCAAGGTTTATTTTAAACACCTATTCACCCCCCTCTAGGTGTTCTTACTAGCCTTTATCACTTCTCTTTAGTGAGGAGGATTCTTTAGTTCATCATTTAGATAGTCTAGCCAAATTACCACCAATTTTGGCCCAAACCCAGGTGTTTGGCCCAATTCAGTGGCCTCTCACAATCCATCCAACCCAATGGTATCCATTTCAAAGCCAATGGGCTATTGGGCTAGGACAAACATGGGCCTAACAACACCCATTCGGCTCCTTTGGAGAAGTAATTTTTTCGAGCTCTTGGTCCCAACCCAACTAAAGTGGGCTAGATCCACCTTTGCATGAGACCAACCCAAATAGTGAGTTGAGTTAGTCAAATCAAGGTTAGAGACTCGGATCCACGTCGGGTTAAGGGACGAATTCCCTACCTAGCATCTCTACCAAGTTTTGTGCCGCCACATGTCCTTTTGATTAGGGGCGGCAGTCCCCGTGAGTTCGGTGACTCCTTTTACACATTGTCGGTCGATGGACTTGAGTTGCGCCTAATCAACCTCCAGCACACCGGACTGGAGAACTACTATGCCTGGGCTTGGAATCTTCACTGAGCACTTGTTACCAAGGACAAGGATGGCTTCCTCGATGGAGCTATCCCCTTTCCGGCTATTGAGCATCTTCAGCGGCATTGGCGAAAGTGCAACCAGTTGGTTCGCATTTGGATTGAGAACTATCTGGCCTCCTAAAGATTCCAACCGCTTCTTGGACAACATTCGTGAAATGTATGGACAGCTCGATTGCACAAGGCTGTTCACCATCACCCAAGCCATGTCGGAGTTGAAGGAAGGAAACCTTTTGGTCACATCTTGCTTTAACCATCTCTCAGCTCCGTGGAACGAGCTCAAGACGGCCGGGGAATGGCTCCAAGGTCTAGAAGACACAATCATACAGTATCACGAAATAAAGGAAAAGGAGAAGGCCTCAAGGTTCTTATTGATACTAAATAAGTCCTACTTAGGCATCCCAATATCAAATTATCTTGATGGACCCTCCGCCACTACTTAATCACATATACCAACTAGTTGTGCAAGAAGAAAACCAATGCATCACTACAACTGAACATGTTCAGGTGGGTGAAGACATGAGTCTTGTTACTTTTCCATCCAACATAGCTTTTTTTTTTTGGGGGAGGGGGGGTGTTGTGTGACGATCGGAGGAGGTGGAGCTGTTGGAGGAGGAGCTAAAGCTTATGGTATCCAGAAGCATGGTTGTGGTTGTTGCGACATCCAAGAAGAGGGTGAAGGATACCCTAGATCTAATGGCTGGAACTCAAGGAGAGTGGACGGTGGAGATCAGTGGATGGGAGTGGACGGTTGGGATCCGCGTGCTACATTGGATGATCCTCATCTCTCCATCATGCCATTCGAATCGGATGGCGCATAATTTTCCACTTCAGCTCCTACTTATAAAACATCTTATGGCTCAAAAAATGCCACATCATCAGGCAAGGTTAGTAGGAAAAATGTTAAATTCAAAAATAAATATTGTGAATATTGCAAACACCTATACCATACTGTCGAAACATTTTGGAAATTGCATGAGAAGTCTAATGATAACAATAAAAAGGGTAAAGAATCCTCAGCTTATCAGGTTTCTACCTAAAGAATTGATGGGGCACAGTAGACAATCACCTAGGACCAGTATTAGAATATTATGCAAATTTTAAATCAATTGAAGACTAGTGACAACAGTGCAGGCTTCTCAGGTACCTTTCTTTGCAAGGAGAACATTTTTTTATTATTATTTTTGTTTTTAGTTGATGCATGGATAATCAATTCAAGGGCTAATGACCACACAATATGCTATGATAAGTTGTTTTGCCATGTCTATAAGAGATCTTAGTCTCCCGTATTAGGACGTCTTCCAAATGGAAACATTATCTATGTTACAAAATTGGCATTGTTCACCTGGGTCCAAATTTTGTCCTCAAGAGTGTGGCATCCAAGAATTTCGACAACCCTCGAGGATGCGATGACTGTGGAAGTACTGTTAGATTTTAGCCATTGGACTAATGAGCTACAATTGAATTATTCTTGATTGACATTGTAGTCATATGACTAAGTATTTATAGTTAAATATGTATAAGCTAGGATTAGAAAATTAAATTTAGGAAATGGGCTTGAGGAGCTTGGGCCGAGTGGAATTGGACTCATGGTCAACCAGGTGGGCCGACCAATAAGCCCATGGAGAGATCGGCCGAAGCCTTCCACGCACGCCAAGGGAGTGGCCGAGAGTCCATGTGGTTGTCCATGTGGCAAGTGAGCTGTCCAAGTGTCCACATGGAGTGCTAAGTGTCAAGCTGCATGAAAAGCAATCATTAGACCCAAATGATGATTAATTAGAGGTATAAAAGAGGGAATGGCCGGTTTGTGAGGGTCTTCGACCGTGTGAGTGTGAGAGAGAGAGAGAAAGGCGAAAAGGAAAAGAAGAAGGAGGAAGAGAAGGAGAAGCCGACGGTTGCCGCCCGTGAGTTGTCGCCGTTTCTTTCGCACGCCTAGCTGAATTTTAAGGCAAGAAATTGGTCTCTCAACTACTCATACTTGCTGTGGTGTTGATGTGGTGATGTTTGATGGTTGAATTCGTGATTTTGGTGGGTAGAAGTTGAGGTTTTTGAAGTGAATTTGCTGTGGGTGCAATCTGTCCGAGTAGATTAACATGCGCCCGAAGTTTGTGAGAGCTTGTAGGTGATCTTAGGGTTAGAATTTGACTTCAGTTTCTTCATGGAAGTTGTAGAGCATGTCTTGAACTATAACATACTCAAATTTAAAGTAAAATGAACAAGATTTGAGGGGTGAAATCGATTTTCCATGAAACTGTTTGAATATCGGATTGCATGTCGATCTTCGATGCTTGTTGGTTGTTGAACATGACTTTTTATTGGAAATTTCTCTTCGACTTCTTCATGAGAATTGTAGGGAACATCCTGGTGAACAACATAATCAAAATTTAGATAAATATAACAAGTATTGCCTAGTGAATTGCGTATTTTCTCAAAGACCTGGAATCTGGACTATCTTGAGGGAACGCCAGTAGGTCACGAGGATCATAAGGTAACTTTCTTTTAGGAATCCCACTTCGGCTTCTAAATGAAAGTTGAAGAAAACACTCTAAACTAGAACTATCCAAAAATCAGAAGGAAAGAAGGAGGATAGGTATGTTAAATGGCGAAAATTCGGTGGTTTGTTGATTCTGGACGGTTTGGTATTAGGGACAGAAGCTTTTGTTTATTGTAACTAATTATCTAGGACGAATCTGATGTAAGTGTCTTCATGATAAATCTACATTGAACTCTTGGCTATCTTGTGGTGAAAATTCATAATTTTTGAATGTTTTTTGAGTATTTAATTTGAAGAATTTCCAAAGCTGTGCAAGCTGGAATGTTTAAAACCGTGGATTTGGATTGCCGAATGTGTATCTTTTTGTGCAGGAACTATTTGAACATGAGTTCTAAATGAAAGTGGTATCTTTATGTCTTAATGTTGATGTGGTAAAGTTTCATAATTTTTAGAGGACAATTGGATATTTAATTTAGGGTTATTCTGCAACCGTGTAAGCTGTGATGTTCGAAATTTACTGTGTTGCAATGGTTGAGTTGTATCATTTAATGTGTTGACATTTAGAACATGTATTCTTCATGAAAAGTGTGCCATATTGTCTTGACTGTCAGGTGTGTGAGTTTCACAATTTTTTAGAGTCATTTGGTATTTAATTGAAACGTTTTTGGAAAACTATACATGCTGGATTCTATGAGTTTTAAAGAAAGGATGGGAACTAATTCAATGGAGATGTTCCATGTGATTTTTATGCCACATGAGTGATGATGTTTGGCATTGCATATAGTTATGAAGAGTGAGCATCATATGGTATGCCATGAACCATGCATGTGTATGTAAATGAGAAGGCCATCGGATGGTGTGTGCCGATGATGCCCCGGGAGTGTCGGGATGCCCGACTAGGGAGTGAAAATGCCGGATGCCCAGTAGCCTTGTGAGCGTAAATTTGGATGGCCTCAGAGTTGAGATGCCCGGAGCGTAGGGGATGCCGGAAGCACGGATGGTGTGTGCCGTGAATTCCTCGTGATGCCAGTTGGGGTGTGAGATGCCCGGAATGTGGGGGGCCGGAAGCCCGGATGGTGTGTGCCGGGAATGCATTAAAAGCTAATTAAAATTGTGAAAATTGGTAATGAAATACACATGTGATGATATATATGCATATGGTGAAATGTATGCATGAGCATTGGATGATATATATGCATATGGTGAAATGTATGCATGAGCATTGGATGATGTATATGCATATGGTGGTATGTATGCATGAGCATGGGATGACATATATATGCATATGGTGATATGTATGCATGGTACATGCTTGAGTGTTGGATAGTAAGTGCATGAATGATTGAATACCTATGGCTTGATTGTTGGTATAGGCATGATTATACTTGTTGATGTTATATGACGCCATGGTATGTATGATATGTATGCTGCTGTTATATGATGATGATGTGACATGTTTGACTGTCTTGTGTGATGTATGAGTAGCCATAGGGAACCAATTATTTGCTGAGTTGTTGTACTCACCCCTTTTGGGGACTAACTTTCAGCCTAGTCATGCCGCTCCAGCCAGTCTCTCCAGGCACTTTTTATGGTATTTCATCGGATGTAGAGGTGGAGGTTACTAAGATCGATTGTCCATCCGTCCCTGGGTTGACGTACTTACGGGTGCGGGTGTTGGTACGCTATGAGGTGGGTCTAGCGGATGGCCCAGTGTTCCAAGAGTTCATTTCCGTCTACGTGCGTCGGGACGGGATTATACGAGGCATGCTTCCACCACCGCCGCCCGATGTACCAGGGATGGGATAGAGCCTGCGAGGGAGCTGGGAGCTAGGAGCTGGGATATTTTTTGGACAAGTCGAGACCGAGAGATGGATGAGCCTGTGTATGAGAGTTTTGAGGGGTAGATGGGTTTTCCTTTTGAGTATAAGCCACGTTAGTTCTAAGATGGCTTTCTTTTTGATATGTACCTACCCTGAAAGAATCCATCCTATAGTTATGTAAATAAAAATGGCTCGGTTTCATTATCCTATGATGTTTAGTCGGTGTGCATTGCTCATTTAGTTTTGTGAAGGGAGAAATGGAGAGGTTGGTTATGCTCCCGCGATGATGTTGCACTGGGACCGTTTGTTAAAAAAAAAAAAAAAGAGCCTAAGAATTCATGGCTCAATATGAAATGCAAAGGAAGAAGGATAACTGTAGCGACCTTAAGGGGGTTTTAGGGTGCTACAAAGAGTGTCTTATACATTCCTAACTTTGAATTCAACCTTCTCTTTGTCTGAAGAGTTTGCAAGGATAATTCTTGTTGTGCCATATTCAGTTCCGGAAATATTTGTCTTTTTCAGGACCATTCGACTAACAAAATGATAGATTGGGTAATGTTGCACAAGAGCTTTATTTTTGGATTGATTGCCTAGGAGATTTAGAGTTATTAAATAAAATCATTTTTTTATAATGCCATCACTCAAAATAAAAATCTCCTTTTTCATCAACGTTTGGGCCATAGTGCATGTTTCCCTCATCCTAAATGTCCAATATGTCCTTTGGCTAAACATTGCTTTCTCTCTACTTCATATGGACACATGGGGTCCTTATTATACCCCTCATCATGATGGCTCTCATTTCTTCCTCACTATTTTTTATGATCATATAAGGGCTACTTGGGTATATTTTATGCAATCAAAAAACCAAATATTTGCTCACCTTTCAAATTTCATGTCCTTGTTAAAAATCAATTTGATAAATCTGTACAAAGAATTCGTACAAATAATGAGTGCAAGTTAATAAATGCAAAAAATTCTTGTCTTCTCATAGAATACTTCATGAAATTTCTTGCACATATACTCCACAACAAAATGAAATTGTTGAATGCAAGCATAGACATTTATTAGAAGTAGCTCGTGCACTTAAATACCAAGCCCATATTCTTGAAATTTTTTTTAGGGAGATTGTGTGGTCATAACTGTTGATTTGATTAATCGCATGCCAACTCAAATTCTTAATGGTTAAACTCATTTTGAGATGCTTTACAAAAAACAACCAGCAAATGATCATCTTCAAGTATTTGGCTTATGCAACAAATGTACAAGGTCCTTGGGATAAATTGGGTCCTCGTGCCTCTCAATGTGTTTTCATGGAATATCCTCCTCTTCATAAGGGTTATCGAGTTATAAAGATTTCTATAGGGCATTTCTATATAAGTTGAGATGTTGTAATTTGCGAAGATGTGTTCCCATTCATGGATATAGTTTCTTTATCAACCTTATCATCTTCAGAGGATCGCTGTCCCTTTGTATGTGATGAAGACTTATCCATGATTCCAAAATATTTTGTTGCATCTTGACTTTGAAAGAACCATCTATTTCAAAAATCGGATCACCAACATCATCTGCAATGTTATCTGAGGATATTTCTTCAGCTACAGCTACATCAGAAACAAACTCCAAGTCTTCTCCTGCACCTGAACAAATGATAGTTGAGCAGCCTCGACGTTCTAGGCAGAATATTTGTCCACCTACATGGACCAAGGATTACATTTGTTTTGCATTGAGTCCTCTTGGCACACAATACCCTATATCCTCATGTGTCTCATTTATTCCGTTATTGCTAGAGCATATGTGTTGCATCGGCCATATCTTAGATGAACAGGAACCATCCTCACTTCAAAAAGCATCACGTGATCCACGATGGAAATGTGCAATGGAATCGGAACTTATTGCCCTAATGGAGAATCATACCTAGGATATTGTCCCACTTCCCCCACATTGGAAACCGATTAGATGTAAATGGTTATACAAAATCAAGTGTGAGGCATATGGCTCTATTGAATGCTACAAAGCTTAGTTGGTAGCCAAAGGATTCACCCAAAGGGAAGGCTTTGATTATCATGAGACATTCTCTCTTGTTGCCAAAGAAGTCACTATACGTTCTTTCTTATCCATTGTAGCCATACGAAATTGGTCGTTCATCAAACGGTTACTCACAATGCTTTTCTTCATGGTGATATGTATGAGAAAATTTATATGGAACTTCCATAAGGATTACACAAACAGGGAGAGTCTCGGGTGTGGTGTCTATGCAAATCCCTATATAGATTGAAACAAGCATCTCGGTAATGATATGCCAAGTTCATTATTGCACTAACTGTTGCAGGTTGTTGGCAGTCTAAGCACGACTATGCTCTATTTACATGGAATGCAGGTAATTCATCAATTTATTTGCTGATATATGTTGATGATATTCTTGTCATGTGAAACAATGACTCCGATCTTTCAAAGTTCAAGGAATTTTTACATTCCACCTTCCACATCAAGGATTTAGGACCTCTAAAATATTTTCTTGGGATTTAAATCGCTTGTTCCAATAAAGGTATCAATCTTAGTTAGAGGAAAATCATCTTGGAATTGTTTCAGAAGCAGAATTGTCGAGATGCAAACTAGTTGTCAAACCAATTGATCAGAACATCAAGCCGACTACTCATGAGTACAATCTAGATTCTTCGACATCTATCTAGGATCCATTACTCAAAGATCCTTTGAGATATTAGTGGCTTGTTGGAAAGCTAATATATCTTACTATGACAACATCCGACATATGTTATGCAATACAAATACTTAGTCAGTTCATGCATAGTTTGAAATAGTCCCACGTGAACGCAGCTTTGAAAGTTGTCAAATATTTGAAGGAATGTATGGATAGTATATTTTAGAGTGCTTCTTGACACGACTCATGTTATGATGGATGATATTTATCGAGAAACAAATCTAGGTAGAATTTTCTGAGTAGCAGGAATTCCCCAAGCTTTTTTTTTTTTTAAACGTTCACCACCCTTCCAAAACCGACCCACCTTGTATATAACACCATTAGAAAACTCATCCATTGCTCCAGCCTCTTCACACACGCATTCACTCACCAATCACTCATGGAAGAAATCGAACGCAAAGACCTCGCCCATCAATGACAGAACCATGCACGTTCCAGAGAGGGGCCGCAGCCCGGCAGTCCTCCTCTTCAGCCGCTTTCTAGAGCTCCGGTACATGTGGCGTGGCCGGATCCACTCGCCGGCCACGCTTGGACAAAATGGATAAACGAAAAAGCAAGACCCGGGAAAATGAGTCATCACTGGTTACTTCAATGCTATCAGATGACTAAAAAAATGGTCTTGTTTCGGGGTTTTGAAAGAGTGAACTTGGGCCCTGGTACTGCATTTGGGCTTTTCTAGTTGGTTCTCGTCAAATGTATAGCTGGGTTGTATAGTTCAACTATCGTTTCCCGCATTGGCAAATGGCAATAAAGACAATTACTTATAAAATAAGAAAAAAGAAAAAGCTTTCTAATCGCAATAAGTGTACGCAAAAATGTAACAAAACGGATGTGAAGAGAAATATATAACAAGGGCTGTATATGCAGGCACTGAATAAACATTTTGATTAGGCGTGGCAAGTCAATGAAATTGAGAGATGAAGTCACAATTATCCATTCAAATCTTGTTATGTTGCTAAAATTTAATCATTGTTATCTTAAAGCACTATAAAACCAAGTGTGTTTGGTTGAGCCTCGCAAGTTTGGATATACAAATCCCATAATTGAATATGCAATTCACACAAGCTTGGATTAAAAATCAAGACAGTCTGCTTGGTAAGTGCTCTCGAAAGTCAGAGTCGACAGGCAAAATTTGATTACTAAAATGATCTATCAAGGCCATACACAATACTATCTTTGAAAGGGAAAATAAAATACAAACGCAACAAGCAAGGAAGGAGGAGCTCCACATGATGACTATACAAGCCATATAATCCATATCTGTAGATATGATCTCCCGATTTCAGATCTTCAGGCCTTACCGCGGTCCACATCGACTGCTTGAGTAGCGTCATTACCTTCGCGATGGTTTGTGTTGTCATTTTCGGTCCTTCACACCCTTTGGGCTATGATGCTCCAGGACCAGTGATTTAGAGGATGGGGTCAGATTTATGCTCTTCAGAACAATAGAAGGGCAATGAGCATGAATTGGGTACGGGAATGGATTAAATGTGGGCATCCAACCCGTACTAGGTGTTCTTTTCGACCCGAAAAGAAGATCAAAAGTAACACACGTGCCGTGGCAGGCCAATGTCTTGTGGGTCTCCCGGCCAAAAAAAAAGTGTAAAATCTTCTGTGGTCCAACGTCGTCACAACTGCGACAGCCATCGCGACTTGTCTCTTTCTGGACACTCAATTCCACTCTCGTATGGTTCCTAGGATCCGGGGCAGCGCCTGGAGGACAACAGTCCAACCTAAGAGCGACAGCTTGATAGCCGGGAAGGAAATTAAAGCTGTTTCATGAGACCAGTCTCACAAAACTGTTCGAGGAATGCCAGCTAACTTACTGAAAACTTAAGATCAGGTCGATTTGTCCCTAGTGTCTGTGGTTTTGTAATTATGGAATTAGGCGTTGGCTTGCATTGTGCTATTGAAATGCATGCTGTTTTGCGGAACAAATTTTGAATGCCCACTGAGCATGAATCGGGTACGGGACCGGATCAAATGTGGGCATCTAACCTGTACTAGGTGTTCTTTTCGACCCGAAAAGAAGATCAAAAGTAACCCACATGCCGTGGCAGGCCAATGTCTTGTGGGTCTCCCACCAAAAAAAGAAGTAAAATCTTCCGTGGTTACAACTGCGATAGTGATATTCAGATATAAACCAATGTGTCAAAATAGAGGCACGTGATATGCCTCAATTTCTAACTGGCGACTAATCTAGTATGAGCATCATAGAGGCGTGTGATATGCGATTCCTAGGTTTAAGGGTGTATTTGTTTAAGCTTTTGCGAAATGGACTTTAAGATTAATGGGGTTTCGCAAAATGCAATATTAAGATCTAACCCTATTTGTCAAAAAATTGTAAGAGGGCATTAGTGGGAAAAAAAAGAGAAGGAAAATTGAGGCATCATCCTGTACATCTCCTTTGGGGTCTCGACAGTTTCATCCAATGCAACCCCCAAAAAAGCCATCGTTGCGAACATGCGGGAAAAACACGTAAAAGAGAAGATCCAACTAGAGAAATCGAAAAAAAGGAGTGATCAGCTCGAGAATACAAAAAAGACAGATTTCTTTGAGTTCTGCGAAACAAAAATAGTGAAAATATCCATGGTGAACGAGTTGATTCGCGCCTTGCCCCCTTATTCGGGAGAAGAGAGATTCGAAACTTATCGCTCCCATTGCGTGACTTAAGTGAAGTGCCGTGGGAGGTGGGTCCTGCGCTAGTGTCCTGGGTTTACGTTGCCGATCGCCGGTTGCACGGCGATTCTCGGGTCATCAAAAAAAAAAAAAAAAAAAAAAACAGTGAAAATTGTGGCGAAAGTTTGAGAATCTAAGCTCGCTCGTTCAGCGAGAACGTACACAACACGCTCCAAATTTACGAAGACTCACGATTGGGGAAGGGAGAACAAACACAAGAAAAATTTAATACAAGGATCCGGTTCGACCTCGACAACAAACTCTTTGTTTTCCTTAGTTGATTGCATTAGCACAAAAGTGTGGATGTGTAGTTATTACTTAGAGTAGCAGTTCCTTCGCTCTTCTTTTGCTTAATGTAGCTGCGTTAATGGCGAGAGCAATGAGTTGGGATTTAGAGGAATGCCCATGGAGTATCTACAGACAGATTCCAGTAAGGTGCAACGATGCCCATCTTTGCCTGCCTGCCTGTGATTTGTTTGTGTTTTCCTTTTACTGTTGCATTCGCACGTTCAATGTTTACAATACTAGGTGGGTTTATGTGCATTGGCCTGCTATATCAGGATACCAGCTCTGGTCAAGCTCCCAGAATTTCTTGGTTTGTGAAGGCAAATTCCGGGGTTCCTCAGTGCAATGTTGATGGAGAACTTGTCGGTGTCAATGTTAACACTGTATGAATGCAGAAAAAGCATCTGAAGCGAACTTCACTGTTAACGGTCGATTTTATTTCAGCAATCAATACTATATTTGTCTTCGTTAATACTCTCAAGCGGTTAATGATTAAAATGAAGAACTAGAACCACGTGCCGTGCACGTGTGCCACCACCTGCTAAAAATGGCAAAGCACTTTTTTTGTTTTAATCACGTAAGAACGATTACGTTTTCTTCTCTTTGTATGCTTTGTTTTTGTTACTTCTCTCGCCGGCTAAGCATTCAATTTTCTACCAAAAACATGGAGTTCCGTGGCCCTCACCCCGAACTCAACAGCAGCCATCATCCTCCTGGTAAACGCGACAACCACCTTGATCCTCCTTCTCCTGCAGCTGCCACTCGTGGTCGGGGTTTTATTCTTCCTCTGCCTCCTCCTTTGGCAGCGGAAGATGGAGGTCTCATGGTCCCGATGGACTCGGACAGGATGCTCCCCACCAGAGAGGGTGCCGAAATGATACTGGTGGGCCTTTGCCACCAGGCTCATTGCATACTTAGAGAGTGCAATACAAGCTCCTTCACTATCGGGTCGCCAGATTCATGCCGATGATTTGTGCCGCCATGGGCATGAATTTATTTCAGCAATCATAAAGCTGCCATAATTGGTCATAAAGCCACCCCCGCCTCCAAACCTGAGAGTCTTGGTTAGTGGTTTGGGCCCAATGAAAGTTTAAAATGAAAAACTAGGAAATGAAGACATCAAAGACATGAAGCTCTTTACCCAAAAAAAAAAAAAAAAAGACATGAAGCTATGCGGTGGTGATGGTGGCGCGAGAGAGAGAGAGAGAGAGAGAGAGAGAGAGAGAGAGAGAGAGAGAGAGAGCTGTGTATGTTAGACAAGGACAAGCTAACAACTTTATTCTTGGAAAACCTCATGGGAATGGGACGAGCATCAAAATACGTGTAATCTGTGAAACAAGAGGGGGGCGGAGCGGAACCGGCTATGATAATACCACATAAATATGTCCACACACGAATAAGCTGAGTAGGGCTTATTTTTATTTTCTAAAGCAATAGACAGAGAGACACAACATTGGAGAAATGTTGGATCACTCGAGTTCAGTTTCCCCACCGCAACTTCTTCATCATCCGTTCTTCAGCTTCCTTAAATTTCTGCACACATTCACTAAAAATGCTGCATGTTCACTTGCACGGTTGTTGGTCTGACAATAAGTGGCGAAATGCTCACAGTTGTTGTTGATGAGGTTGTAATTGCTAAACGCATTGTCCGCATGTCAAGACAGGAAATGAAGATGATTGAAAGGAAGGAAAAGAGTGAAGAAAACAGAGTGTCTTCGATTCAATTGAATTGTATGTTCTGTACACTTTTGGTTTATAATTACAAGGAAAAGAATAACAAAAGGAAATGTAATATTGTGTATCCTTTTTTATCCTAATGTATATCTAATTTCCTATAATACAATACAAGATCAATTTATCCAATCATGTCTTCAAATCTTATCCAATCATATCTTCCAACACTCCCCTCAAGCTGGTGGTCTCGTATATGTCTAAGACACCAAGCTTGTTCGAAGATATGCATGTTGTCCTTGACTAAGAGGTTTAGTGAATATGTCTCCACACTGCTCTGAAGTTCTGATTCCTCTTGTCTCGATAACCCCTTCCTGAATCTTCTCTCGGGTAAAATGGCAATCAATTTCTATGTGCTTCGTCCTCTCATGAAACACAGGGTTTGCTGCAAGCTTGATAGCCGACTCGTTGTCACAGAAAAGCATCGTTGGCCCTTTAACAGGGGCCCCGAGATCCGGAAGTAGTCCTCTCAGCCAAACTATCTCACAAACTGTCTTGGCCATAGATCTATATTTAGCCTCAGCCGAAGATAAAGACACAGTGGACTGTTTCTTCGTCTTCCATGAGAGTAGCGAATCCCCAAATTTGATACAGAAACAAGTGATAGATCTCCTGCTCATAGGACACGTGGCGTAGTCTGCATCACAGTAAGCCCTCATTTTCATGTCGCATCTTCGAGAAAGAAATATTCCCAAACCTGGACAAGTCTTTAAATATCTCACGACCTTCAGAGCTGCATTCATATGTGACCGCTTCGGGCTGTGCATAAATTGACTAAGGGTTTGCATTGCATAACAAATATCTGGCCTGGTCATAGTGAGATATATCAACTTTCCCACGAGCCTTTGATATCCGGAGGATCCTGTAACAAGGATCATCTCGAAGAAGAGGATGTCCCATTGTCATAACTAATGGATGTCAGTTTGACATTTTGCTCGATGGGAATGACTGAAGGTTTGCAACTTGATAAACCTGCATCTGATATAATCTGCATCACGAATTTACGTTGGCTCAATGAAATACCCTGCTCCGAGCGAGCTATCTCAATGCCAAGAAAATACTTAGGTGGCCCTAAGTCCTTGACGTGAAAAGTCGAATGTAGGTACCCTTTGAGTTTCTTTATGGCAGAGTCATCATTTCCCATGATAAGAATGTCATCAACATATATCATCAAGTAAATGGATGATGTACCTCTAGTCCAAGTAAACAAAGCATAATCATGCTTGGATTGGTTGAAGCCAATAGATAACAGTGCATTGGTGAATTTTGCGTACCACTGTCTGGAAGCCTACTTCAATCCATATAGGGATTTGCGGAGACGACATACTTTCGACTCCCCCTGTTTCCATAATCCTGGTGGAAGCTCCATATATATTTCTTCATGCAGATCACCATGCAGAAAAGCATTGTGGACATCCATCTGAAGCAGTTGCTAGTCACAAAGGGCAGCAATGGATAAAAAGGTGCGGACCGTGACATCCTTGGCCACAGTGAAAAAGTTTTGTGATAGTCAAAACCTTCTTCTTTGGGTAAAGCCTTTTGCTACCAACCGAGCTTTGTATCTTTCCACAGGCCCATCTGCCCTGTATTTTATCTTGTATACCCATTTACATCCAATGGGTTTGCGATGATTGGGTAATGGTACAACATCCCAAGTGTGATTATCCATCAGGGCATGCAATTCAGATTCCATGGCCTTTTGCCAACGAGGGTCATCCGTTGCCTCATTGTAACTGGAAGGTTCGTGATCTTCAGAAATTCGACTTATGCAACATAGATGCTCTGGCGGCAGTCTATCAAAAGAGACATATGATGAAATGGGTTAATGAGTACCTGATGATCGCGAAGAGTTGCATATGTAGTCCCTCGTCCAAGTTGGTGGTCGAGAGATTCGGTGGGAACGCCTTGGAGGCACTTGTGTCGTAGCGGACAAATCTTCACTCGTTAATGTGGCTGGGACATCATTTGGTTGTATTGAATTTTCACGTGGGGGTTCTTCCTCATGAGGCTCCTCAATTGGATCTTCAGAAATATTCGTAGGTGAATTTGGACGTATGATGCCCATTCCCTCTGGAGAATCGAGCGCCCTTGGAGGAGTTGGAATAATGAAAGCTCCCCCTGGCGATGAATCCTCCTCTGTCAAGAATTGTCGATTGAGCTGCCTTTCCTCATTTGAGGATGATGTGGAGAATGGGAAGCTATCTTCATAGAATACAACATCCCTGCTGACGAAGAAGCTTCCTATAGAGGGATCATAAAGACGATAGCCTTTCTGTAATGTTGGATAACCCATGAAGATGCACTGAGTAGCTCTTGGTGCCATCTTATCTTTGGGTCCCACTGTAGTAGCATAGCACAGACACCCAAAAACTCTGAGGTGAGTCAAATTGTCTTTTCTCCCATATAGCATCTCAAAGGGTGTCTTCCCTTTTAATATGCGTGATGGCATGCGATTAATTAAATATGCCGCGGTAATCACGCAGTCTCCCCAGAATTCTTTGGGAACAGATGCTTGAAATTTGAGTGCTCGCGCTACCTCTAGAAGATGCCGATGTTTTCTTTCGACTACTCCATTCTGCTGCGGTGTGTAGGTGCAGGAACTTTCATGCAATATTCCATTCATGGTGAACAAGGAAGTACATTCAGCATTAAAAAATTCTTTTCCATTGTCAGTACGAATCCTACGAATTGATTTCTGAAATTGAGTTTTGGACAGGGAAATGAATGTCTTTAAATGAGAAAAGACTTGACTTTTGGATTGCATGAGAAAAATCCACGTGGCACGAGAATAGTCGTCCACAATTGTGAGAAAAAATTTAGACCCATCATGATTTACAGTATGATAGGGTCCCCAAACATCAGCATGAATGAGAGAGAAAACATCATTTGCACGAGAAGTGCTATTTGGGAATGGTGCTCGTGTTTGTTTGGCCATGGGACAAATGGAACATTTAGGACAAGGAAATGATTCACTGTGACCCAACCGTCTATGATTAAGAAAACTGATGCCATTGGCAGTGGCATTACATATAGACTTATTGATTTGAATAGAAAAAGGAAATTCTTCCCAGAAATATAGCCCTTGGTTGACTCTACCCCAGCCCATCAGTGTCCCAGTCGAAAGGGCCTGAAAGAAACATCTATCAGAATGAAAAATTATGCGACATGAATTTTCTTCACAGGCTCTGTGGCATCCTTAATTTTGGATAATCCTTGAAGGTGTGGGGATTGTGGTCGATTTAATTTGTGGAATTTTAGCTATTTGACTATTGAGCTACATTTGGACTATCTTGATGGACATGGTAACTATAGTATATGACTAAGTTGGCATTTGAAATTGAATGTATATGAGTGTACATATAACCTACGGCTAAGGACTAAACTTTGGGAGATTAAGGCATAATTGGAATTGGACTTAATTGGGCTTAATGAAGGGATTTTTGGACCGGCCAACTAATTCAGCCAAGCCAGCCCACGCCAGCCACGTCCACGTACGCCTAAAGGGAGAAGAGAGGCTTGATGAGGTGGCGCCGAGTTGTCCACCTTGCTGCCATGTGTCACCATGCATGGAGGTTAGCTAGTAGGCTTAATGATGGTTGAGTTGAGGTATAAAAAGAGAGGTTGCCGTCCATTGAATGTCTTTGGTCGACTGAAGAGAGAGAGAGAGAGAGAGAGAGAGAGAGAGAGAAGTCGAAGAAGGAGAGAAGAAGGAAGAGGAAGGAGGAGAGCCGAGAATTCCAAGCCCTCTTGCCACCGTTCCTCCATCAAATTTGCTCAAACAAAAGGCAAGAATGAGTCTCTTCCCTACCTATGCATGTTGTGATGGTGTGTGATGGTCGGATTTGTGGATTTGGTGGTCCGATTGTGGAGATTTTGAGAAGAACTTCAAGTGTGTACAATCGGGTGGAGAAGTGTTCTTGTGCGCCAGTGTTTTGCATGCGTCCGTAGATGCCTTTAGAGTTGAAATCTGACCTTGAATACTTCATGAAAGTTGTAGAAGACATCCTGAACTATAACATAGTCGAATTTGAAGTGATTTGAGTGAGATTTGAGGGGTGAAATGAAGTTTCTTTGGAACCGGGTGTCTACCGCAGATGCTTGTTGACCTTTGATGCTTGATAGCTTCTGATCATGTATTTTTCTTTGGAATTTTTGCTCGACTTCTTCTTGTGATTTGTAAAGGACATCTTGATGTATAACATACTGAAAATTGAGTTGATTTCATTCTGTATAACCTAGTGAATTGTGTGTTTCTTTACGGGCTTGGATTCTGGTTGTGTATCGATGCAAGGTCAGTAGGTTGTTAAGCTTGTAAGTCGACTTTTACTTGATAATTTTACTTAGACCCCTGAAGAGAAGTGGTAGGAAACATGTTCAACAATAACATATCCAAAAATGAGAGGAAAAGAAGGGGTATAGATTGCTCAATTGAGGAGGTTTTGTCGATAGTGTATCCTGTACGGCTCGGGAACTAGAATAGAGGATTGTGATTTTTGTAATGCATTTTGTGGGACGAATTTGATGATGATTCTTTCATGAGAAATGATCTTTAAGCTCTTGGCTAAGACATACTGAAATTTGGTAATTTTTGAAGGTGATTTGGTACTTTAAACTAGTGAATTTTGTGAATGGTGAAAACTGGAATTTTCAATACTTAAACCTGTTTTGGCCGAATCTATGTTTTCTTGTGTAAACATTGTTTGAGCATGGTTTCTTAGCAAGAATGATACTTCTATGTCCTATTGGCAATGTGGTGAAGAGTCATTGTCTTTAAAAGTCAATGGAGTGGTACATTGGAATCATTTTCTATCACCATACAAACAGTTTTGTATTGAAACTTGTTGAATTAATATAGCTGATTATACTTCTTTGTGCCATGACATTCAAAGCATTGCTATCTTCATGAATCATATGTTGTATTGCTTTGGTCATTGTGCGTGCGTGCCTTGAAATGTTTGGAAAGAGCAATCGAGGTTCAATTGAAATAATTTCTCAAACTTGTGCATGCTGAATTGTTGGGAATTAGTTGGATGAGGCATGTTAAGTGAAATTCATGCCATATGAGTGGAGACACATGATTTTGCTTGCTGCTTTGCTTATGAACATCATATAACACGTCATGAATCATGCATATGAAAGAGGTAATTGTATGATATGTGCTGATTATGCCCCGGGAGTGTCGGGATGCCCGGCTAGGGAGTGAAAATGCCGGATGCCCAGTAGCCCTATGAGCGTAAATCTGGATGGCCTCGGAGTTGAGGTGCCCGGAGCGTTGGGGGTGCCGGAAGCACGGATGGTGCGTGCCGTGAATACCTCGTGACGCTAGATGAGGAGCGAGATGCCCGGCTAGGGAGCGTAAATGCCGGAAGCACGGATGGTGTGTGTGCCGTGAATTCCTCATGATGCCAGGTTTGGATGTGAGATGCCCGGAATGTGGGGTGGCCGGAAGCCGGGTGGTGTGTACCGGAATTTGCATTTGAAATTTGCATGAATTTGATATGCCCGCATGAGCATTGTTATTATGTGAAAGATGCACACGATATTATGGAGGTAAGTGTGCATGAATCGGGTTGATCATGTAAAATGTGCACGTGATGTGAAACATTGACATTTGTATCTGCTAAATTATATGCTATGCTCATATGAGGTGCTTATGTGCAAAGAGTATGCGTGATGAGATTTATATGTACATACATGAGAAATGGCTGATTTATGGGAGGTGCATATGGTGAGACATGTGAACATGTGTAATGTGTGACTTGTAAATACACGTGTGTGGTGGATGCATGATTTGAGAATGATGTGAGAGCCTATGGCTGAATTGCTTAGTGAATATCCAGATGATGTTTAATTATTGTTATTGTGATGCTATGATATGGTTGGTTGTGTTGTATGGGTAGTCATAGAGATTACATTTATGCTGAGTGGTTGTACTCACCCCCTTTGGGGACTAACATTTCAGCTTAGTCATGTCACTGCCTCCGGTTGCTCCTGGCGCGTTCTATGGCATACCCTCTGATGTGGACATGAGGGTGCTACACCTGGACAGCCCTACTGTTCCTAGATTGTCTTATTTCCGGGTGAACGTGCGGGTCAGATTTGATGTGGGCTTGGAGAGTGGCCCAGTATACCAGGAGTTTGTCTCTGTCTACACTTGTCGAGACGGAGTTATGATGGGCATGATGCCGCCGCCGTCATCACCTGGAGCGCCGGGCTGGAGTTAGACCGTGAGCTGAAGCTGGGGAGGTTGGAGGGATTTTGATTCGACCGGATCTTGGTGGATGGATAGTGTTTGTATAGAGCTTCTTTGAGGACGGGTAGAGTTTTTGAGGTTTTTTTTTTGATGTAGTCTTTTGATGTACATTCTACCCTGAAAAGAGCAAGAAACATCCATCCTATGGCTATATGAATAAGAGAACCAATCTTCCAGTATCTTATATTATTTAATTGTGTGCATTGGCCCTAGTTGTTTTGGGAGAGTCATGATTCCGCTTCCGTTATTTGATGTGCGCTGGGACCGTTCATTCGTCGGTAAAAAAAAAGAAAAAGAAAAATCAAAGAGAGCCTAAGTGTTTATAGCACTCAGAGAATAGGCAAACTTGACTGTAATACCCTCAAAGGGGTTGTGGGGTGTTACAGGCTCTAGCAACTGAAATTAAATTGAACTGGAAATTGGGCACGTAGAGTAGGTTTTTAAGGCTGATGAGAGGGCTAAGTTTTATAGTCCCAGTCATTATAACCCTGGTGGTGTTTCCATTTGGAAGCTGTACTGACATAGGAAAAGATAATTTTCTAATTTCTGAAAGTAAATTCCACCCACAAACTATATGATCACTCGCCCCCGAATCAATAATCCATGCGTCTTTTGAAATTGAGTTCAAACAATAGGATGTACCTGTGAAGCTGCCTCCTTTACCAGAAGGATCCAATTTCTTCAAGGTTTCCATCAGCTCCTGGTATTTTTCCTGGGTGATTGATTTTCCCATGGGTTAACTCAAAACCTGAAAAGCTGATGAAAATTTTCCTTTTTCTTTTTCTCCTGGCTTCCCATGCAATTTCCAGCAGGTCTCTGTCGTATGATGTGGGCGCTAATCACGGTAATTTTTTTCCTTTTCCTTTTGGCCCATTTTTTGTATTTGAAGTGGGCCGGAAATTGGGCTGAAAAATCTGGGCCGAAATAGGCCCATATTGGCTGTCGGATGCTCCCAAAATTGGACCTTGTGGGCCATTTAACGTATTAGGCCCAAAAAACGTGAGTCGTCCGATTGAATTAAGTGACTCCCTCGTGAGCCGTCGGATGGATCTAAAAAGATCGCATGGGAGCCGTCGGATGCGCTGGACAAAGTCCCACGTGAGCCGTCCGATCCTGCCGAGCCCTGGATTAATCGCAAGCCGTCGGATTGAATGTGGGGCGCATCTCCTCCGTTCATGCCCTCTTTATAAGAGACCTAGGGTTTTGCTCGAGCAGCAACCCTAGGTCTGTCTCTCTCCTCCCCGAGTTCCTCTGTGAGGATCGAAAATGGGTCTTGGCTGCGAGTGCGATTCCATCTCCTCCTTGGCCGTGATCCGTCGACCTCTGCTGGCTCTCCTCTTGCACAGCGAGTTGGTAGATCCGCCCAAGGTTTGGCAACGGATCCATGGTGAGTATGTGAGAACGGAACGGCAGGTACGCCTCATTGAGGATGAGTAGAAATCGGATGGCCTTCTCCCTCTCTCGCATCTTCTTGTATTGTTGTTGGATATGATCGGGCCAGTCAAATTTCTCCTCGGCTGCCTCGAGTTCATTCCACAGACTCGAAAGCTTGTTGAAAGTTGTTGCGATGCTCATGTTACCCCGTTTCAGATCTGAAATTTGCTGGGTTAGATAAAAAATTTTAACTTGATCAAGTTTCCCGTACATCTCTCTTATGTTTTCCCACATCGTTTTCGGGTCCTCCGTCGGGGGAAGTGCGGCCGCGACTTCGGCGTTGATGCAGTTCCCGATCCAGGTCCTCACCAATTGACTACATCTTCTCCATAGTCGTGCCATTCTCTCGTCGGGTAGGACCGGAAACGATCCATCGATGAAGGATTCTTTGTCCTTCGTTACCAGTGCTCGCCGAAATTCGCGAGACCAACTTGAATAATTATCTACTCCTGTTAATTGCGACCGATGATTTTCAGTTACTGTCCATCCCCGCTTGTCGTGTACAACGGGTTGCCAGTTACGGCCGGCCACTGGTGGCAAGGATCGGATATGGAAAAAAACCGGGTGTAGGAGTCGGGTAGGGATTTGTTCCCTGACTCGGACCCCCGAAGCCGAAACCGTAGTCCGCATTTTGAGATCCCGAATGGGAATCGGTTCCTTGACCCGATACATGCGATCCGCCCGTCCGCCCTGGTCCGATGCCAGGGTTTGCCCCTTCACCGGTTGGCGAACCCGCATCGGCCCACGCGTTGCTGTGGTAGCCAGGTGATGATGAATTGGGCACGGACCCAGGAAACCATGGATACGGCATCCATTGGTACGGGTGACCAGAGAATGGTTGCCCCGTGAAAACCTGAGCCTGATGTTGCCACTGCGCGTGCGGATGATGGCCCTGGATCTGTGTTTGTTGTGATGTAGGGACAATTGTGGAAGATTGTTCTCCTTCAGAAATTCGAGGCTCTGTAGCAGACTGGTCTACAGGCGTGGAGGTATGGCTCTGTGATGTTGACATTTTTGAAAGAGAAAATGATTCCTCTTTCTACTTGTTTTGCGAGATAGGTTCCTTCGGGCAATCAAGGATTGAAGAATTTGATTCCTTTAGGCAACACTATGCTTTGGGATTCGAAGTAGAGATATGGAGGCAATCAAGCGGAAGCAATTCGGTCGAACCAAGCAAGGCTCTAATGACGTAGAATCCATGAGCAGGAGATCCATTAATTAGATTCTAGCACTATGTCATCATCCTCATCCAAAATCAAACCCGCCTACTCGAGGTGTCTATGTCATTTGGAGAAGGAAGAATGTCACTTGAAGAATATGTCTTCACCCTTAAGGCCACCATGGTTCGGAAATCTAATCAAGACAAACCGGTAGAAGCCATAGGAATTGGTATATGCGGGCGGGCGGGAATAGCTTGATTAGATTTCAATGGCTCCACAACAAGGCCAGTGAGGTCTCGCTTCCCCTGACCAATTCCTATGGCTTCTACCAGTTTGTCCAGACCAACTGTGGCCTTAAGGGTGAAGCCATATTCTTCAAGTGACATTCTTCCTTCTCCAAATGACTTAGACACCTCGAGTAGGCGGGTTTGATTTTTGACTGACACCTGAGGCAGCAAGCGAGATAATAATTCCTGTTGCCTTAGTCCTACAAATATCTTTTGTCCAAATATGAATCTTCTCTCTTCATTTTCCGGCATTCCGACCATCTACGGTACAAGACAGACCCATAAAACTTCCCATAGTAATGTGCCATTACATCTCTCATATCTTTACTCTCCACAAATTTTCTCACCTGAACTAGGTTCTTCCCAAATATATACAACCCAAGGATGAAACTTGCCTCTTCCTCTTTGCTCAAGCAATTCTTCAGGGAACCCGGTACAGGAAAGCAGCTTTTAGTGCCATCTTTCATTTGCATTTTTGCTTCTTCTTGAGACATTGATTTTCCCAATTTAACATCCAAGTCGACATCCATGGGCTCAACTTTGACTTTTAAGCCATTATCTTCTACACAAACATTGGTTCCTCCTACACCTTCTGAGTCAAAAGAAACTCTTTTAGTATGTGCATCGCCGTGTGTGAGATTTTGTGGGACCTTTGCCAACTGTTCTAAAAGCTCAAGCTATTAGATGAAGGCGTGGTTTATTATTTAAAGTATTCTAACACTCCCCCTCACACTTAGTCTGGTCTTTTGCCTAGTACTAAGTGTGGAAATTTAATTGGGGAGGTAAATAGGGGTCTAGAAGATTCGAACTCAGGACCTCCTAGCTCTGATACCATGTCAAGACAGGAAATGAAGATGATCGAAAGGAAGGAAAAGAGTGAAGAAAACAGAGTGTCTTCGATTCAATTGAATTGTATGTTCTGTACACTTTTGGTTTATAATTACAAGGAAAAGAATAACAAAAGGAAATGTAATATTGTGTATCCTTTTTATCCTAATGTATATCTAATTTCCTATAATACAATACAAGATCAATTTATCCAATCATGTCTTCCAATCTTATCCAATCATATCTTCCAACACCGCGTGAAGCTCGTTGGCCTCATCGACGACTTGATGGGGCAATTTGGTATCGAGTAACGTAGTGCAAGTTCCTCGCCTTGCAAACTTAAATCTTAGTGGTGGCCACCCATATTCATACCGGTGAAGGGATCGGAGTTTTTTGCCATCTTGCAGGAAGCAATTGAGACAGGTTTTGACAACCCCATGGTGAATGCTGTTATGGTATCCACATGTTGGGCAAGGAGGGGAAATTACTTGCTTGTAGCTAGTCTTGAAAAGTGAACGAACTATGGGTTTTTTGCTCTGTGTTGGGGTGAAATGGATCACACGGCTGTCGCCGACGTAAATTCCTGTAATACGTACATGCAAACCATTAAAGAATCAAATTTAGTTGAAAATGGAAAACAAAAAAAAAAAAAAAGAAGAAGAAGGAAATTCTAGAGGGACAATTTTGACGCAGGCCAGAATGTACTAAGAATATTCACAAGCTTCTTTCTTCAACTGGATGTGTGGGCCGATTTTGGATTAGAAATCTGAATGAATTCCTAATCTTTGGTTTGGCACGTTAGATAGAAGTGAAATGTGCAGCGGCTCCGGCGCAGCTCTAGAATTTTCTCTTCAGCTTTGTACTCGTTAAAAAGACACAAAATTTCCACGCACTAAAAGCGAGGACAGCATAAAAAAAAAGAAGGAAAAACTACCAGTTTAAAGACAGTTTGGACTTTAGATCGTCGAGCTGCTTGCTGACCATTTCGCTGTAATTAATCTCGTTGACTAGTCCAGATATCTCGTTCTTAATCTTGATATGGAGTTGAAAAGCACTCATTTTGTAATATCTATCTACATAAGTCAAGGTCCGAAAGAACGCTTGCTACAATCGAAATAAATTAAGTAAGCATTATTTTCTATGTTTGTTTCTGTTTTGCATTCTTGCTATAGATAATTATGGTCATTCTCCAAAGGTACTGCTAAGATAACGGCACTGTTGTTCTCTAGGTATAACAGTGCCTTTTGAATAATCACTTATAATCACTTTCCTTTCTAATAGGCAATCGGCTGTAATAATTTGAACAATAATTCTGATTTTAACAGATTTTATCAAGCCTAAGTTACCGGAAAATGTCACAAAACCAAATTCCAAAGATGGTTATGGGGTTTTTGTGCAAATAAAGAGAATTGAATTTTTGTAGAGTGTCAAACCAAAATCCGGGTAAAACTCTCTCTCTCTCTCTCTCTCTCTCTCTCTCTCTCTCTCTCTCTCTCTCTCTCTCTCTCTCTCTCTCCCATATTAAGAATCTAGTGTTTGCATAACGTAATTAGAACCTACCATGCCATTTCTCTGGGCGAGATGGCATGTTGGACTGAACTCAGATATGAATTGCCTTGAAATAAAAGAAAGGCAAGGAGAGGAGAGTGAAACCGTGGGGTTTGGATTAAACTCAACACCGGTACGAGATGCGAAAGATGACCCCATTTTAGCTGCCGCTTGTCCTCGGACTCTTCGAGAGTGGGAATTGATTTTATCATTCATTCTGGGCTGAGCGGAAGTGTTTAGGTTTGGCTTGGCAGAGATAATATGAGAAAGTGGACTAACAATCCATCCATCACGACAACGAGCAATTGGAGAAATGGGATTTAAATTGTTATTGGAACTTTTCATGCCTTTTCTCTGGCGACAGAAATCAGATATGAATTGCCTTGAAATGAAGAAAAACGGTGAGGAAAGATTTTACTCGACACTAATGCAGCCTCCAAAGCCAAAAGTAAATTACCTTCGTTTTGTGAGAGAAAGGAGAGAAAATCGTGGGGAGAGGAAGAGTAGAGTTGAAGAGGCCTCTAGGTGTTGTTGGAAATGGAGTTGATTTGTGTAAATTGGTCGGCTAAAGAGCAAAAGGATTTGTCGGGAAAAGAAGAGGGAAAAAAAAACTAGACAAGTGCCAGATCAGGAAGATAAGGAGGACTCACCATGATGGGTGTAGATCCAGAGCAACCCATATCGATAAACGTGATCCCCAAGTTTGAGATCCTTAGGGCTCACCACTTTCCACATCAATTGCATCAATATTGTCAGTACCTAGTTGATGATCTTCATCACCATCTTCGTCTGTGGCCCTTTTCACTCTATTGGGCTTGGGCTTGAGCTGATTTACCTGCCAAAAAACTCCCCAACTGAAGATAATTTGCAGTGAAGAGAAGAACAAGAAACTCAGGTGCGGAAGCTAAAATGATCACCTGTGCTGCCAAAAGGTCGATGTCAGCAATGATGACTACGGTCCGCAGAAGAGAGGAAAAGAAAAAAAAAAGAAGTGAGTGAGAATGAAAGGGGGAGATTGGACAACGGAGACGACAAGGTTATGGTATGATGGTGCTTCAAGTGTGCGTGTGTGAGAAAGATGGCGTCCACGGAAGAGAGAGAAAAGGAGAAGGAAATACTGAGTGAGAATGAACTATGGTAGGCGGGCGATAGCGGTGAGGTTCTTGTATGGGTGTTCTTCAAGCGTGTGAGAGAGAGGGCGAGAGAGATGGCGTCCAAAGAAGAGAGGAAAGGAAAAAGGAAGAAGTGAGAGAATGAACTAGGAATGAGTGGGCGATGGCGATGAGGTTATTGTATGAAGGTTGTTCAGGTGTTTGTGTGTGTCTCTCTCTCTCTGAGAGAGATGGCGGAAGAGAGAGGAAAGGAAGAGGAAAAAGCAGGTAAGAATGAACTGGGGCCTGAAGATGGGTTATATTGGCCTAGGGTTCTTCGAGTTTGTGTGTGTCCCTTCAAGTGCGTGAGAAAGAGAGGGAGAGAGAGAGAGAGAGAGAGAGAGAGAGAGAGAGAGAGAGGCGGAAGACGGAAGAGAGAGCAAGGGAAGAGGAAGAAGTGGGTGAGAATGAAGTGAGCGATGGCAATGAGGTTTTACTTGCACGAGGGTTTTAAAGTGTATGGGAGGGAGAGATGGCGAAGAGAGAGGAAACAAGAGGAAGAAGTGCGTGGGAATGAGCTGCGGGGAGAGAGGACGATGGCGGTGAGGTTACTATACAAGTGGTCTTCAAGCTCTGTCTCTCTGTCTCTCTGTCTGTCTGTCTGTCTCTCTCTCTCTCTCTCCCCTCCAGTGCGTGTAAGAGAGAGAGGAGGCGGCCTTTGACCAGTGGTTGCAGAAAGCAAACTCGTGGTGATGCTGATTGACCCATGATCCGACGCTCTAGCTCCGATCCGAGCCACGACCTTGCAGCCAAGTTGGGGACCCAAGTCACCAGGAAGCGAACCAGGGACTTTCGATGCCACTCGTGGTGTGCAAGGTGGCTGAAGTGCGGATTTACTTTTTAGTAAAAGAAAAATCTCTTTTAACTTTAAATTGAACCTACATGACTGAGATGGTTCAACCCAAATTGAAGATTTATTTTGCTTTGACAAAAAAACTTCATGCAATTCAAATACCCATACTTAGCCCATACCTTAAATCCCAACTCGTATTACTAAAACACTTAAATATATAATCAAATTTAGGAAAGTTCATGCCCGAGGTGACAATGTGTAGTGAAGTGCCGTGGGAGTTGGGTCCTGCGCTAGTGTCGGGTCCTGCGCTAGTGTCCTGGGTTTACGTTGCCGATCGCCGGTTGCACGGCAATTCTCGGGTCATAAAAAAAAAAAAACAGTGAAAATTGTGGCGAAAGTTTGAGAATCTAAGCTCGCTCGTTCAGCGAGAACGTACACAACACGCTCCAAATTTACGAAGACTCATGATTGGGGAAGGGAGAACAAACACAAGAAAATTTTAATACAAGGATCCGGTTCGACCTCGACAACAAACTCTTTGTTTTCCTTAGTTGATTGCATTAGCACAAAAGTGTGGATGTGTAGTTATTACTTAGAGTAGCAGTTCCTTCGCTCTTCTTTTGCTTAATGTAGCTGAGTTAATGGCGAGAGCAATGAGTTGGGATTTAGAGGAATGCCCATGGAGTATCTACGAGACAGATTCCGAAGGTGCAACGATGCCCATCTTTGCTTGCACTGTGTGATTTGTTTGTGTTTTCCTTTTGCTGTTGCATTCGCACGTTCAATGTTTACAATACTAGGTGGGTTTATGTGCATTGGCCTGCTATATCAAGATACCAGCTCTGGTCAAGCTCCCAGAATTTCTTGGTTTGTGAAGGCAAATTCCGGGGTTCCTCAGTGCAATGTTGATGAAGAACTCGTCGGTGTCAATGTTAACACTATATGAATGCAGAAAAAGCATCTGAAGCAAACTTCACTGTTAACGGTCGATTTTATTTCAGCAATCAATACTATATTTGTCTTCGTTAATACTTTCAAGCGGTTAATGATTAAAATGAAGAACTAGAACCACGTGCTTTGTGCACGTGTGCCACCGCCGCTAAAAATGGCAAATCACTTTTTTGTTTTAATCACGTAAGAATGATTACGTTTTCTTCTCTTTGTATGCTTTGTTTTTGTTACTTCTCTCGCCGGCTAAGCATTCAATTTTCTACCAAAAACATGGAGTTCCGTGGCCCTCACCCCGAACTCAACAGCAGCCATCATCCTCCCGGTAAACGCGACAACCACCTTGATCCTCCTTCTCCCCCCGCAGCTACCACTCGTGGTCGGGGTTTTATTCTTCCTCTCGCCTCCTCCTTTGGCAGCGGAAGATGGAGGTCTCATGGTCCCGATGGACTCGGACAGGGATGCTCCCCACCGAGAGGGTGCCGAAATGATACTTGGTGGGCCTTTGCCACCGGCTCATTGCATACTTAGAGAGTGCAATACAAGCTCCTTCACTAACGGGTCGCCAGATTCATGCCGATGATTGGTGCCGCCATGGGCATGAATTTATTTCAACAATCATAAAGCTGCCATAATTGGTCATAAAGCCACCCCCGCCTCCAAACCTGAGAGTCTTGGTTAGTGGTTTGGGCATGCTCAATGATCAAGTTTAACAGATGAAAAACTAGGAAATGAAGACATCAAAGACATGAAGCTCTTTACCAAAAAAAAAAAAAAAAAAAAAAAGACATGAAGCTATGCAGTGGTGATGGTGGCGCAGAGAGAGAGAGAGAGAGAGAGAGAGAGAGAGAGCTGCGTATGGTAGACAAGGACAAGCTAACAACTTTATTCTTGGAAAACCTCATGGGAATAGGACGAGCATCAAAATACGTGTAATCTGTGAAACAAGAGGGGGGCGGAGCGGAACCGGCTATGATAATACCACATAAATATGTCCACACACGAATAAGCTGAGTAGGGCTTATTTTTATTTTCTAAAGCAACAGACAGAGAGACACAACATTGGAGAAATGTTGGATCACTCGAGTTCAGTTTCTCCACCACAACTTCTTCATCATCCGTTCTTCAGCTTCCTTAAATTTCTGCACACATTCACTAAAATTGCTGCCTGTTCGCTTGCACGGTTGTTGGTTCGACAATAAGTGGCGAAATGCTCACAGTTGTTGTTGATGAGGTTATAATCACCAAACGCATTGTCCGCATGTCAAGACAGGAAATGAAGATGATCCAAAGGAAGGAAAAGAGTGAAGAAAACAGAGTGTCTTCGATTCAATTGAATTGTATGTTCTGTACACTTTTGGTTTATAATTTCAAGGAAAAGAATAACAAAAGGAAATGTAATATTGTGTATCCTTTTTTATCCTAATGTATATCTAATTTCCTATAATACAATACAAGATCAATTTATCCAATCATGTCTTCCAATCTTATCCAATCATATCTTCCAACACTCCCCTTCAAGCTGGTGGTCTGTATATGTCTAAGACACCAAGCTTGTTCAGAAGATATGCATGTTGTCCTTGACTAAGAGGTTTAGTGAATATGTCTGCAGGCTGCTCTGAAGTTCTGATTCCTCTTGTCTCGATAACCCCTTCCTGAATCTTCTCTCGGGTAAAATGGCAATCAACTTCTATGTGCTTCGTCCTCTCATGAAACACAGGGTTTGCTGCAAGCTTGATAGCGGACTCGTTGTCACAGAAAAGCATAGTTGGCCCTTTAACAGGGGCCCCGAGATCCGAAAGTAGTCCCCTTAGCCAAACTATCTCACAAACTGTCTTGGCCATAGATCTATATTTAGCCTCAGCCGAAGATAAAGACACAATGGACTGTTTCTTCGTCTTCCATGAGAGTAGCGAATCCCCAAATTTGATACAGAAACCAGTGATAGATCTCTTGCTCATAAGACACGTGGCATAGTCTGCATCACAGTAAGCCCTTATTTTCATGTCGCATCTTCGAGAAAGAAATATTCCCAAACTTGGACAAGTCTTTAAATATCTCACGACCTTCGGAGCTGCATTCATATGTGACCGCTTCGGGCTGTGCATAAATTGACTAAGGGTTTGCACCGCATAACAAATATCTGGCCTGGTCACAGTGAGATATATCAACTTTCCCACGAGCCTTTGATATCTAGAGGGATCTTGTAACAAGGGATCATCTGAAGAAGAGGATGTCCCATTGTCATAACTAATGGATGTCAGTTTGACATTTTGCTCGATGGGAATGACTGAAGGTTTGCAACTTGATAAACCTGCCTCTGATATAATCTCCATCACGAATTTACGTTGGCTCAATGAAATACCCTGCTCTGAGCGAGCTATCTCAATGCCAAGAAAATACTTAGGTGGCCCTAAGTCCTTGATGTGAAAAGTCGAATGTAGGTACTCTTTGAGTTTCTTTATGGCAGAGTCATCATTTCCCATGATAAGAATGTCATCAACATATATCATCAAGTAAATGGATGACGTACCTCTAGTCCAAGTAAACAAAGCATAATCATGCTTGGATTGCTTGAAGCCAATAGATAACAGTGCATTGGTGAATTTTGCATACCACTGTCTGGAAGCCTGCTTCAATCCATATTGGGATTTGCGGAGACGACATACTTTCGACTCCCCCTGTCTCCGTAATCCTGGTGGAAGCTCCATATATATTTCTTCATGCAGATCACCATGCAAAAAAGCATTGTGGACATCCATCTGAAGCAGTTGCCAGTCACGAAGGGCAGCAATGGATAAAAAGGTGCGGACCGCGACATCCTTGGCCACAGGTGAAAAAGTTTCGTGATAGTCAAAACCTTCTTGCTGGGTAAAGCCTTTTGCTACCAACCGAGCTTTGTATCTTTCCACAGACCCATCTGCCCTGTAATTTATCTTGTATACCCATTTACATCCAATGGGTTTGCGATGATTGCGTAATGGTACAACATCCCAAGTGTGATTATCCATCAGGGCATGCAATTCAGATTCCATGGCCTTTTGCCAACGAGGGTCATCCTTTGCCTCATTGTAACTGGAAGGTTCGTGATCTTCAGAAATTCGACTTATGCAACATAGATGCTCCGGCGACAGTCTATCAAAAGAGACATATGATGAAATGGGGTAACGAGTACCTGATGATCGCGAAGAGTTGCATATGTAGTCCCTCGTCCAAGTTGGTGGTCGAGAGATTCGGTGGGAACACCTTGGAGGCGCTTGTGTCGTAGCGGACAAATCTTCACTCGTTGATGTGGCTGGGACATCATTTGGTTGTATTGAATTTTCATGTGGGGGTTCTTCCTCATGAGGCTCCTCAATTGGATCTTCAATAATGTTCGTAGGTGAATTTGGACGTATGATGCCCATTCCCTCTGGAGAATCGAGCGCCCTTGGAGGAGTTGGAATAATGAAAGCTCCCCCTGGCGATGAATCCTCCTCTGTTAAGAATTGTCGATTGAGCTGCCTTCGTCATTTGAGCATGATGCGGAGAATGGGAAGCTATCTTCATAGAATACAACATCCCTGCTGACGAAGAAGCTTCCTATAGAGGGATCATAAAGACGATAGCCTTTCTATAATGTTGGATAACCCATGAAGATGCATTGAGTAGCTCTTGGTGCCATCTTATCTTTGGGTCCCACTGTAGTAGCATAGCACAGACACCCAAAAGCTCTCAGGTGAGTCAAATTGGGTTTTCTCCCATATAGCATCTCAAAGGGTGTCTTCCCTTTTAATATGCGCGATGGCATGCGGTTAATAAAATATGCCGCGGTAATCACGCAGTCTCCCCAGAATTCTTCGGGAACAGATGCTTGAAATTTGAGTGCTCGCGCTACCTCTAGAAGATGCCGATGTTTTCTTTCGACTACTCCATTCTGCTGCGGTGTGTAATAAGATTTTTAGATTCGATAGGTGCAAATCTTATCTATTTTTTTTCAAGACTTAGATATAGATAACACAGATATCTATTTAGTAGAATATGGCAGTTTCCTCCGAACATAGCTTTTATGTATGCGTAAATATATGGGTAAATAAATTATAGCAATTTTCAAATAGATCGGAATCGAGGTGGATGTAGGAAATGGAAAGTCAATGTATCTATATGTGGATATCTATAGGAGATCATATAAAAGGGATATTCTTATTTTAGACCTAACCAATTTGATCTAACCAATTAGATGAATTACTCCTAAAGGCTTACATTCGAATGACACTAGTTGATGAGAGTTACTTGGGAAACAAAAAAAACGAAAGTCAAATTCATTTGGACTATTTTCTCAATTCCAATAAAATGCAACTGGATCTAGTATGAGTTGTCGATCAGAACATATATGGATAGAACTTATAGTGGGGTCTCGAAAAATAAGGTGCAGGAACTTTCATGCAATATTCCATTCACAGTGAACAAGGAAGTACATTCAGCATTAAAAAATTATTTTCCATTGTCAATACGAATCCTACGAATTGATTTCTGAAATTGAGTTCTGGACAGGGAAATGAATGTCTTTAAATGAGAAAAGACTTGAATTTTGGATTGCATGAGAAAAATCCACGTGGCATGAGAATAGTCGTCCACAATTGTGAGAAAAAATTTAGACGCATCATGATTTACAGTATGATAGGGTCCCCAAACATCAGCATGAATGAGAGAGAAAACATCATTTGCACGAGAAGTGCTATTTGGGAATGGTGCTCGTGTTTGTTTGGCCATGAGACAAATGGAACATTCAAGAGAAGAAAATGATGCACTGTGACCCAACCGTCTATGATTAAGAAAACTGATGCGATTGGCAGTGGCATTACATATAGACTTATTGATTTGAATAGAAAAAGGAAATTCTTCCCAGAAATATAGCCCTTGGTTGACTCTACCCCATTCCATTAGTGTCCCAGTCGAAAGGGCCTGAAAGAAACATCTATCAGAATGGAAAATTATGTGACATGAATTTTCTTCACAGGCTCTGTGGCATCCTTAATTTTCGATAATCCTTGAAGGTGTGGGGATTGTGGTCGATCTAATTTGTGGAATTTTAGCTATTTGACTATTGAGCTACATTTGGACTATCTTGATGGACATGGTAACTATAGTATATGACTAAGTTGGCTTTTGAAATTGAATGTATATGAGTGTACATATAACCTACGGCTAAGGACTAAACTTTGGGAGATTAAGGCATAATTGGAATTGGACTTAATTGGGCTTAATGAAGGGATTTTTGGACTGGCCAACTAATTCAGCAAAGCCAGCCCACGCTAGCCACGTCCACGTACGCCTAAAGGGAGAAGAGAGGCTTGATGAGGTGGTGCCGAGTTGTCCACCTTGCTGCCATGTGTCACCATGCATGGAGGTTAGCTAGTAGGCTTAATGATGGTTGAGTTGAGGTATAAAAGAGAGGTTGCCGTCCATTGAATGTCTTTGGTCGACTGAAGAGAGAGAGAGAGAGAGAGAGAGAGAGAGAAGTCGAAGAAGGAGAGAAGAAGGAAGAGGAAGGAGGAGAGCCGAGAATTCCAAGCCCTCTTGCCACCGTTCCTCCATCAAATTTGCTCAAACAAAAGGCAAGAATGAGTCTCTTCCCTACCTATGCATGTTGTGATGGTGTGTGATGGTCGGATTTGTGGATTTGGTGGTCCGGTTGCAGAGATTTTGAGAAGAACTTCAAGTGTGTACAATCGGGTGGAGAAGTGTTCTTGTGTGCCAGTGTTTTGCATGCATCCATAGAAGCCTTTAGGGTTGAAATCTGACCTTGAATCCTTCATGAAAGTTGTAGAACACATCCTGAACTATAACATAGTCGAATTTGAAGTGATTTGAGTGAGATTTGAGGGGTGAAAAGAAGTTTCTTTGGAACCGGGTGTCTACCGGGTGTCTCACCTGAACTAGGTTCTTCCCAAATATATACAACCCAAGGATGAAACTTGCCTCTTCCTCTTTGCTCAAGCAATTCTTCAGGGAACCCGGTACAGGAAAGCAGCTTTTAGTGCCATCTTTCATTTGCATTTTTGCTTCTTCTTGAGACATTGATTTTCCCAATTTAACATCCAAGTCGACATCCATGGGCTCAACTTTGACTTTTAAGCCATTATCTTCTACACAAACATTGGTTCCTCCTACACCTTCGAGTCAAAAGAAACTCTTTTAGTATGTGCGTCGTCGTGTGTGAGATTTTGTGGGACCTTTGCCAACTGTTCTAAAAGCTTAAGCTATTAGATGAAGGCGTGGTTTATTATTTAAAGTATTCTAACACTCCCCTCACACTTAGTCCGGTCTTTTGCCTAGTACTAAGTGTGGAAATTTAATTGGGGAGGTAAATAGGGATCTGGAAGATTCGAACTCAGGACCTCCTAGCTCTGATACCATGTCAAGACAGGAAACGAAGATGATCGAAAGGAAGGAAAAGAGTGAAGAAAATAGAGTGTCTTCGATTCAATTGAATTGTATGTTCTCAGTACACTTTTGGTTTATAATTACAAGGAAAAGAATGACAAAAGGAAATGTAATATTGTGTATCCTTTTTATCCTAATGTATATCTAATTTCCTATAATACAATACAAGATCAATTTATCCAATCATGTCTTCCAATCTTATCCAATCATATCTTCCAACACCGCGTGAAGCTCGTTGGCCTCATCGACGACTTGATGGGGCAATTTGGTATCGAGTAACGTAGTGCAAGTTCCTCGCCTTGCAAACTTAAATCTTAGTGGTGGCCACCCATATTCATACCGGTGAAGGGATCAGAGTTTTTTGCCATCTTGCAGGAAGCAATTGAGACAGGTTTTGACAACCCCACGGTGAATGCTGTTCTGGTATCCACATGTTGGGCAAGGAGGGGAAATTACTTGCTTGTAGCTAGTCTTGAAAAGTGAACGAACTATGGGTTTTTTGCTCTGTGTTTGGGTGAAATGGATCACACGGCTGTCGTCGACGTAAATTCCTGTAATACGTACATGCAAACCATTAAAGAATCAAATTTAGTTGAAAATGGAAAACAAAAAAAAAAAAGAAGAAGGAAATTCTAGAGGGACAATTTTGACGCAGGCCAGAATGTACTAAGAATATTCACAAGCTTCTTTCTTCAACTGGATGTGTGGGCCGATTTTGGATTAGAAATCTGAATGAATTCCTAATCTTTGGTTTGGCACGTTAGATAGAACTGAAATGTGCTGCGGCTCCGGCGCAGCTCTAGAATTTTCTCTTCAGCTTTGTACTCGTTAAAAAGACACAAAATTTCCACGCACTAACAGCGAGGACAGCATCAAAAAAAAGGAAAAACTACCATTTTAAAGACAGTTTGGACTTTAGATCGTCGAGCTGCTTGCGACCATTTCGCTGTAATTAATCTCGTTGACTAGTCCAGATATCTCGTTCTTAATCTTGATATGGAGTTGAAAAGCACTCATTTTGTAATATCTATCTACATAAGTCAAGGTCCGAAAGAACGCTTGCTACGGTCGAAATAAATTAAGTAAGCATTATTTTCTATGTTTGTTTCTGTTTTGCATTCTTGCTATAGATAATTATGGTCATTCTCCAAAGGTATTGCTAAGATAACGGCACTTTGTTGTTCTCTAGGTGTAACGGTGCCTTTTGAATAATCACTTATAATCACTTTCCTTTCTAATAGGCAATCGGCTGTAATAATTTGAACAATAATTCTGATTTTAACAGATTTTATCAAGCCTAAGTTACCGGAAAATTTCACAAAACCAAATTCCAAAGATGGTTATGGGGTTTTTGTGCAAATAAAGAGAATTGAATTTTTGTAGAGTGTCAAACCAAAATCCGGGTAAAACTCTCTCTCTCTCTCTCTCTCTCTCTCTCTCTCTCTCTCTCCATATTAAGAATCTAGTGTTTGCATAACGTAATTAGAACCTACCATGCCATTTGTCTGGCGAGATGGCATGTTGGACTGAAGTCAGATATGAATTGCCTTGAAATAAAAGAAAGGCAAGGAGAGGAGAGTGAAACCGTGGGGTTTGGATTAAACTCAACACCGGTACGAGACGCGAGAAAGATGACCCCATTTTAGCTGCCGCTTGTCCTCGGACTCTTCGAGAGTGGGAATTGATTTTATCATTCATTCGGGGCTGAGGGAAGTGTTTAGGTTTGGCTTGGCAGAGATAATATGAGAAAGTGGACTCACAATCCATCCATCACGACAACGAGCAATTGGAGAAATGGGATTTAAATTGTTATTGGAACTTTTCATGCCTTTTATCGCGACGAAATCAGATATGAATTGCCTTGAAATGAAGAAAAACGGTGAGGAAGGATTTTACTCGACACTAATGCAGCCTCCAAAGCCAAAGGTAAATTACCTTAGTTTTGTGAGAGAAAGGAGAGAAAATCATGGGGAGAGGAAGAGTAGAGTTGAAGAGGCCTCTAGGTGTTGTTGGAAATGGAGTTGATCAGTGTAAATTGGTCGGCTAAAGAGCAAAAGGATTTGCCGGAAAAAGAAGAGGGAAAAAAACTAGACAAGTGCAAGATCGGAAGATAAGGAGGACTCACCATGATGGGTGTAGATCCCGAGCAACCCATATCGATAAACGTGAACCCCAAGTTTGAGATCCTTAGGGCTCACCACTTTCCACAACAACTGCATCAATATTGTCAGTTCCTGGTTGATGATCTTCATCACCATCTTCGTCTGTGGCCCCTTTTCACTCTATTGGACTTGGGCTTGAGCTGATTTACCTGCCAAAAAACTCCCCAAACTGAAGATAATTTGCAGTGAAGAGAAGAACAAGAAAACTCAGGTGCGGAAGCTAAAATGATCACCTGTGCTGCCAAAAGGTCGATGTCAGCGATGATGACTACGGTCCGCAGAAGAGAGGAAATGAAAAAAAAAGAAGTGAGTGAGAATGAAAGGGGGAGATTGGACAACGGAGACGACAAGGTTATGGTATGATGGTGCTTCAACTGTGCGTGTGTGAGAAAGATGGCCTCCACGGAAGAGAGAGAAAATGAGAAGGAAATATTGAGTGAGACTGAACTATGGTAGACTGGGCGATGGCGGTGAGGTTACTGTATGGGTGTTCTTCAAGCGTGTGAGAGAGAGACTGAGAGAGATGGCATCCAAAGAAGAGAGGAAAGGAAAAAGGAAGAAGTGAGAGAATGAACTAGGAATGAGTGGGCGATGGTGATGAGGTTATTGTATGAAGGTTGTTCGGGTGTTTGTGTGTGTGTCTCTCTCTCTCGAGAGATGGCGAAAGAGAGAGGAAAGGAAGAGGAAAAAAGCGGTAAGAATGAACTGGGGCTGAAGATGGGTTATATTGGCCTAGGGTTCTTCGAGTTTGTGTGTGTCCCTTCAAGTGCGTGAGAAAGAGAGGGAGAGAGAGAGAGAGATGGCGGAAGACGGAAGAGAGAGCAAGGGAAGAGGAAGAAGTGGGTGAGAATGAAGTGAGCGATGGCAATGAGGTTTTACTGCACGAGGGTTTTAAAGTGTATGGGAGGGAGAGATGGCAGAAGAGAGAGGAAACGAAGAGGAAGAAGTGTGTGGGAATGAGCTGCGGGGAGAGAGGACGATGGCGGTGAGGTTACTATACAAGTGGTCTTCAAGTTCTGTCTCTCTGTCTGTCTGTCTGTCTGTCTATCTCTCTCTCTCTCTCTCTGTCCCCTCCAGTGCGTGCAAGAGTGAGAGGAGGCGGCCTTTGACCAGTGGTTGCAAAAAGCAAACTCGTGGTGATGCTGATTGACCCATGATCCGACGCTCCAGCTCCGATCCGAGCCACGACCTCGCAGCCAAGTTGGGGACCCAAATCACCAGGAAGCGAACCAGGGACTTTCGATGCCACTCGTGGTGTGCAAGCTGGCTGAAGTGCGGATTTACTTTTTAGTAAAAGAAAAATCTCTTTTAACTTTAAATTGAACCAACATGACTGAGATGGTTCAACCCAAATTGAAGATTTATTTTGCTTTGACAAAAAAACTTCATGCAATTCAAATACCCATACTTAGCCCATACCTAAAATCCCAACTCGTATTACTAAAACACTTAAATATATAATCAAATTTAGGAAAGTTCATGCCCGAGGTGACAATGTGTAGTGAAGTGCCGTGGGAGGTGGGTCCTGCGCTAGTGTCCTGGGTTTACGTTGCCGATCGCCGGTTGCACGGCAATTCTCGGGTCATCAAAAAAAAAAAAAAACAGTGAAAATTGTGGCGAAAGTTTGAGAATCTAAGCTCGCTCGTTCAGCGAGAACGTACACAACACGCTCCAAATTTACGAAGACTCACGATTGGGGAAGGGAGAACAAACACAAGAAAATTTTAATACAAGGATTCGGTTCGACCTCGACAACAAACTCTTTGTTTTCCTTAGTTGATTGCATTAGCACAAAAGTGTGGATGTGTAGTTATTACTTAGAGTAGTAGTTCCTTCGCTCTTCTTTTGCTTAATGTAGCTGCGTTAATGGCGAGAGCAATGAGTTGGGATTTAGAGGAATGCCCATGGAGTATCTACATACAGATTCCAAGAAGGTGCAACGATGCCCATCTTTGCCTCGCCCGCCCGTGATTTGTTTGTGTTTTCCTTTTGCTGTTGCATTCGCACGTTCAATGTTTACAATACTAGGTGGGTTTATGTGCATTGGCCTGCTATATCAGGATACCGGCTCTGGTCAAGCTCCCAGAATTTCTTGGTTTGTGAAGGCAAATTCCGGGGTTCCTCAGTGCAATGTTGATGGAGAACTATTCGGTGTCAATGTTAACACTGTATGAATGCAGAAAAAGCATCTGAAGCGAACTTCACCGTTAACAGTCGATTTTATTTCAGCAATCAACACTATATTTGTCTTCGTTAATACTTTCAAGCGGTTAATGATTAAAATAAAGAACTAGAACCACGTGCTGTGCACGTGTGCCACCGCCTGCTAAAAATGGCAAATCACTTTTTTTGTTTTAATCACGTAAGAACGATTACGTTTTCTTCTCTTTGTATGCTTTGTTTTTGTTACTTAAATAGCCGGCTAAGCATTCAATTTTCTACCAAAAACATGGAGTTCTAGGCCCTCACCCCCGAACTCAACAGCAGCCATCATCCTCCTGGTAAACGCGACAACCACCTTGATCCTCCTTCTCCACACAGCTGCCACTCGTGGTCGGGGTTTTATTCTTCCTCTGCCTCCTCCTTTGGCAGCGGAAGATGGAGGTCTCATGGTCCCGATGGACTCGGACAGGATGCTCCCCACCGAGAGGGGTGCCGAAATGATACTTGGTGGGCCTTTGCCACCAGGCTCATTGCATACTTAGAGAGTGCAATACAAGCTCCTTCACTATCGGGTCGCTAGATTCATGCCGATGATTTGTGCCGCCATGGCCATGAATTTATTTCATCAATCATAAAGCTGCCATAATTGGTCATAAAGCCACCCCCGCCTCCAAACCTGAGAGTCTTGGTTAGTGGTTTGGGCCTGCTCAATGATCGAGTTTAACAGATGAAAAAGTAGGAAATGAAGACATCAAAGACATGAAGCTCTTTACCAAAAAAAAAAAAAAAAAAAGACATGAAGCTATGTTGTGGTGATGGTGGCGCAGAGAGAGAGAGAGAGAGAGAGAGAGAGAGAGAGAGAGAGCTGCGTATGTTAGACAAGGACAAGCTAACAACTTTATTCTTGGAAAACCTCATGGGAATGGGACGAGCATCAAAATACGTGTAATCTGTGAAACAAGAGGGGGGCGGAGCGAAACCGGCTATGATAATACCACATAAATATGTCCACACACGAATAAGCTAAGTAGGGCTTATTTTTATTTCCTAAAGCAACAGACAAAGAGACACAACATTGGAGAAATGTTGGATCACTCGAGTTCAGTTTCTCCACCGCAACTTCTTCATCATCCGTTCTTCAGCTTCCTTAAATTTCTGCACACATTCTCTAAAAATGCTGCCTGTTCGCTTGCACGGTAGTTGGTCCGACAATAAGTGGCGAAATGCTCACAGTTGTTGCTGATGAGGTTGTAATCGCCAAACGCATTGTCCGCGTGTCAATACAGGAAATGAAGATGATCGAAAGGAAGGAAAAGAGTGAAGAAAACAGAGTGTCTTCGATTCAATTGAATTTTATGTTAAGTACACTTTTGGTTTATAATTACAAAGGAAAAGAATAACAAAAGGAAATGTAATATTGTGTATCCTTTTTTATCCTAATGTATATCTAATTTCCTATAATACAATACAAGATCAATTTATCCAATCATGTCTTCCAATCTTATCCAATCATATCTTCCAACACTCCCCCTCAAGCTGGTGGTCTGTATATGTCTAAGACACCAAGCTTGTTCAGAAGATATGCATGTTTTCCTTGACTAAGAGGTTTAGTGAATATGTCTGCAGGCTACTCTAAAGTTCTGATTCCTCTTGTCTCGATAACCCCTTCCTGAATCTTCTCTCGGGTAAAATGGCAATCAACTTCTATGTGCTTCGTCCTCTCATGAAACACAGGGTTTGCTGCAAGCTTGATAGCCGACTCGTTGTCACAGAAAAGCATAGTTGGTCCTTTAACAGGGGCCCCGAGATCCGGAAGTAGTCCCCTCAGCCAAACTATCTCACAAACTGTCTTGGCCATAGATCTATATTCAGCCTCGGCCCGAAGATAAAGACACGGTGGACTGTTTCTTCGTCTTCCATGAGAGTAGCGAATCCCCAAATTTGATACGAAACCGTGATAGATCTCCCGCTCATAGGACACGTGGCGTAGCCTGCATCACAGTAAGCCCTCATTTTCATGTCGCATCTTTGAGAAAGAAATATTCCCAAACCTGGACAAATCTTTAAATATCTCACGACCTTCGGAGCTGCATTCATATGTGACCGCTTCGGGCTGTGCATAAATTGACTAAGGGTTTGCACTGCATAACAAATATCTGGCTTGGTCATAGTGAGATATATCAACTTTCGCACGAGCCATTGATATCCGAGAGGATCTGTAACAAGGATCATCTCGAAGAAGAGGATGTCCCATTGTCATAACTAATGGATGTCAGTTTGACATTTTGCTCGATGGGAATGACTAAAGGTTTGCAACCTGATAAACCTGCCTCTGATATAATCTCCATCACAAATTTACGTTAGCTCAATGAAATACCCCCGCTCCGAGCGAGCTATCTCAATGCCAAGAAAATACTTAGGTGGCCCTAAGTCCTTGATGTGAAAAGTCGAATGCACGTACTCTTTGAGTTTCTTTATGGCAGAGTCAACATCTCCCATGATAAGAATGTCATCAACATATATCATCAAGTAAATGGATGACGTACCTCTAGTCCAAGTAAACAAAGCATAATCATGCTTGGATTGGTTGAAGCCAATAGATAACAATGCATTGGTGAATTTTGCGTACCACTGTCTGGAAGCCTGCTTCAATCCATATAGGGATTTGCGTAGACGACATACTTTCGACTCCCCCTGTCTCCGTAATCCTGGTGGAAGCTCCATATATATTTCTTCATGCAGATCACCATGCAGAAAAGCATTGTGGACATCCATCTGAAGCAATTGCCAGTCACGAAGGGCAGCAATGGATAAAAAGGTGCGGACCGTGACATCCTTGGCCACAGGTGAAAAAGTTTCGTGATAGTTGAAACCTTCTTGCTGGGTAAAGCCTTTTGCTACCAACCGAGCTTTGTATCTTTCCACAGACCCATCTCGTATTTTATCTCGTATACCCATTTACATCCAATGGGTTTGCGATGATTGGGTAATGGTACAACATCCCAAGTGTGATTATCCATCAGGGCATGCAATTCAGATTCCATGGCCTTTTGCCAACGAGGGTCATCCTTTGCCTCATTGTAACTGGAAGGCTCGTGATCTTCAGAAATTCGACTTATGCAACATAGATGCTCGGCGACGATCTATCAAAAGAGATATATGATGAAATGGGGTAACGAGTACCTGATGATCGCGAAGAGTTGCATATGTAGTCCCTCGTCCAAGTTGGTGGTCGAGAGATTCGGTGGGAACGCCTTGGAGGCGCTTGTGTCGTAGCGGACAAATCTTCACTCGTTGATGTGGCTGGGACATCATTTGGTTGTATTGAATTTTCAGGTGGGGGTTCTTCCTCATGAGGCTCCTCAATTGGATCTTCAGTAATATTCGTAGGTGAATTTGGATGTATGATGCCCATTCCCTCTGGAGAATTGAGCGCCCTTGGAGGAGTTGGAATAATGAAAGCTCCCCCTGGCGATGAATCCTCCTCTGTCAAGAATTGTCAATTGAGCTGCCTTTCCTCATTTGAGGATGATGCGGAGAATGGGAAGCTATCTTCATAGAATACAACATCCTGGCGACGAAGAAGCTTCTGTAGAGGGATCATAAAGACGATAGCCTTTCGTAATATTGGATAACCCATGAAGATGCACCGAGTAGCTCTTGGTGCCATCTTATCTTTGGGTCCCACTATAGTAGCATAGCACGAGAGACCCAAAAACTCTCGGGTGAGTCAAATTGGGTTTTCTCCCATATAGCATCTCAAAGGGTGTCTTCCCTTTTAATATGCGCGATGGCATGCGGTTAATTAAATATGCCGCCGTAATCACACAGTCTCTCCAGAATTCTTCGGGAACAGATGCTTGAAATTTGAGTGCTCGCGCTACCTCTAGAAGATGCCGATGTTTTCTTTCGACTACTCCATTCTGCTGCGGTGTGTAGGTGCAAGAACTTTCATGCAATATTCCATTTACAAAGTGAACAAGGAAGTACATTCAGCATTAAAAATTCTTTTCCATTGTCGACGAATCCTACGAATTGATTTACGAAATTGAGTTCTGGACAGGGAAATGAATGTCTTTAAATGAGAAAAGACTTGACTTTTGGATTGCATGAGAAAAATCCACGTGGCACGAGAATAGTCGTCCACAATTGTGAGAAAAAATTTAGACCCATCATGATTTACAGTATGATAGGGTCCCCAAACATCAGCATGAATGAGAGAGAAAACATCATTTGCACGAGAAGTGCTATTTGGGAATGGTGCTCGTGTTTGTTTGGCCATGAGACAAATGGAACATTCAGGACAAGGAAATGATGCACTGTGACCCAACCGTCTATGATTAAGAAGACCGATGCCATTGGTAGTGGCATTACATATAGCCTTATTGTTTTGAACAGAAAAAGGAAATTCTTCCCAGAAATATAGCCCTTGGTTGACTCTACGCCAGCCCATCGGTGTCCCAGTCGAAAGGGCCTCGAAAGAAACATCTATCGAATGGAAAATTATGTGACATGAATTTTCTTCACGAGGCTCTAGCAACTGAAATTAAATTGAACTGGAAATTGGATACGTAGAGTACGTTTTTTAAGGCTGATGAGAGGGCTAAGTTTTATAGTCCCAGTCATTAAAACCCTGGTGGTGTTTCCATTTGGAAGCTGTACTGACATAGGAAAAGATAATTTTCTAATTTCTGAAAGTAAATTCCTGTCACAAACTATATGATCACTCGCCCCCAAATCAATAATCCATGCATCTTTTGAAATTGAGTTCAAACAATAGGATGTACCTGTGAAGCTGCCTCTTTTACCAGAAAGATCCAATTTCTTCAAGGTTTCCATCAGCTCCTGGTATTTTTCCTGGGTGATTGATTTTCCCATGGGCTGACTCAAAACCTGAAAAGCTGATGAAAATTTTCCTTTTTCTTTTTCTCCTGGCTTCCCATGCAATTTCCAGCAGGTCTCTATCGTATCATGTGGGCGCTTGCAGTAATCACAATACATTTTTCCTTTTCCTTTTGGCCCATTTTTTGTATTTGAAGTGGGCCGGAAATCGGGCTGAAAAATCTGGGCCGAAATAGGCCCATATTGGCTGTCGGATGCTCCCAAAATTGGACCTTGTGGGCCATTTAACGTATTAGGCCCAAAAAAACGTGAGTCGTCCGATTGAATTAAGTGACTCCCTCATGAGCCGCCGGATGGATCTAAAAAGATCGCATGGGAGCCGTCGGATGCGCTGGACAAAGTCCCACGTGAGCCGTCCGATCCTGCCGAGCCCTGGATTAATCAAAAGCCGTCGGATTGAATGTGGGTCGCATCTCCTCCGTTCATGCCCCCTTTATAAGAGACCTAGGGTTTTGCTTGAGTAGCAACCCTAGGTCTGTCTCTCTCCTCCCCGAGTTCCTCTGTGAGGATCGAATATGGGTCTTCGCTGCGAGTGCGATTCCATCTCCTCCTTGGCCATGATCCGTCGACCTCTGCTGGCTCTCCTCTTGCACAGCGAGTTGGTAGATTCGCCCAAGGTTTGGCAACGGATCCATGGTGAGTATGTGAGAACGGAACGGTAGGTACGCCTCATTGAGGATGAGTAGAAATCGGATGGCCTTCTCCCTCTCTCGCCTCTTCTTGTATTGTTGTTGGATATGATCGGGCCGCCAAATTTCTCCTCGGCTGCCTCGAGTTCATTCCACGACTCGAAAGCTTGTTGAAAGTTGTTGCGATGCTCATGTTACCTGTTTCGATCTGAAATTTGCCGGGTTAGATAAAAAATTTTAACTTGATCAAGTTTCCGTACATCTCTCTTATGTTTTCCAACATCGTTTCGGGTCCTCCGTCGGGAAGTGCGGCCACGACTTCGGCGTTGATGCGCTTCCCGATCCAGGTCCTCACCAATTGACAGCATCTTCTCCATAGTCGTGCCATTCTCTCGTCGGGTGGGACCGGAAACGATCCATCGATGAAGGATTCTTTGTCCTTCGTTACCAGTGCTCGCCGAAATTCGCGAGACCAACTTGAATAATTATCTGCTCCTGTTAATTGCTGACTGATGATTTTCAGTTTTGGTCCATCCCCGCTTGTCGTGTACAACGGGTTGCCTGGTTCTGGCCGGCCACCGGTGGCAAGGATCGGATATGGAAAAAAATTGGGTGTAGGAGTCGGGTAGGGATTTGTTCCCTGACCCGGACCCCCGAAGCCGAAACCGTAATCCGCATTTTGAGATCCCGAATGGGAATCGGTTCCCTGACCCGATACGTGCGATCCGCCCGTCTGCCCTGGTCCGATGCCAGGGTTTGCCCCTTCACCGGTTGGCGAACCCGCATCGGCCCACGCGTTGCTGTGGTAGCCAGGTGATGATGAATTGGGCACGGACCCAGGAAACCATGGATACGGCATCCATTGGTACGGGTGACCGAGAGAATGGTTGCCCCGTGAAAACCTGAGTCCGATGTTGCCACTGCGCGTGCGGATGATGGCCCCGGATCTCGTGTTTGTTGTGATGCGGGGACAATTGTGGAAGATTGTTCTCCTTCGAAATTCGAGGCTCAGAGCGCGGCAGGCGGTCTACAGGCGTGGAGGTATGGCTCTGTGATGTTGACATTTTTGAAAGAGAAAATGATTCCTCTGTCTACTTGTTTTGCAGATAGGTTCCTTCAGGCAATCAAGGATTGAAGAATTTGATTCCTTTAGGCAAAACTATGCTGGGATTCGAAGTAGAGATATGGAGGCAATCAAGCGGAAGCAATTCGGTCAGAACCAGCAAGGCTCTAATGACGTAGAATCCATGAGCAAGAGATCCATTAATTAGATTCTAGCACTATGTCATCATCCTCATCCAAAATCAAACCCGCCTACTCGAGGTGTCTAAGTCATTTGGAGAAGGAAGAATGTCACTTGAAGAATATGTCTTCACCGTTAAGGCCACGGTTAGTGCGGACAAGGCGGTAGAAGCCATAGGAATTGGTCAGGGGAAGCAAGACCTCACTGGCCTTGTTGCGGAGCCATTGAAATCTAATCAAGGTATTCCTACCTGGCCAGATACACCTATTGGTAAAGCGCGGCCACACGGCTTCCTAGAAGAGATCGTTAGATCTGGCTTCGCTTAACCGGAAACCCCCGGTAAGAAAATCAACGATTTGTGTAGTTGTGAGCCTCGAGCACGCTTTACCAATAGGTATATCACGGGCGGGCGGAATAGCTTGATTAGATTTCAATGGCTCCACAACAAGGCCGGTGAGGTCTCGCTTCCACGACCAATTCCTATGGCTTCTACCGCTTGTCCCACCAACCGTGGCCTTAAGGGTGAAGCCATATTCTTCAAGTGACATTCTTCCTTCTCCAAATGACTTAGACACCTCGAGTAGGCGGGTTTGATTTTCGACTCGACACCCGAGGCAGCAAGCGAGATAAAAATTCATGTTGCCTTAGTCCTACAAATATCTTTTGTCCAAATATGCATCTTCTTCTCTTCATTTTCCGGCATTCCGACCATCTACGGTACATGACAGACCCATAAAACTTCCCATAGTAATGTGCCATTACATCTCCCATATCTTTACTCTCCACAAATTTTCTCACCTGAACTAGGTTCTTCCCAAATATATACAACCCAAGGATGAAACTTGCCTTTTCCTCTTTGCTCAAGCAATTCTTCGGGGAACCCGGTACAGAAAGCGGCTTTTAGTGCCATCTTTCATTTGCATTTTTGCTTCTTCTTGAGACATTGATTTTCCCAATTTAACATCCAAGTCGACATCCATGGGCTCAACTTTGACTTTTAAGCCATTATCTTCTACACAAACATTGGTTCCTCCTACACCTTCGAGTCAAAAGAAACTCTTTTAGTATGTGCGTCGTCGTGTGTGAGATTTTGTGGGACCTTTGCCAATTGTTCTAAAAGCTTAAGCTATTAGATGAAGGCGTGGTTTATTATTTAAAGTATTCTAACACTCCCCCTCACACTTAGTATGGTCTTTTGCCTAGTACTAAGTGTGGAAATTTAATTGGGGAGGTAAATAGGGGTCTGGAAGATTGGAACTCAGGACCTCCTAGCTTTGATACCATGTCAAGACAGGAAATGAAGATGATCGAAAGGAAGGAAAAGAGTGAAGAAAACAGAGTGTCTTCGATTCAATTGAATTGTATGTTTTGTACACTTTTGGTTTATAATTACATGGAAAAGAATAACAAAAGGAAATGTAATATTGTGTATCCTTTTTTATCCTAATGTATATCTAATTTCCTATAATACAATACAAGATCAATTTATCCAATCATGTCTTCCAATCTTATCCAATCATATCTTCCAACACTGCGTGAAGCTCGTTGGCCTCATCGACGACTTGATGGGGCAATTTGGTATCGAGTAACGTAGTGCAAGTTCCTCGCCTTGCAAACTTAAATCTTAGTGGTGGCCACCCATATTCATACCGGTGAAGGGATCGGATTTTTTTGCCATCTTGCAGGAAGCAATTGTGACAGGTTTTGACAACCCCACGGTGAATGCTGTTCTGGTATCCACATGTTGGGCAAGGAGGGGAAATTACTTGCTTGTAGCTAGTCTTGAAAAGTGAACGAACTATGGGTTTTTGCTCTGTGTTGGGGTGAAATGGATCACACGGCTGTCGCCGACGTAAATTCCTGTAATACGTACATGCAAACCATTAAAGAATCAAATTTAGTTGAAAATGGAAAAAAAAAAAAGAAGGAAATTCTAGAGGGACAATTTTGACGCAGGCCAGAATGTACTAAGAATATTCACAAGCTTCTTTCTTCAACTGGATGTGTGGGCCGATTTTGGATTAGAAATCTGAATGAATTCCTAATCTTTGGTTTGGCACGTTAGATAGAAGTGAAATGTGCTGCGACTCCGGCGCAGCTTTGGAATTTTCTCTTCAGCTTTGTACTCGTTAAAAAGACACAAAATTTCCACGCACTAAAAGCGAGGACAGCATCAAAAAAAAAGGAAAAACTACCATTTTAAAGACAGTTTGGACTTTAGATCGTCGAGCTGCTTGCTTGACCATTTCGCTGTAATTAATCTCGTTGACTAGTCCAGATATCTCGTTCTTAATCTTAATATGGAGTTGAAAGGAACTCATTTTGTAAATATCTATCTACATAAGTCAAGGTCCGAAAGAACGCTTGCTACAAATCGAAATAAATTAAGTAAGCATTATTTTCTATGTTTGTTTCTGTTTTGCATTCTTGCTATAGATAATTATGGTCATTCTCCAAAGGTATGCTAAGATAAGATAACGGCCTTTTGTTGTTCTCTAGGTATAACCAAATTCCAAAGGTGCCTTTTGAATAATCACTTATAATCACTTTCCTTTCTAATAGGCAATCGGCTGTAATAATTTGAACAATAATTCTGATTTTAACATATTTTATCAAGCCTAAGTTACCGGAAAATGTCACAAAACCAAATTCCAAAGATGGTTATGGGGTTTTTGTGCAAATAAAGAGAATTGAATTTTTGTAGAGTGTCAAACCAAAATCCGGGTAAAACTCTCTCTCTCTCTCTCTCTCTCTCTCTCTCTCTCTCTCTCTCTCTCTCTCTCTCTCTCTCTCTCACAATTTTGACGCAGGTCGATGTCAGCGATGATGACTACGGTCCGCAGAAGAGAGGAAAAGAAAAAAAAAAGAAGTGAGTGAGAATGAAAGGGGGAGATTGGACAATGGAGACGACAAGGTTATGGTATGATGGTGCTTCAAGTGTGCATGTGTGAGAAAGATGGCCTCCACGGAAGAGAGAGAAAAGGAGAAGGAAATATTGAGTGAGAATGAACTATGGTAGACTGGGCGATGGCGGTGAGGTTACTGTATGGGTGTTCTTCAAGCGTGTGAGAGAGAGACTGAGAGAGATGGCGTCCAAAGAAGAGAGGAAAGGAAAAAGGAAGAAGTGAGAGAATGAACTAGGAATGAGTGGGCGATGGCGATGAGGTTATTGTATGAAGGTTGTTCAGGTGTTTGTGTGTGTGTCTCTCTCTCTCTGAGAGATGGCAGAAGAGAGAGGAAAGGAAGAGGAAAAAGCAGGTAAGAATGAACTGGGGCCTGAAGATGGGTTATATTGGCCTAGGGTTCTTCGAGTTTGTGTGTGTCCCTTCAAGTGCGTGAGAAAGAGAGGGAGAGAGAGAGAGAGAGATGGCGGAAGACGGAAGAGAGAGCAAGGGAAGAGGAAGAAGTGGGTGAGAATGAAGTGAGCGATGGCAATGAGGTTTTACTGCACGAGGGTTTTAAAGTGTATGGGAGGGAGAGATGGCAGAAGAGAGAGGAAACGAAGAGGAAGAAGTGCGTGGGAATGAGCTGCGGGGAGAGAGGATGATGGCGGTGAGGTTACTATACAAGTGGTCTTCAAGTTCTGCATGTCATGCATGCTGTCTCTCTCTCTCTCTCTCCCCCTCCCGGTGCGTGTAAGAGAGAGAGGAGGCGGCCTTTGACTAGTGGTTGCGAAAGCAAACTCTTGGTGATGCTGATTGACCCATGATCCGACGCTCCAGCTCTGATCCGAGCCATGACCTCGGAGCCAAGTTAGGGACCCAAGTCACCAGGAAGCGAACCAGGGACTTTCGATGCCACTCGTGGTGTGCAAGGTGGCTGAAGTGCGGATTTACTTTTTAGTAAAAGAAAAATCTCTTTTAACTTTAAATTGAACCTACATGACTGAGATGGTTCAACCCAAGTTGAAGATTTATTTTGCTTTGACAAAAAAACTTCTTGCAATTCAAATACCCATACTTAGCCCATACCTTAAATCCCAACTCGTATTACTAAACACTTAAATATATAATCAAATTTAGGAAAGTTCATGCCCAAGGTGACAATGTGTAGTGAAGTGCTGTGGGAGGTGGGTCCTGCGCTAGTGTCCTGGGTTTACGTTGCCGATCGCCGGTTGCACGGAGATTCTCGGGTCATAAAAAAAAAAAAAAAAAAGAAAAACACCGAAAATTGTGGCGAAAGTTTGAGAATCTAAGCTCGCTCGTTCAGCGAGAATGTACACAACACGCTCCAAATTTACGAAGACTCACGATTGGGGAAGGGAGAACAAACACAAGAAAATTTTAATACAAGGATTCGGTTCGACCTCGACAACAAGCTCTTTGTTTTCCTTAGTTGATTGCATTAGCGCAAAAGTGTGGATGTGTAGTTATTACTTAGAGTAGCAGTTCCTTCGCTCTTCTTTTGCTTAATGTAGCTTGTCGCGACCCCTTTTTTTTGGGGGCGCCCGGCCGGATCAAGCACGAGCGCTGAAAGGAGGTTAATGGCTCGGCTGGATTTAATTAAAATCTGGACTCTCCCAAGTCCGCCAATTCACGACTTTAAAATATTTGATTTGTAAATTGATTTTTAAAAACGGAGTCGCCACTAATCAATTTGGGGTAGGCTGATTAGAAACCTAAGCAAAGTATCGGGAGAAATACTTGCTTCTGCGCAACCAGAGAAATTAGGATCGGGGACTTGATTACACTAGTTAATCATTAATGTCCTTTCGGTACCTAATCTTATTTAAACTCTAAGGTTTTTTTGGATGTTTGGGGATTTTCCATGCATTTCGGGAAAAATCACATTTTTTGGTATTTTCCTCATTTTGGACATAAAAGGGATTTTTGGATATTTTGGGGTATTTTTGAGAAAATACAAGTATTTTTGGCTTTTATGAAAATTTTATGCATTTTATGAATTTTGGCATTTTTTGGGATTTTTGACATTTTTTGGAAAATTTTAAAATACTTTAATATTTTTGGATATTTTGGAAAATAATAATATTTGATTTTTCTGAATATTTCCGAAAATAAATAATTTTTTTTTGATTTTTGATTTTTTTGGAAATTTAAAACATTTTTAAAACATTTTTTTGATTTTTGAAATTTTAAAATGATTTTTGAAATAATAAAAATATTAAAAAAAGCGACCCGGGTTGGATCCACGGTTCGGATCCGCCCGGGTCGGTCCAAAACGCGGACGGGCCCGCTACACGGGCCCTAAAAAAGAAAAGGCAGTGAAATGGCGTCGTTGGGGGGGTACGGATGTTCGACCCGGCCCGACGACCCGGCTCCGCGACCCAGCCCCGGCTCCCCTTTAAAACGACGTCGTGGCAAGACGTGCGAAACGACACCGTTTTCGCTTCTTGCAAAACGGCGTCGTGGAGAAATCGCCCGAGCGCGACCCGCGGGTCACACACCCGACCCGTTCCACGACCCGCCTTGCCCTCTGCGAAATGGCAACGTTTTGTCGGCAATCGACCCGGATCCGACTCTCCTTTTCGACCCGTCTTCTATTTCTTCCCCCAATTTGTGGAACCCTACCCGGTTCCTGGTCCGAGTCCGACCCGGCGACCCGGGATCGTGACCCGGAAAACCGGGAACCCTAGGGTTTCGAATTGGGGCAACGGGGGAAGCGGAGGCGGCGGCCGGGGGCGGCGACAACGGCGACGATCGGCACGATCACTTGGCGAAGGGGATGTGACGACGGCGACGGCCTCGGCGGTACCTGGTTGCGGTGAAGACGGTGGCCACGATGGTTACGGCGAGATCGCTCGCAGCTCCTCCTCCCGCGCCTCTTTCCCTCTCTCCCTCTCTCTCTCTCTCTCTCTCTCTCTCTCAGCCGGCCGATCTCAGATCTGGTGCCGCTCGTCCTCGGCCCCCTTTCGAAGTCTCGGGTGGGGAGATTTGAGGATTTGCGACCCGGATCGTCGATCCTTGCCGTTGCTCCGTCTCGCTCTCTCGTGCTCAAACCGAAGGGGGAGGGGGTATTTATAGGTCGCGTGAGGCCGGCCGACGAGGGCTTGACCGGGGGATGGCCACGGCTCCAGCCGGCTGGACCGGCATCCCATCCAACGCGTCCCGTCGGCCGGCTACTCCCCCTGCTCTCCCACGTGCCCCTGCTGCCCCTGTACGCCGCTCTGATCGTCTCACTTTTCTCCGATCGTCGCAACTCGAGCGCGTGCTACGCACGCACTTTCGGGTGAAGGAGACAACGCTCGCGGGTCGGGCGTCGGGTCGGGCGACCCACGGGCGCGAGTGCGGGCTTCGGACCGCGAAAGCCCGTTGGGCCCCTTTTTTCAGTTTTTTCGGTTTTAATTTATTTTTGGCTTTTTTTTTTAATTTTTCTTTTCGATTTTTTTTTGGTTTTTTAGGTTTTTCTGCTTTTTTATCAAAATAAAACGAAATAAAATGAAATAAAATAAAATCTAAAGAAAAAAAGGAATAATGATAAAAAATAATTAAAAACCCAAATTTAAGATTTAAAAATTAGGCGTCAACAGCTGCCCCTTTTTGAAGGTGAGCTCGCAGAGGTTGCATTCAAAGACAAACTGATACCTAATTTTTACCTAGCATGGGGAACATATTATATCTTATTTAGGACATACTATCCTATGCGAAAAGAGAATATAACATTACATATACTAGGGCGAGATAATAAGATACACGGAGTTACTTACCGGGAATGAGTGAGATAGGGTGTGAACCCGGGTTTTGGCAAGTATCGAGGTGTCATCTTACCTGGTGATGTGAGGAGGCTGCTTTTCCGGGACTCGAACCAACCAATCTTCGGTCGCTGTTAAAACAATGGATAATTTTTCTAGGACCCGAACCTTTCTTCGGTCGCCTTGATGGGAAATTACTTCTCCAAGACCCGAACCATTCTTTGGTCGCCCGTTGGAGCAATCAAGGGGTTGTCTCGGACCCGAACCATTCTTTGGTCGCCATGACGGGGAATTACTTCTTCAGGACCCGAACCATTCTTCGATCGCCTGTTGGAGCAATCAGGGGGTGTTTCGGACCCGAACCATTCTTCGGTCGCTTGTTGGAGCAATCAGGGGGGTGTCTCGGACCCGAACCATTCTTCGGTCGCCGTGACGGGAAATTACTTCTCCAGGACCCGAACCATTCTTCGGTCGCTTGTTGGAGCAATCAAGGGGTGTCTCGGACCCGAACCATTCTTCGGTCGCCGTGACAGGAAATTACTTCTTTAGGACCCGAACCATTCTTCGGTCGCCTATTGGAGCAATTAGAGGGGTGTCTCGGACCCGAACCATTCTTCGGTTGCCGTGACGGGGAATTACTTCTTCAGGGACCCGAACCATTCTTCGGTCGCCCGTTGGAGCAATTAGAGGGTGTCTCGGACCCGAACCATTCTTCGGTCGCCGTGACGGGAGATGCGCCGACCTTTCTCGGGGCATCTATTTTTGGGGGTGTTTGACTTTTGTCGGGGACACCGAATTGATACCGACCATTCTCGGGAGATGCGCCGACCTTTCTCGGGGCATCCGTTTTGGGGGTGTTTGACTTCATCGGGGACACCCGTTGATACCGACCATTCTCGGGAGATGCGCCGACATTTCTTAGGGGCATCTGTTTTGGGGGTGTTTGACTTCTCGTTAGGGACACCGGTTGAGGACCCGACCATTCTCGGGAGATGCGCCGACCTTTCTCAAGGCATCTGTTTTGGGGGTGTTTGACTTCCATTCTTCGTCGGGGACACCCGCTTGATACCGACCATTCTCGGGAGATGATGCGCCGACCTTTCTCGGGGCATCTGGGGGGTGTTTGACTTCTATCGGGAACACCCGGTTGATACCCGACCGTTCTCGGGAGATGCGCCGACCTTTCTCAGGGCATCTGTTTTGGGGGTGTTTGACTTCTATCAGGGACACTAGTTGATACCTGACCATTCTCAGGAGATGCGCCGACCTTTCTCAGGGCATCTGTTTTGGGGGTGTTTGACTTCTATCAGGGACACCAGTTGATACCTGACCATTCTCAGGAGATGCGCCGACCTTTCTCAGGGCATCTGTTTTGGGAAATATCTCAACTTCACAGAGATATTGGAGAGTACATGGATATTCACAAGTACTAACCTGACGGATATTTGGGCCTTGGCAGGCATCATAAGCATTGAAGGGGTACTTGGATGATCACAAGTACGAGTTTTTAGGGATACCTAAACGGTCACGAGTATCAAAAGGGTTTTTGATAATTGAAGATGTGGGGAGCATACCTTGGGCATTTGTGAAGCTCTCTTGTTTTCTGGAAATAAGGAATATCAAGGACGTACCTGAGATATTTGTGAGGGTCTCTCACCTCCTGGAAATTGAGAATATCGAGGTCACACCTGTGATATTTGTGAAGGTCTCTCACCTCCTGGTAATGGGGGATATCGAGGGCATGCCTCGTATATTCATGAAGGTCTCTCACCTCCTGGTAATTGGGAATATCGAGGACATACCTTGGATATTCATGAAGGTCTCTTACCTCTTGAGAATTGGGAATATTGAGGACGTACCTCGCATATTCGTGAAGATCTCTCACCTCCTGGTAGTGGGAATACCGAGGACATGCCTCACATATTCATGAAGGTCTCTCACCTCCTGGTAAAGGGGAATATCGAGGACGTACCTTGGATATTCATGAAGGTCTCTCACCTCCTGGTAAAGGGAATATTGAGGACATGCCTCGCATATTCATGAAGGTCTCTCACCTCCTGGAAAAGGGGAATATTGAGGACATGCCTCGCATATTCACGGAAGTTTCTTACCTCTTGAGAATTGGGAATATTGAGGACATGCCTCGCATATTCATGAAGGTCTCTCACCTCCTGGTAAAGGGGAATATCGGGGACGTACCTTGGATATTCATGAAGGTCTTTCACCTCCTGGTAAAGGGAATATTGAGGGCTTACCTGAGATGTTCGTGAAGGCCTCCCGCCTCCTGGAACTTGGGGAACATTGAGGGCTTACCTGAGATGTTCGTGAAGGCCTCTCGCCTCCTGGAATTTTGAGAATGGCGAGGGTACACCTTGCATATTTGTGAAGGTTTTCTACATTCTGGATTTTGGAAATAGCGAGGGTACACCTCGCACATTCGTGAAGGCTTCCCGCCTTCTTGGGTATTTGTGAAGGCTTCCCGCCTTCTGGAATTTGGGAAATACCGGGGGCATACCTCGGGTATTAGTGAAGGCTTCTTACCTTCTGTGTTCTGGGAATACCGAGGACGTACCTCGGATATTCATGAAGGCCTCCCGCCTTCTGGAAATTGGGGAATACCGAGGACGTACCTTGGGTATTCGTGAAGGCCTCTCGCCTTTTGGATGTTAGGGAACATCGAGGACGTACCTGAGATGTTCATGAAGGCCTCCCACCTCCTGGAAATTAGGGAATGCCGAGGACGTACCTCGGATATTGGTGAAGGCCTCCCGCCTTCTGGAAATTGGGAACACCAAGGGCGTACTTGAGGTGTTCATGAAGGCCTCCCGCCTTCTGGAATTTTTAGAATGCCGAGGACGTACCTCGGATATTGGCGAAGGCCTCTCGCCTTCTGGAAATTGGGAACACCGAGGGCGTACCTGAGGTGTTCATGAAGGCCTCCCGCCTTCTGGATGTTGGGGAACATCGAGGACGTACCTGAGATGTTCATGAAGGTTGCTACCTTCTGGCAATTTTAGATACAACGCGAGGCTTACCTGGATGGCCGTGGGTACGCAGGTGTACATAGTAGAGGGATATTTGGATGAACACAAATATTTATCAATATGATCAGGGACCATCTGACTGGTCCAAGTGTGAGAAAGCATACTTGGGTAATTGCGGGAGCATGAGATGGGGGAATGCTTGAGAGCTTGCTAGCATCCAATGTCATGATTTTGAGGACAACTCTAACAGGTCGAGTGTCATAAGAAGGGGGTACTCGAATAGTGGTCGGTACTTAAAGATGAGAGGATACTTGGACAAACACGAGCATCTGAACTTTAATGACAGCATGAATAGGTCGAGTGTCAACAGAGGGAGCACTTAAGTAGTGGCAGACATTCGAAAACATGGGGATGCTTGGGTAATTGCAGATGTCGATATTTGAGGGACAAATCAAGCAAGCTGAGCATCGGTACCTAGACAGTGGTAGGTACTTAAAGATAGAGGGATACTTGTCCAGTCACAAGTATCAATACTTTGGGGACAACTTGCTCGAGCTAAGTGTCAATAAGAAGGAGTACTCAGTGAATGGGGGGTACTCAAAGATTATCAAATATAAAGCTCTAGGGAATAGGAATGAGAATATGCTTCCTGGTGACATCTCTAATTTTTATAAATATGCCAGCTATTCACACGATATGCAGATGTGTATGCAATGATTGTATATGCTGTAAACTTGTAAATCAAAATGTGATTTATGCATGATGACCTTGTCAGTTCTGCATCTTTTGAATTCCATTGGGGAAGATTTTGAAAGACAACTTTTGTTTAGAATGTAGATGTCTTGAGTATGCCAGATGAGGGACTTTCAATCTGAAAGGACTTTCCACTCACTCTCATGGGAAAGGCTGTTTTATCCTGACCATTGATGCAAGATTTATAAGGACCACACTGTCTTACTATCATCATGTCAGCAAGGGTCTGAGTATCCTCGCAAATGATACGACTTTACCAACGTGAGAGATCTTTTTTTGAGTTGTGATGAAGGCTTGGCCCCGGCTCATTAAAGGGGACCAACAAGGTCATGGTTTTGTAGGAAAAATGTGGCATGGTCATCTCCGGGTTTGCAAGTCGAGGATCCTGCGAAAAGGGATAGAATAATCTTGCTCGTACTTCTTCGAGCGATGCTTAGAAACATATGAAATCCTACATTAATCGAAGTGCCCCTAGTTTGAAGAGACTTTTTACAATAGGACGCTGCATAGGCTTGACTCTTGTGACAGCTGGTGATCATCTTGGCATTTGTCACCGATCTTTCCTCTTACAGTCTGGTGAAGGTTCCATGGATCTCGATGGCAACTTCTCTTGGGGATACAAATGACTGCATTTTTCGTTCGGGGCATCGGCCTTGCTTTTACCAGGCACACTGCTTTTTTATGCCCCCATTTCTTTTCATTCTTTTATTCACGGGCATTGACCTTGCTTTTACCAGGTACATTGCTTTTTATGCCCCAGGTTTTTGTCTTTGTTGCTTGAGGAACTGGTCTTGACGAGTTCGAGTGCATGCCTTCACTAGACTTTGTTGAGTCTTCATCTTTTGCTGGCTCTTCGATTATGCTTTGCTTGGATGACAGGCTTCCGCTTTGCATCTTTGTGAGGGTGATTTTACGACTCAATTGAGTTGTACAATGGTTACAAGTGCGTAAAGAAAGAATTGCTCTTCATGACTCTAGGGCACTTAAATTAACACGAGTGTTCATATACAAATAAGGACACTCAAAGATTGATGCAAGTGCAAGCAAGAGAATCTCTATCCCTTTCCTCACCTCGTGATGCTGACTTGCCTTTGGCTTGCCCCGGTGTGGGGTGATTTTTGACCGGGGGGGATGGAAATTTGGCCGGTGTATGGGGCTCAAGGTGAGTGATGGAATGCCTTCCCTTTGTTTTGGTCATCGTACCATCGGCGAGAGAACTCTTTTACCCTGTAGTCATGGAATTTTCTGTACTCATCTCACAAGTGTGTAGATGGGGGACTATGTATGGGATATGGCTTGCCTGTCATCATTCTGACACGCTTCATCCGGCATGCTCAATTAGTCTTGTATTCTTCACTTAGCAGTCTATTCTAATAATCCTTTGATAGAATTAAAGACTTAGACAGACGAAATCATTATGCACAATTCACATGGAAAAAGGCATGCGGTACATGATATGAAAGAGTTTGTGTTTTCCAAAAATGAATGAATGGCTTTTTACTCAAGAAACAACTTCAAGAGAGTTTATTTGGCGAAATGGTATTCACAAATGTGTTGAAATTTGAACATTGAAAGAGTTATTTACAAAGGGCTATTTACAAATGGGTGTTAGTAAAATGCTTCTATTGGCTAGAGACATGACACGTGCATGATTAGCCGGAGATTGGGGATCTGACCAAGAATTTCTGCTCTTGCTTTTTCTATAAGAGAAGCTGGGAAGTGGCTCAAACAACAGGGCCTATATTGTAAACGATTTGAAGCCTGAGGGATCTTCACCGTTTTGCTTTGGTGATACTTGAGATGTTATTCTGCTTTGGAAAGTTTATTAGAATATGACAAGGCTTTCATTGATTTATTTTCTGTATCTCGGACGGTCAGGTGATCCTGTAAAAAACAAGAGGGAGTGTGTTAGTCACGAATCTCTTTTCAGAAGTCAAACAATTGGAAGTGATACAACATTACTCTTCGCTGGTTTGCAGATGATCGGGTGGACGAGAGAGACATGAAGTCTCGTGCTTCCTATTTTGTCAGGTTGATTATTGACTTGTGGGTGACACCTCCTTTTACACAAAGTCGAGCATATTTGGTGCAAGTCATTTCTGCATACTAGCTTAGCCGGTATTGATTTACCAAATCTAACCTCGAGTTTGGCTCTTGCGTTGTAATGCCTCTGTCAAATAAGGAAAATATGTCAAAAGCGGGTCCAAATAATGAGAGTATTGGAAACGATACCAAGTTACCCTCCCCCAGAGTCTGTCTATGTTAGCTTATGAGGATATTGATGATGGCCTCCTCATCTTGGCCTATTTTAATGTTTCCTTCAGTCGGCCTTTTCCATTTGTGGTCATGTATGCATAGTTGTTGGTCATTGATTCATCTTCAACGCATTCCTTCTATGGAATTTCTCCTTTCTGTCTTTGGCTATAGCATTATTGAGCAAAAGTCATGTACCTCAAGCTTCTATGGAATTTGAGATGGACACTCAAAAACCTCCATTTGTCTAGTGGCAATTACTCCTTGGAAGAATATGTGTCTTGAGTGAAGCTTCTAGACTTCAAAGCCATTGTCTAATGGTGTAGGGTCATGGATCGCCTTGACTGTCTGGATTTTCTCCCTGTTGTCAGTAATCACTTTTAAAGGTAGAGAAGGAATTTCTTCCTCATGCTTCTAAGTCTGTCGAAGCCGTGGCACCTGGCTGTGTCGCGTGGCGAGATAGTCCTTTTGCTTAAGGGGGAGTGAGGCATGTCATGGATGCTTTGATTTCAACTCTATGCCTGTACCTATTACGTTTCATTTTCCGTATCTTGCGGCTGAGGATTCTTTTCATTGTTTCCTTTTTGAAAACTTTTCCTTCTGTCTTGGATTATAACAGCAACTGGGCAAAGCCATGCTCCTCAAGCTTTTACGGAACTTGAGATGGATAATAAAAAATCTCAAGCTATCTGATGGCAACTCCTCCTTGGGGGAAAACATGCCTCTAGGGTGTGGCTTATATTTTTAAAGTCACCATCCAGGGTATGGGCTACAGATTGCCTTGACTGCCTGGATTTTCTCCCTATTGACAGTAATTGCTTTAAAGGAGTTTCTTCCTCGTGCTTCTGGGTTTGTCAAAGCTGTGATGTCCGACTGATCGGGCATGTCGTGCGGCAAGGTGGTCCTTTGGCTATGGAGGGAACTGGGCAGGAGCGAGACATGTCATGGATGCCTGGACTTTAACTCTATACCTGTACCTATTATGCTTCATCCTTTGCATCCTGTCAATAGAAGGGAGGTCTTGTTATTTTCAATGTCATGTTAGGGGATGAGACTTACCCTTTTTGAAACAGGATGATCTTCTCCATTTGCCCCCATTTTCTGGAACAATGTCTTCGTGTTTGACCTGTTCACATGACGTACTAACTTCAGATAGGGAATGATATTCGGAAATCTAAAGTGAGAGAATTAGAGAGACAAACATGCTTAGATTCATCATTTTATTAAGACAAAGGTTTTCGGCGATGAAATATTTTTATTTTCAAAATGTATTTTTAGGGAGAAAAGGCATGAGGAAGCCCAGCCCTCAGTATTCTCCTTGGATGAAGTTTTCTTTTCATGGTTGGATAACATCGCTGGGCCAGTTTGGAATACTTCCTCATGTTTTTCAAAACAAAGTATTGGAACTTATACATCAGAGTTCTTGGAATGAGAAAATACAACGCTAGCACACTAGACATGACATAAAAACAAGTAGAACCCATGACAACTCCTATGTAAGGGAATGCTTTGGTAGTGCCGGTCTTAAGCATCCTTGGATTCCTCGTCTTCAGACGGACTCGAAGTACTCGCATGCAATGACCACTTCGTTGAAGCTACGGAAGTGCAACCCGCGCAACCAAAGCGGCGACAGTCGCGAGGGCAAGGCTTCTATAAACTGTTTTATCAATTCTTCCTCGGCCAGCTACGGGTGGATTTGCATTATGGGAGCCCTCCACCTCTCGGCATATGTTCGGAAATTCTCCATCTGTCTTCTTTCGAAATGGGCCGAGTCCTCGCACGGCGGCTTGGTTCCGATCGGCTTTGGTACGATGCGAAAATGTGGAAGTCGGCTCGCTCCAATCTTCTATGAGATGAATATTTGCTGTGAAGAACCATTGCAACGCAGACCCGATAAGGGTTTCTTGAAATGCCCGAGTTGTGAGGATTCTTTGGGCCATAATCTTGATTTATTTCTTCATAGAGATATTGCAAGTGAGCCACGGGGCAAGTTGTGCCATTATACTTGTGGAGGTTGGGTATCCACATCTCTATGGGGGTCAGGATTCTATGGGAGTGAGACGAGCCTGATAGGTCTTGGTTGAGCCACTAATTTTCCCACTGCATACCCATTGTAGCGTTGAATTCTTCTTCTTTAGGAACATGGGACTCTACTGAGATTACTCCATTGCTTTCTTCGGAGTTGAAATCACTGAGGGAGGATGGGGCATTTACGCTACTCTCACGATCGGGGGATGAGCTTAGCACTTCGTTGGGATTGTAGTGGATAAAGATGTATTCCTCCCATTCTGACGGGCCTTCATCTTCGGATGAGAGCGGGGAAACTTGATTATAGGATGAACTGTCGGTCTCGTCATCGAAATAGCACTGGAAGCTTTTGGGATGGTATTCTAGGGGCGGGAAATCTTCAGAATCATACTCCAGGGGATGGTTGCCTTCAAGATTGTATTCTTGGGGATGCTCGGAACTTTGGTATTGTAGCTCGTTGCTGGACGACGTATTAATCTGGCTAGGCTTTCTTTTCTTGGTCCTTGGTCCAGACCTTTTGAGTAAGGCCCTACGTTTGGCTAGTTCAACTTTATCGCGGGAGGTGAGAGATATTAAGGTTTCATTGTCTGAGTTACTTTCCAGATTGATAGGGGTTGGTATTCTTTGGACCACGGCTCTTGGGGTAAGCCTAGGGAGTTGCTTTGTCATGCCCTAGTCTTGAACAGGCTCTGAATCTGTGATCTTGTATAAAGGTTCCTTGCCCTTCCTAGTGGGGGTTTTCTCGGTGACTGGACGCTGTTCAATTGCCCACTCACCATGCAAGGCTGCGTCGGTATTTATCTCTCTGTCTCGGCAATCAATGGCCTTTTATACTCCGCATTTATCGGTTCTTCGTAGGATAGGGCTATGTTGGGGCTAATGTCATACTCTTGGTAGAAAACGTGGATTAGCTCCTTCCAGGTTTTAAGGAGACTGATTTTTCTGACAATGTACCATCGTAGGGCAGGGCTGGTTAAGTCTGACTGATATGATTGAATCATCTTTCTGACCAGATAGGCTTGTAGGTAGGTTTCCGGGCAGGAGGTATCAGCATATCCCTCGCATTCAAGTGCCTTAAATTTTTCAGGGATCTCAAAACTGGCGTAATCGGATAAGTCGACAGGATTCTGCCCCTGTAGCTGGCCTAACTTTTTCATGATCCTTTTGAATTGTTCATGGTGTTGGCTAGTTCTTAGTACATTTGCGGGGTTATGACGGTGCTAATCACGGAGTTGGGTTTATCTTGAGTGGACTTCATCTGTCTCGAGAGTTGTTGAAGGGCAATGGACATTTGCCCTACGCCATCTTCAATGCGGGCAAGGCGATTTCGCACTTCCTCTTGATCGGACCCTATCATAAGGGGCCAATCGCGGGTGGCTGACGATTGACGATTCATGATTACCTGCTTTGTGAAGACAATGAATAAGCATAGAGTAAGCAAAGATTGACCCATGGCAACGATCTATCTACTTTCATTTATCAAAAGAGGGCTTTTTACGGACTCGACATCTAGGAATTGAAATGACAAAACCAAATACTAGATACTTAAAGAAAAGTCCCTAGACAATGGGACAAAGTTTTCAAAAACTAAGGAGACACGACTGCTATATGCGGCAGGGGGTCTTGTGCTGCTTGCTTCCTTGGATTGGCCCTGAGCTGAGTGTCCGGCTTACTCCCGTATCTTTTGCATGAGGTCAACTTGCTCGTGTAGGCTGCTCTCTCTGATGGACCGAGGGATCGATGGCTTCCACTTTGCGGGGATATGATATTTGTGGATGCGAACGCAGGGCGTGATGGGTTTCTTCTTCTCCTTCAAGCCCTTCAAGTATCATGATTTGTTCGTGGTGGCACTTATCCCAGATTTCCTTGGTAGTAGAAATTTCGAGTGCGAAATCATGGCTTGTGTTGAAAAGGATTGGAGGGGTTCTCCTTCTGGAAGGCGGCATGATCCTCGAGAGGGCTCCAAACTGTCGTGCCGAGTGATAGGGAATAGCGCCGGCGCAATCGGATAGCGGAATTGGGTGGCGAGCCCCTTCTTTATGGAATCGATTGGCACACCACTGGAATGCCTCAGGAGTTGGATTTCTTAAGAAGTCAATCCAATGCAAAGAGGTTTGATTAGGAATGTAAGGTCCTAAAGCAATGAATTTTTGTAATGGATGCTCAGAAGTGTTTGATCGCATGATGCCCCAGTATTTGCTCAAGTGGGAAAAGAACCAAACTTGTAAAATTTCGGGAGAAGCCCACATGATTTTCTCCGTTTTGTCTTTAAAAGATCAAGGGACAAGAGTGTTTCAGCTAAAATTAGGTTGACATAGTTGGCTCCTCCCGGGATTTGATTGACGATCCAAATCATTCTAGGACTTATGGCATTTCTTTGGTGGGGAAAAAGCGATGAGCCCGAAAAATGCAAGGAGGAAAATCTCGCTTCTTTTAGCCATGGACTGATTTTGAAAACATGCATCCAAAAATCCTAGTGGACGAGTGTAATTGTTGTTTGCGAGAATTCGCTTCATAACATTGATTTTAGCTCCTAAAAACCTTGCCAACTCATACCAAGGGAGGGGGCTTGTCAATAGTTTGACCAGTTCTTTTCCAATGGGCATTCCGGTGATGATACTTGTACTCTTCCGGGATCGGGGTTAGCTCAAACCTACCAAATGTAAAGGTGAGTGTCCTTGGGCACCAAAAATGTGCAATGCTTTGTATGACTTCCGGGCGAATAGTAATATGGATTAGTGAAAGGAGATGGCCGGGCTTAGCCTTCACAAACTACTGGGCAGGCTGATCCAACTGACCCCACCATCTGAGGAGCTTCGCCTTGGGAGTAGGAATGAACTGGATGTCATCTTCCCCCATCGCATATAAACCGGGGTTTTGAAAAATTTATCCTAAATTGCCATGGGCCAATAAAAGACTTGAGTAAAAAAGACTGAGTAAATAAATTACTTTACTTTTAAGTAAAATGACAAGCACACAGACATGCACATGAGACGTGCGGCTCGATTTCTAACTCAGAAGGTTTGGTGAAATTAAAAGGGCATCTGCCGGTCGCAGTCTCGCGTTAGCAGCGTACCCTCTTAACCTCGGCTAAGAAATTCGGGGAAAAGAAGGGCAACCTCTATATGGCAGTCTCGCTTTCGAGGCCGTATCCTTCTTAACACCATCCTAAAAATCCTATGGCGGCCCAAGTCCGGCGGCCGGGTTGTGTGTGCCATGTGTAGTGTTTAAAACAGTAAAGCATGCACGACGGTTTATAATCACAAGACAATTTAATTTAAGTAAGCTCAAAGTAAACTTCTCAAACTATTGACCTGTAAAAAGAAAAAAAACCTAAGTCAGTAAAGAATTTAAACAAGATAAATATGGCCTAAGTTCTCAAAGTCCCCAGTGGAGTCGCCAAGCTGTCGCGACCCCTTTTTTTCGGGGGCGCCCGGCCGGATCAAGCACGAGCGCCGAAAGGAGGTTAATGGCTCGGCTGGATTTAATTAAAGCCTGGACTCTCCCAAGTCCGCCAATTCACGACTTTAAAATATTTGATTTGTAAATTGATTTTTAAAAACGGAGTCGCCACTAATCAATTTGGGGTAGGCTGATTAGAAACCTAAGCAAAGTATCGGGAGAAATACTTGCTCCTACGCAACCAGAGAAATTAGGATCGGGGACTTGATTACACTAGTTAATCACTAATGCCCTTTCGGTACCTAATCTTGTTTAAACTCTAAGGTTTTTTGGATGTTTGGGGATTTTCCATGCATTTCGGGAAAAATCACATTTTTGGTATTTTCCTCATTTTGGACATAAAAGGGATTTTTGGATATTTTGGGGTATTTTTTGGGAAAATACAAGTATTTTTGGCTTTTATGAAAATTTTGGGCATTTTATGAATTTTGGCATTTTTTGGGATTTTTGACATTTTTTGGAAAATTTTAAAATACTTTAATATTTTTGGATATTTTGGAAAATAATAATATTTGATTTTTCTGAATATTTCCGAAAATAAATCATTTTTGTTTTTATTTTTGATTTTTTTGGAAATTTAAAACATTTTTAAAACATTTTTTTGATTTTTGAAATTTTAAAATGATTTTTGAAATAATAAAAATATTAAAAAAAAAAGCGACCGGGTCGGATCCACGGTTCGGATCCGCCCCGGGTCGGTCCAAAATGCGGACGGGCCCGCTATGCGAGCCCAAAAAAGAAAAGGCAGTGAAACGGCGTCGTTGGGGGGGGGGTACGGACGTTCGACCCGGCCCGACGACCCGGCTCCGCGACCCAGCCCGACTCCCCTTTAAAACGACGTCGTGGCGAGACGCGCGAAACGACACCGTTTTCGCTTCTTGCAAAACGGCGCCGTGGAGAAATCGCCCTGAGCGTGACCCGCGGGTCACACACCCGACCCATTCCACGACCCGCCTTGCCCTCTGCGAAACGGCACCGTTTTGTCGGTAATCGACCCGGATCCGACTCCGCTTTTCGACCCGGCTTCTATTTCTTCCCCCAATTTGCGGAACCCTACCCGGTTCCTGGTCCGGGTCCGACCCGGCGACCCGGGATCGTGACCCGGAAAACCAGGAACCCTAGGGTTCCGAATTGGGGCAACGGGGGGAAGCGGAGGCGACGGCCAGGACGGCGACGACGGCGACGACGGCGACGGCGGCGACGATCACTTGGCGAAGGGGATGTGACGACGGGGACGGCCTCGGCGGTACTTGCTTGCGGCGAAGACGGCGGCCACGATGGCGACGGCGAGATCTGCTCGCAGCTCCTCCTCCCGCGCCTCTTTCCCTCTCTCTCTCTCTCTCTCTCTTTCTCTCTCTCTCTCGAAGCCGGCCGATCTAACATCTGGTGCCGCTCATCCTCGGCCCCCCTTTCTGAAGTCTCTCAGGTGGGGAGATTCGAGGATCTGCGACCCAGGATTGTCGATCCTTGCCATTGCTCCGTCTCGCTCTCTGTGCTCAAACCGAAGGGGGGGAGCGGGGTATTTATAGGCCGCGGGAGGTCGGCCGACGAGGGCTCGACCGGGGGATGGCGCGGCTCCGGCCCGGCCGGACCGGCATCCCATCTGACGCGTCCCGTCGGCCGGCTACTCCCCTTGCTCTCCCACGTGCCCCTGTATGCCGCTCCGATCGTCTCACTTTTCTCCGATCGTCGCAGCTCGGGCACGTGCTACGCACGCACTTTCGGGTGAAGCAGACAACGCCCGTGGGTCGGGCGTCGGGACGGGCTGACCCGCGGGCGCAAGTGAAGGCTTCGGACCGCGAAAGCCCGTTGGGCCCCTTTTTTCAGTTTTTTCGGTTTTAATTCATTTTTTGCCGTTTTTTTTTTTTTTTCTTTTCGGTTTTTTTCGGTTTTTTCGATTTTTCTGCTTTTTTTATCAAAATAAAACGAAATAAAATAAAATCTAAAGAAAAAAGGAATAATGATAAAAAATAATTAAAAACCCAAATTTAAGATTTAAAAATTAGGCGTCAACATAGCTGCGTTAATGGCGAGAGCAATGAGTTGGGATTTAGAGGAATGCCCATGGAGTATCTATAGACGATTCCGAAGGGTGCAACGATGCCCATTTTTGCCTGCCCGCCTATGATTTGTTTGTGTTTTCCTTTTGCTGTTGCATTAGCACATTCAATGTTTACAATACTAGGTGGGTTTATGTGCATTGGCTGCTATATCGGGATACCAGCTCTGGTCAAGCTCCCAGAATTTCTTGGTTTGTGAAGGCAAATTCCGGGGTTCCTCGGTGGCAATGTTGATGGAGAACTTGTCGGTGTCAATGTTAACACCGTATGAATGCAGAAAAAGCATCCGAAGCGAACTTCACTGTTAACGGTCGATTTTATTTCAGCAATCAACACTATATTTCTCTTCGTTAATACTTTCAAGCGGTTAATGATTAAAATGAAGAACTAGAACCACGTGCCGTGCACGTGTGCCACCGCCTGCTAAAAATGGCAAAGCACTTTTTTTGTTTTAATCACGTAAGAACGATTACGTTTTCTTCTCTTTGTATGCTTTGTTTTTGTTACTTCTCTCGCCGGCTAAGCATTCAATTTTCTACCAAAAACATGGAGTTCCAGGCCCTCACCCCCGAACTCAACAGCAGCCATCATCCTCCTGGTAAACGTGACAACCACCTTGATCCTCCTTCTCCTGCAGCTACCACTCGTGGTCGGGGTTTTATTCTTCCTCTGCCTCCTCCTTTGGCAGCGGAAGATGGAGGTCTCATGGTCCCGATGGACTCGGACAGGATGCTCCCCACCACAGAGGGTGCCGAAATGATACTGGTGGGCCTTTGCCACCAGGCTCTTGCATACTTAGAGAGTGCAATACAAGCTCCTTCACTATCGGGTCGCCAGATTCATGCCGATGATTTGTGCCGCCATGGGCATGAATTTATTTCAGCAATCATAAAGCTGCCATAATTGGTCATAAAGCCACCCCCGCCTCCAAACCTGAGAGTCTTGGTTAGTGGTTTGGGCCTGCTCAATGATCAAGTTTAACAGATGAAAAACTAGGAAATGAAGACATCAAAGACATGAAGCTCTTTACCAAAAAAAAAAAAAAAAAAAGACATGAAGCTATGCAGTGGTGATGGTGGCGCAGAGAGAGAGAGAGAGAGAGAGAGAGAGAGAGCTGCGTATGTTAGACAAGGACAAGCTAACAACTTTATTCTTGGAAAACCTCATGGGAATGGGACGAGCATCAAAATACGTGTAATCTGTGAAACAAGAGGGGGGTGGAGCGGAACCGGCTATGATAATACCACATAAATATGTCCACACACGAATAAGCTGAGTAGGGCTTATTTTTATTTTCTAAAGCAACAGACAGAGAGACAAAACATTCGAGAAATGTTGGATCACTCGAGTTCAGTTTCTCCACCGCAACTTCTTCATCATCCGTTCTTCAGCTTCCTTAAATTTCTGCACACATTCACTAAAAATGCTGCCTGTTCGCTTGCACGGTTGTTGGTTCGATAATAAGTGGCGAAATGCTCACAGTTGTTGTTGATGAGATTGTAATCGCCAAACGCATTGTCCGCATGTCAAGACAGGAAATGAAGATGATCCAAACGAAGGAAAAGAGTGAAGAAAACAGAGTGTCTTCGATTCAATTGAATTGTATGTTCTGTACACTTTTGGTTTATAATTACAAGGAAAAGAAAAACAAAAGGAAATGTAATATTGTGTATCCTTTTTTATCCTAATGTATATCTAATTTCCTATAATACAATACAAGATCAATTTATCCAATCATGTCTTCCAATCTTATCCAATCATATCTTCCAACACTCCCCCTCAAGCTGGTGGTCTGTATATGTCTAAGACACCAAGCTTGTTCAAAAGATATGCATGTTGTCCTTGACTAAGAGGTTTAGTGAATATGTCTGCAGGCTGCTCTGAAGTTCTGATTCCTCTTGTCTCGATAACCCCTTCCTGAATCTTCTCTTGAGTAAAATGGCAATCAACTTCTATGTGCTTTGTCCTCTCATGAAACACAGGGTTTGCTGCAAGCTTGATAGCCGACTCGTTGTCACAGAAAAGCATAGTTGGCCCTTTAATAGGGGCCCCGAGATCCGGAAGTAGTCCCCTCAGCCAAACTATCTCACAAACTGTCTTGGCCATAGATCTATATTCAGCCTCAGCCGAAGATAAAGACACAGTGGACTGTTTCTTCGTCTTCCATGAGAGTAGCGAATCCCCAAATTTGATACAGAAACCAGTGATAGAGCTCCTGCTCATAAGACACATGGCGTAGTCTGCATCACAGTAAGCCCTCATTTTCATGTCGCATCTTCGAGAAAGAAACATTCCCAAACCTGGACAAGTCTTTAAATATCTCACGACCTTCAGAGCTGCATTCATATGTGACCGCTTCGGGCTGTGCATAAATTGACTAAGGGTTTGCACTGCATAACAAATATCTGGCCTGGTCAAAGTGAGATATATCAACTTTCCCACGAGCCTTTGATATCCAGAGGGATCCTGTAACAAGGGATCATCTGAAGAAGAGGATGTCCCATTGTCATAACTAATGGATGTCAGTCTGACATTTTGCTCGATGGGAATGACTGAAGGTTTGCAACCTGATAAACCTGCCTCTGATATAATCTCCATCACGAATTCATGTTGGCTCAATGAAATACCTTGCTTTGAGCGAGCTATCTCAATGCCAAGAAAATACTTAGGTGGCCCTAAGTCCTTGATGTGAAAAGTCGAATGCGGGTACTCTTTGAGTTTCTTTATGGCAGAGTCATCATTTCCCATGATAAGAATGTCATCAACATATATCATCAAGTAAATGGATGACGTACCTCTAGTCCAAGTAAACAAAGCATAATCATGCTTGGATTGGTTGAAGCCAATAGATAACAGTGCACTGGTGAATTTTACGTACCACTGTCTGGAAGCCTGCTTCAATCCATATAGGGATTTGCAGAGACGACATACTTTCGACTCCCCCTGTCTCCGTAATCCTGGTGGAAGCTCCATATATATTTCTTCATGCAAATCACCATGCAGAAAAGCATTGTGGACATCCATCTGAAGCAGTTGCCAGTCACAAAGGGCAGCAATGGATAAAAAGGTGCGGACCGTGACATCCTTGGCCATAGGTGAAAAATTTTCGTGATAGTCGAAACCTTCTTGCTGGGTAAAGCCTTTTGCTACCAACCGAGCTTTGTATCTTTCCACAGACCCATCTGCCCTATATTTTATCTCGTATACCTATTTACATCCAATGGGTTTGCGATGATTGGGTAATGGTACAACATCCCAAGTGTGATTATCCATCAGGGCATGCAATTCAGATTCCATGGCCTTTTGCCAACGAGGGTCATCCTTTGCCTCATTGTAACCGGAAGGTTCGTGATCTTCGAAAATTCGACTTATGCAACATAGATGCTCGCGACAGTCTATCAAAAGAGACATATGATGAAATGGGGTAACGAGTACCCGATGATCGCGAAGAGTTGCATATGTAGTCCCTCGTCCAAGTTGGTGGTCGAGAGATTCGGTGGGAACACCTTGGAGGCGCTTGTGTCGTAGTGGACAAATCTTCACTCGTTGATGTGGCTGGGACATCATTTGGTTGTATTGAATTTTCATGTGGGGGTTCTTCCTCATGAGGCTTCTCAATTGGATCTTCAGTAATATTCGTAGGTGAATTTAGACGTATGATGCCCATTCCCTCTGGAGAATCGAGCGCCCTTGGAGGAGTTGGAATAATGAAAGCTCCCCCTGGAGATGAATCCTCCTCTGTCAAGAATTGTCGATTGAGCTGCCTTTCCTCATTTGAGGATGATGCGGAGAATGGGAAGCTATCTTCATAGAATACAACATCCCTGCTGACGAAGAAGCTTCCTATAGAGGGATCATAAAGACGATAGCCTTTCTGTAATGTTGGATAACCCATGAAGATGCACTGAGTAGCTCTTGGTGCCATCTTATCTTTGGGTCCCACTGTAGTAGCATAGCACAGACACCCAAAAACTCTCAGGTGAGTCAAATTGGGTTTTCTCCCATATAGCATCTCAAAGGGTGTCTTCCCTTTTAATATGCGCGATGGCATGCGGTTAATTAAATATGCCGCGGTAATCACGCAGCCTCTCCCCGCAATTCTTCGGGAACAGATGCTTGAAATTTGAGTGCTCGCGCTACCTCTAGAAGATGCCGATGTTTTCTTTTCACTACTCCATTTTGCTGCGGTGTGTAGGTGCAGGAACTTTCATGCAATATTCCATTCACAGTGAACAAGGAAGTACATTCAGCATTAAAAAATTCTTTTCCATTGTCAGTACGAATCCTACGAATTGATTTATGAAATTGAGTTCTGGACAGGGAAATGAATGTCTTTAAATGAGAAAAGACTTGACTTTTGGATTGCATGAGAAAATCCACGTGGCATGAGAATAGTCGTCCACAATTGTGAGAAAAAATTTAGACCCATCATGATTTACAGTATGATAGGGTCTCCAAACATCAGCATGAAGAGAGAGAAAACATCATTTGCACGAGAAGTGCTATTTGGGAATGGTGCTCGTGTTTGTTTGGCCATGGGACAAATGGAACATTCAGGACAAGGAAATGATGCACTGTGACTCAACCGTCTATGATTAAGAAAACTGATGCCATTGGCAGTGGCATTACATATAGACTTATTGATTTGAACAGAAAAAGGAAATTCTTCCTAGAAATATAGCCCTTGGTTGACTCTACCCTAGCCCATCAGTGTCCCAGTCGAAAGGGCCTAAAAGAAACATCTATCAGAATGAAAAATTATGTGACATGAATTTTCTTCACAGGCTCTGTGGCATCCTTAATTTTCGATAATCCTTGAAGGTGTGGGGATTGTGGTCGATCTAATTTGTGGAATTTTAGCTATTTGACTATTGAGCTACATTTGGACTATCTTGATGGACATGGTAACTATAGTATATGACTAAGTTGGCATTTGAAATTGAATGTATATGAGTGTACATATAACCTACGGCTAAGGACTAAACTTTGGGAGATTAAGGCATAATTGGAATTGGACTTAATTGGGCTTAATGAAGGGATTTTTGGACCGGCCAGCTAATTCAGCCAAGCCAGCCCATGCCAGCCACGTCCACATACGCCTAAAGGGAGAAGAGAGGCTTGATGAGGTGGTGCCGAGTTGTCCACCTTGCTGCCATGTGTCACCATGCATGGAGGTTAGCTAGTAGGCTTAATGATGGTTGAGTTGAGGTATAAAAAGAGAGGTTGCCGTCCATTGAATGTCTTTGGTCGACTGAAGAGAGAGAGAGAAGTCGAAGAAGGAGAGAAGAAGGAAGAGGAAGGAGGAGAGCCGAGAATTCCAAGCCCTCTTGCCACCGTTCCTCCATCAAATTTGCTCAAACAAAAGGCAAGAATGAGTCTCTTCCCTACCTATGCATGTTGTGATGGTGTGTGATGGTCGGATTTGTGGATTTGGTGGTCGGATTGTGGAGATTTTGAGAAGAACTTCAAGTGTGTACAATCGGGTGGAGAAGTGTTCTTATGTGCCAGTGTTTTGCATGCGTCCGTAGATGCCTTTAGGGTTGAAATCTGACCTTGAATCCTTCCTGAAAGTTGTAGAACACATCTTGAACTATAACATAGTCGAATTTGAAGTGATCTGAGTGAGATTTGAGGGGTGAAATGAAGTTTCTTTGGAATCGGGTGTCTACCGGAGATGCTAGTTGACCTTTGATGCTTGATAGCTTCTGATCATGTATTTTTCTTTGGAATTTTTGCTCGACTTCCTCTTGTGATTTGTAAAGGACATCTTGATGTATAACATACTGAAAATTGAGTTGATTTCATTCTGTATAACCTAGTGAATTGTGTGTTTCTTTACGGGCTTGGATTCTGGTTGTGTTTCGATGCAAGGTCAGTAGGTTGTTAAGCTTGTAAGTCGACTTTTACTTGAGAATTTTACTTCGACCCCTGAAGAGAAGTGGTAGGAAACATGTTCAACAATAACATATCCAAAAATGAGAGGAAAAGAAGGGGTATAGATTGCTCAATTGAGGAGGTTTTGTCGATAGTGTATCCTGTACGGCTCGGGAACTAGAATAGAGGATTGTGATTTTTGTAATGCATTTTGTGGGACAAATTTAATGATGATTCTTTCATGAGAAATGATCTTTAAGCTCTTGGCTAAGACATACTGAAATTTGGTAATTTTGAAGGTGATTTGGTACTTTAAACTAGTGAATTTTGTGAATGGTGAAAACTGGAATTTTCAATACTTAAACCTGTTTTGGCCGAATCTATGTTTTCTTGTGTAAACATTGTTTGAGCATGGTTTCTTAGCAAGAATGATACTTCTATGTCCTATTGGCAATGTGGTGAATAGTCATTGTCTTTAAAAGTCAATGGAGTGGTACATTGGAATCATTTTCTATCACCATACAAACAGTTTTTTATTGAAACTTGTTGAATTAATTTAGCTGATTATACTTCTTTGTGCCATGACATTCAAAGCATTGCTATCTTCATGAATCATATGTTGTATTGCTTTGGTCATTGTGTGTGCGTGCCTTGAAAAGTTTGGAAAGAGCAATCGAGGTTCAATTGAAATAATTTCTCAAACTTGTGCATGCTGAATTGTTGGGAATTAGTTGGATGAGGCATGTTAAGTGAAATTCATGCCATATGAGTGGAGACACATGATTTTGCTTGCTGCTTTGCTTATGAACATCATATAACACGTCATGAATCATGCATATGAAAGAGGTAATTGTATGATATGTGCTGATTATGCCCCGGGAGTGTCGGGATGCCCGGCTAGGGAGTGAAAATGCCGGATGCCCAGTAGCCTTGTGAGCATAAATCTGGATGGCCTCGGAGTTGAGATACCCGGAGCGTTGGGGGCACCGGAAGCACGGATGGTGCGTGCCGTGAATACCTCGTGACGCTAGATGAGGTGCGAGATGCCCGGCCAGGGAGTGTAAATGCCGGAAGCACGGATGGTGTGTGTGCCGTGAATTCCTCATGATGCCAGGTTTGGATGTGAGATGCCCGGAATGTGGGGTGGCCGGAAGCCGGGTGGTGTGTACCGAAATTTGCATTTGAAATTTGCATGAATTTGATATGCCTGCATGAGCATTGTTATTATGTGAAAGATGCACACGATATTATGGAGGTAAGTGTGCATGAATCGGGTTGATCATGTAAAATGTGCACGTGATGTGAAACATTGACATTTGTATCTGCTGAATTATATGCTATGCTCATATGAGGTGCTTATGTGCAAAGAGTATGCCTGATGAGATTTATATGTACATACATGAGAAATGGCTGATTTATGGGAGGTGCATATGGTGAGACATGTGAACATGTGTAATGTGTGACTTGTAAATACACGTGTGTGGTGGATGCATGATTTGAGAATGATGTGAGAGCCTATGGCTGAATTGCTTAGTGGATATCCAGATGATGTTTAATTATTGTTATTGTGATGTTATGATATGCTTGGTTGTGTTGTATGGGTAGTCATAGAGATTACATTTCTGCTGAGTGGTTGTACTCACCCCCTTTGGAGACTAAAATTTCAGCTTAGTCATGTCACTACCTCCGGTTGCTCCTGGCGCGTTCTATGGCATACCCTCTGATGTGGACGTGAGGGTGCTGCACCTGGACAGCCCTACTGTTCCTGGATTGTCTTATTTCCGGGTGAACGTGCGGGTCAGATTTGATGTGGGCTTGGAGAGTGGCCTAGTATACCAGGAGTTTGTCTCTGTCTACACCTGTCGAGACGGAGTTATGATGGGCATGATGCCGCCGCCGTCACCACCTGGAGCGCCGGGCTGGAGTTAGACCGTGAGCTGAAGTTGGGGAGGTTGGAGGGATTTTGATTCGACCGGATCTTGGTGGATGGATAGTGTTTGTATAGAGCTTCTTTGAGGACGGGTAGAGTTTTTGAGGTTTCTTTTTGATGTAGTCTTTTGATGTACATTCTACCCTGAAAAGAGCAAGAAACATCCATCCTATGGCTATATGAATAAGAGAACCGGTCTTCCAGTATCTTATATTATTTAATTATGTGCATTGGCCCTAGTTGTTTTGGGAGAGTCGTGATTCCGCTTCCGTTATTTGATGTGCGCTGGGACCGTTCATTCGTTGGTAAAAAAAAAAAAAAAAAGAAAAATCAAAGAGAGCCTAAGTATTTATAGCTCTCAGAGAACATGCAAACTTGACTGTAATACCCTCAAAGGGGTTGTGGGGTGTTACAGGCTCTAGCAACTGAAATTAAATTGAACTGGAAATTGGGCACGTAGAGTACGTTTTTAAGGCTGATGAGAGGGCTAAGTTTTATAGTCCCAGTCATTATAACCCTGGTGGTGTTTCCATTTGGAAGCTATATTGACATAGGAAAAGATAATTTTCTAATTTCTGAAAGTAAATTCCAGTCACAAACTATATGATCACTCGCCCTCGAATCAATAATCCATGCGCCTTTTGAAATTGAGTTCAAACAATAGGATGTACCTGTGAAGCTGCCTCCTTTACCAGAAGGATCCAATTTCTTCAAGGTTTCCATCAGCTCCTGGTATTTTTCCTGGGTGATTGATTTTCCCATGGGCTGACTCAAAACTTGAAAAGCTAATGAAAATTTTCCTTTTTCTTTTTCTCCTGGCTTCCCATGCAATTTCCAGCAGGTCTCTATCGTATGATGTGGGCGCTTGTAGTAATCACAGTACATTTTTCCTTTTCCTTTTGGCCCATTTTTTGTATTTGAAGTGGGCCGGAAATTGGGCTGAAAAATCTGGGCCGAAATAGGCCCATATTGGCTGTCGGATGCTCCCAAAATTGGACCTTGTGGGCCATTTAACGTATTAGGCCCAAAAAAACGTGAGTCGTCCGATTGAATTAAGTGACTCCCTCGTGAGCCGTCGGATGGATCTAAAAAGATCGCATGGGAGCCGTCGGATGCGTTGGACAAAGTCCCACGTGAGCCGTCCAATCCTGCTGAGCCCTGGATTAATCGCAAGCCGTCGGATTGAATGTGGGGCGCATCTCCTTCATTCATGCCCTCTTTATAAGAGACCTAGGGTTTTGCTCGAGCAGCAACCCTAGGTCTATCTCTCTCCTCCCCGAGTTCCTCTGTGAGGATCGAAAATGGGTCTTGGCCGCGAGTGCGATTCCATCTCCTCCTTGGCCGTGATCCGTCGACCTCTCGTTGGCTCTCCTCTTGCACGAGTTGGTAGATTCGCCCAAGGTTTGGCAACGGATCCATGGTGAGTATGTGAGAACGGAATGGCAGGTACGCCTCATTGAGGATGAGTAGAAATCGGATGGCCTTCTCCCTCTCTCGCATCTTCTTGTATTGTTGTTGGATATGATCGGGCCAGTCAAATTTCTCCTCGGCTGCCTCGAGTTCATTTCACAGACTTGAAAGCTTGTTGAAAGTTGTTGTGATGCTCATGTTACCCTGTTTCAGATCTGAAATTTGCTGGGTTAGATAAAATTTTTAACTTGATCAAGTTTCCCGTACATCTCTCTTATGTTTTCCCACATCGTTTTCGGGTCCTCCGTCGGGGGAAGCGCGGCCGCGACCTTGGCGTTGATGCAGTTCCCGATCCAGGTCCTCACCAATTGACTGCATCTTCTCCATAGTCGTGCCATTCTCTCGTCGGGTGGGACCGGAAACGATCCATCGATGAAGGATTCTTTGTCCTTCGTTACCAGTGCTCGCCGAAATTCGCGAGATCAACTTGAATATTTATCTGCTCATGTTAATTGCTGACTGATGATTTTCAGTTCTGGTCCATCCCCGCTTGTCGTGTACAACGGGTTGCCTGGTTCTGGCCGGCCACTGGTGGCAAGGATCGGATATGGAAAAAACCGGGTGTAGGAGTCGGGTAGGGATTTGTTCCCTGACCCGGACCCCCGAAGCCGAAACCGTAATCCGCATTTTGAGATCCCGAATGGGAATCGGTTCCCTGACCCGATACGTGCGATCCGCCCGTTTGCCCTGGTCCGATGCCAGGGTTTGCCCCTTCACCGGTTGGCGAACCCGCATCGGCCCGCGCGTTGCTGTGGTAGCCAGGTAATGATGAATTGGGCACGGACCCAAGAAACCATGGATACGGCATCCATTGGTACGGGTGACCAGAGAATGGTTGCCCCGTGAAAACCTGAGCCTGATGTTGCCACTTTGCGCATGCGGATGATGGCCCCGGATCTCGTGTTTGTTGTGATGCAGGGACAATTGTGGAAGATTGTTCTCCTTCAGAAATTCGAGGCTCTGTAGCAGACTGGTCTACAGGCGTGGAGGTATGGCTCTGTGATGTTGACATTTTTGAAAGAGAAAATGATTCCTCTGTCTACTTGTTTTGCAGATAGGTTCCTTCAGGCAATCAAGGATTGAAGAATTTGATTCCTTTAGGCAACACTATGCTGGGATTCGAAGTAGAGATATGGAGGCAATCAAGTGGAAGCAATTCGGTCAGAACCAGCAAGGCTCTAATGACGTAGAATCCATGAGCAGGAGATCCATTAATTAGATTCTAGCACTATGTCATCATCCTCATCCAAAATCAAACCCGCCTACTCGAGGTGTCTAAGTCATTTGGAGAAGGAAGAATGTCACTTGAAGAATATGTCTTCACCCTTAAGGCCACAGTTGGTCTGGACAAACTGGTAGAAGCCATAGGAATTGGTATATCTGGGCAGGCAGGAATAGCTTGATTAGATTTCAATGGCTCCACAACAAGGCCAGTGAGGTCTCGCTTCCCCTGACCAATTCCTATGGCTTCTACCAGTTTGTCCGCACTAACCGTGGCCTTAAGGGTGAAGCCATATTCTTCAAGTGACATTCTTCCTTCTCCAAATGACTTAGACACCTCGAGTAGGCGGGTTTGATTTTCGACTAACACCTGAGGCAGCAAGCGAGATAAAAATTCATGTTGCCTTAGTCCTACAAATATCTTTTGTCCAAATATGCATCTTCTGCTCTTCATTTTCCGGCATTCCCACCATCTACGGTACATGACAGACCCATAAAACTTCCCATAGTAATGTGCCATTACATCTCCCATATCTTTACTCTCCACAAATTTTCTCACCTGAACTAGGTTCTTCCCAAATATATACAACCCAAGGATGAAACTTGCCTCTTCCTCTTTGCTCAAGCAATTCTTCAGGGAACCCGGTACAGGAAAGCAGCTTTTAGTGCCATCTTTCATTTGCATTTTTGCTTCTTCTTGAGACATTGATTTTCCCAATTTAACATCCAAGTCGACATCCATGGGCTCAACTTTGACTTTTAAGCCATTATCTTCTACACAAACATTGGTTCCTCCTACACCTTTTGAGTCAAAAGAAACTCTTTTAGTATGTGCGTCGTCGTGTGTGAGATTTTGTGGGACCTTTGCCAACTGTTCTAAAAGCTTAAGCTATTAGATGAAGGCGTGGTTTATTATTTAAAGTATTCTAACACTCCCCCTCACACTTAGTCTGGTCTTTTGCCTAGTACTAAGTGTGGAAATTTAATTGGGGAGGTAAATAGGGGTCTGGAAGATTCGAACTCAGGACCTCCTAGCTCTGATACCATGTCAAGACAGGAAATGAAGATGATCGAAAGGAAGGAAAAGAGTGAAGAAAACAGAGTGTCTTCGATTCAATTGAATTGTATGTTCTGTACACTTTTGGTTTATAATTACAAGGACAAGAATAACAAAAGGAAATGTAATATTGTGTATCCTTTTTATCCTAATGTATATCTAATTTCCTATAATACAATACAAGATCAATTTATCCAATCATGTCTTCCAATCTTATCCAATCATATCTTCCAACACCGCGTGAAGCTCGTTGGCCTCATCGACGACTTGATGGGGCAATTTGGTATCGAGTAACGTGGTGCAAGTTCCTCGCCTTGCAAACTTAAATCTTAGTGGTGGCCACCCATATTCATACCGGTGAAGGGATCGGAGTTTTTTGCCATCTTGCAGGAAGCAATTGAGACAGGTTTTGACAACCCCACGGTGAATGCTCTTCTGGTATCCACATGTTGAGCAAGGAGGGGAAATTACTTGCTTGTAGCTAGTCTTGAAAAGTGAACGAACTATGGGTTTTTTGCTCTGTGTTGGGGTGAAATGGATCACACGGCTGTCGCCGACGTAAATTCCTGTAATACGTACATGCAAACCATTAAAGAATCAAATTTAGTTGAAAATGGAAAACAAAAAATAAAAAAAAAGAAGGAAATTCTAGAGGGACAATTTTGACACAGGCCAGAATGTACTAAGAATATTCACAAGCTTCTTTCTTCAACTGGATGTGTGGGCCGATTTTGGATTAGAAATCTGAATGAATTCCTAATCTTTGGTTTGGCACGCTAGATAGAAGTGAAATGTGCTGCGGCTCCGGCGCAGCTCTAGAATTTTCTCTTCAGCTTTGTACTCGTTAAAATGACACAAAATTTCCACGCACTAAAAGCGAGGACAGCATCAAGAAAAAGGAAAAACTACCATTTTAAAGACAGTTTGGACTTTAGATCGTCGAGCTGCTTGCTGACCATTTCGCTGTAATTAATCTCGTTGACTAGTCCAGATATCTCGTTCTTAATCTTGATATGGAGTTGAAAAGCACTCATTTTGTAATATCTATCTACATAAGTCAAGGTCCGAAAGAACGCTTGCTACAGTCGAAATAAATTAAGTAAGCATTATTTTCTATGTTTGTTTCTGTTTTGCATTCTTGCTATAGATAATTATGGTCATTCTCCAAAGGTACTGCTAAGATAACGGCACTGTTGTTCTCTAGGTATAACAGTGCCTTTTGAATAATCACTTATAATCACTTTCCTTTCTAATAGGCAATCGGCTGTAATAATTTGAACAATAATTCTGATTTTAACAGATTTTATCAAGCCTAAGTTACCGGAAAATGTCACAAAACCAAATTCCAAAGATGGTTATGGGGTTTTTGTGCAAATAAAGAGAATTGAATTTTTGTAGAGTGTCAAACCAAAATCCGGGTAAAACTCTCTCTCTCTCTCTCTCTCTCTCTCTCTCTCTCTCTCTCTCTCCCCATATTAAGAATCTAGTGTTTGCATAACGTAATTAGAACCTACCATGCCTTTTCTCTGGCGAGATGGCATGTTGGACTGAACTCAGATATGAATTGCCTTGAAATAAAAGAAAGGCAAGGAGAGGAGAGTGAAACCGTGGGGTTTGGATTAAACTCAACACTGGTACAGACGCAGAAGATGACCCCATTTTAGCTGCCGCTTGTCCTCGGACTCTTCGAGAGTGGGAATTGATTTTATCATTCATTCTGGGCTGAGGGGAAGTGTTTAGGTTTGGCTTGGCAGAGATAATATGAGAAAGTGGACTCACAATCCATCCATCACGACAGCGAGCAATTGGAGAAATGGGATTTAAATTGTTATTGGAACTTTTTATGCCTTTTCTCTGGCAATAGAAATCAGATATGAATTGCCTTGAAATGAAGAAAAACGGTGAGGAAGGATTTTACTCGACACTAATGCAGCCTCCAAAGCCAAAGGTAAATTACCTTCGTTTTGTGAGAGAAAGGAGAGAAAATCATGGGGAGAGGAAGAGTAGAGTTGAAGAGGCCTCTAGGTGTTGTTGGAAATGGAGTTGATCAGTGTAAATTGGTCGGCTAAAGAGCAAAAGGATTTGCCGGAAAAAGAAGAGGGAAAAAAAAACTAGACAAGTGCAAGATCAGGAAGATAAGGATGACTCACCATGATGGGTGTAGATCCAGAGCAACCCATATCGATAAACGTGATCCCCAAGTTTGAGATCCTTAGGGCTCACCACTTTCCACATCAACTGCATCAATATTGTCAGTACCTGGTTGATGATCTTCATCGGTTACAGGTTAGGGCATGTCAACCCTCACTAGTCAAAGGTGAGGGTTGCCCAATCCTCGTTGGCCACTTGATGCAGGTCGCGAGGTCCTTGCCAACCATGAAGCTGTCTCTAGCTGTAAGCAAGGGTTGCAAGGTCATCACTATCGACCCTCGTTAGACTTGGTAAAAAAAAAAAAAGTAAAAGAAAGAATAAAATGTAGAAAAATCAATTTGATTTTTAAATTATAAAATATTATCTACATCAGTACTAACTTGTCATATGTGACACTACCGGCTTTCACGTCAATGGTTTTTTGATTAAATTTGACCGATGTACTCAATTGACAAAATATGAAAATATTTATAATTTAATTGATAAAATTGAAAGGTTTATGATTAAATTGTAAAAGTGGAATAATTTTAGAATTTTTTGCTCAACTTTCCCATTGTTCTTTTGTAGTTGACGCCTTGGTTATTCCGTCACAGTTGCCCAAAATCATATCTTGGGCAAATTCCGCAAGAAATTTCATGAAGACAACTTAAGAGGTAAGCAATATTCCCCACTGGAAGACTTTGTGAAGTTATCATCTGCATTTGATCCTTTTCTGAAGTACATCTCCTTCTTAGCACAGCATGCAACAGGGTTAGCTCGCTGGGCATCTCCTTCGTATCACTGCTATTCCAGATCATTTGGATGAGATAGCAAGCAAATGGCTTTTCCCGAAGGCTGATGAGGAGGCGTCCTTCGACCGGTTCCAGAAATATCGAGCCTTGCCCTCATCATCGGGCATCCAGAATACTTTGCATTTCACACAAGGATTGGGGAAGAGAGCATCATCAAGAGTAAAAAAAAAGGGTCAGGTTCATTATTAGATGTTATCTGCAGCGGCGTTTGCTTGTTCGAAGTGTGAAAAACGACGAATGATCATTGGATTCACTGAAAGGAGACGTGCAGCAAAGGTTTAATTAGCACAAAGAACACCTAATTCTTGATGGATCCGAGAGGCAAGGCTTGTCGGCGGTCATTTGCCATACCAGAAAAGGAGCATAATCATCATCAATGGGTGGCAGGGCCAGGGAACTGTAACCGTGAGGACACCACGGACAATCCGGCTTTCGTGATGCGCCCTTTGAGCATCGCCTGTCCAGTGGTTGAATTTGACATTGGCTGTCCAGAGGTTGATATCGACGTTGGATGTTACGTTAGCCAAAAAGACCCATTGATTTCATTGGCCTCTCACTTTGACATCAAAAGGACATTCAACTTTCCAGCAATTCACAACACCGGGGAAACAGGGGTCAGCGCATCCAATTACGGATATACAAGCCCCACAACTCAAGAGTCCTGAAAAGACTCTTGTTCCACTGTTTTTGAAAGAAGAGAGGAAGTTGTAATTAGGAGTGGAATCATTCCTGGGAGACATCAACTGAATCTGGGTATCAATTGGTCTCTGCTGAGGAGCTTCCTACAGGTAGTTTCCTTCTGCTTCTCCTCTCAGCACATTTCTCTGTTCCAATGCTTGCTTGCAAAATTTTTTTACTGCTGGAGGGGAGTCTAAAGCAATTTACACTTTCGAGTATCAGTGGCAGAGAATTCATACCGCCTCTCCTTGCATTTATTTTCTCGAATCCGGGACGACGTGGTTTTGTCTCCTTTCAAATTTTGTCAGAAGTAATGGGTAACACCACTCCTTTTTTGTCATCTGATGTTCATTTTTCATTGCTGCAACCTGCAGAAGTACTTCTCTTCAAGTCTCTTGAAACTAGATCGATGTGTTTTGATACAAATAAGGCAAGCCTATGCCAAATCTGAAGAAAATGCAAAACCAAATGAGGGATATTTGGCAGAGATATAATTGCCGGTCCAGCTGTGAGGATTGCTCCCGCAATCACTACTCTATATGCTTCGAAACAATGGCAAAAGAGTGCCGTGTGATCCTTCTCTTATTGAGTCATCCTGGCTGAAAATCTTCTCTTAGTTGTTTTTTGGCGCTGATCTTTTAATTCTCTTCTCATCTTGTGGATCAGAGGTAGATGGCAAGACAGGTTCTGGAACTGTTATACATAAGGATGGCGACATTTTAAGATGTGCTGACGTTGTCTTCGACGCGATAAAGTTGATATAGTCAGCTGACAGGGACGATGGTGTCAGAGGATGTAATTTGCTGTCCAAATTGGTGGCTCAAATTCGAGTTTCTCACTCTGTTGTCTTCTTTATCTCATGATCTTGGAACTCAGGATATATTGCTTGAGCTTGATGTAGACATGTAAACTGCACGTACAGGTAAGGATGGGAAGGAATCCCACTTTGTCAGAATAATTAGCCTTTGACTTCGCTCAATATCTTGTCATTCTATTTCTCTGCGCATAAGCATGTTACTACATGGCATAGAAAACATTGCTCTGCCAGAATCCGAAGGGCCATTATTTTCATTTTCCTTCACCAGTACTATTTCTGAAGGCCCTTTCTGGGACTTGCGGTTATATTCTGTTTTATTCTTGAATGTAACTATGCTGAAAAGAATCCCAAAAAAAAGAAAAAGTTAGTGGTGCCAGAACTTCCAATATGAAGAAACTCATGCTATTAGGCGGAGGTGGCTTGTATATAAGGCTCAGACGAAGCCATATTGCACTTGTTTGATTACTGAAATTTGTGATCATTCCATTTTCTAGACTAATCTCATGGACTTAAGCAGGGAAGTTCCTGGGCCCTGGATTAAAGAGAAAAAATATCATAGGTTGCCGTATATTTGCAAGCTGTGGAGAAAAATGTTGCAGGCCAAGTTGTTGATGCTTATACGGATCATGACATTGCCGTTATAAAGATCAATTCCCCAAGTTCTGCCCTTTCGACAGCAGAAGTTGGCTCATCTAGTAAGCTTTGTCCCGGAGACTGGGCAATAGCCATGGGTAGTCACTTTCCCTTCAATGCTCTGTTACACTCGGGATTATCTGGTCATTCAGCTCGTACTTACAATTTGACCAAGCAATTAGTTTTTGCCAAAGTTTTTGTTTTCCTTCGTTGATTGTATTAGCACAAAAGTGCAGACGTGTAATTATTGGTTAAAGGGTCAGTTCCTTCCCCTCTTCTTGTGCTTCGTATAGCTGCACTCATCGCACAAGGAATGAGTTGGGACTTCAGAGGAATGGCAGTGGAGTACCTACAGACAGATTGGGCAAACAATCCACTAAGATGCAACCATTCCGGTGTTGGCCTGCCTGTCTGTGATTGGTTTGTGTTTCCTTGTGGTGCTGCATTCACATAATCAATGTTAACAATAGTACTAGACAGGTCAATGTGCACTCGCTGCAATAGCAGGATACTGGTTATGGTAAAACTCCCATATATGCGTTACATTAATGTGGGGAGAATATAAATTGCAATGGCAATCAGTGATATGGCCACCAGCTATCATCACATAGATGTTTATGATGCAGAATTGTAGACCTTACATAATATTAATGCTGAAAGAGCATCTGGAGTGAGCTTTGCCGTTACTGGTTTCAGCAATCGACACTGCGTCTTAACTAACAAATTTGAGCAATACTTCCTTCAAATCGAGAATTAGGACTAAAAGCAATGCACATATGCTAACCAAAAAAGGCCAAGCACGTCCCTATTTTGATTAAGTAATCTGACAAGAACCAACATGAAAGAAAGCACATGATGACGGTTACTTTGTTGCTTCCATTTCAATGCTCTGTTTATTTTACTTCCTCTCTACAGCTATGCACTCAACATTCCACCAAAAACATTGAGTTCCAGGCCCTCACCACGGAACGCAACAGCAACCGTCATCCGTCAGGTGAACACGACGACTACCGCTATGCTATTGACCGTCGGCCTATGCTCATAAGGAGCACCAGACGCCAACAAATACTTCATCATACTTCCAGACATTGAACATGATGAGCATCGTTAGACACACGCCATAAGTTTACATATATCTTCACATAAAAAGTTACATACATGGATAAGCTAATCTGGGCACAGGTTCGTTTTCAAAGTTTTTCTTGTGCACGTGTGCAGGTCTCTTGCCGCCCAGTCCAGTCCCAATTGAATATTCCTAAAAACAGATATTAGAAAAACGAACAGACAGAGGATACAAGATTGGAGGAAGGTTGGATCACTTGAATTCAGTTTCTCTGCAGCAATCTCATGGTCCATTCTTTGGCTTGCATAATTATCTTCTCACAAGCTTTGACAAATGCCGTTTGTTCGCTTTTATGAATGCCGGTGCAGCAAAATGTGGCAAAATGCTCACAGTTGTTATTTATGAGGCTGTAGTTGCCAAAAGTGTTGTTAGCGTGAAGCTCACTAGCCTTATCAATGATTTCATGAGGCAAGTTGGTACAGAATAACATGGTGCAAGTTCCCAACCTCGCAAGCATGAACCCTAATAGTGGCCACTCATATTCATAATGGTGAAGGGATTGGCGTTCATTACCATCCTGCTGAAAACAATTGATACAAGTTTTGACAACCCCATGATTGATGCTCTCCTAATGATCACATTTTGGGCAAGGTGACGAAATTTCTTGCTTTTGGCGAGTCCTCAATAATAATGGGGCTATGGTTCTTTTGCTCTGTGTTCTGGTGAAATGAATCACGTAGCTCTTGCCAACATAAATTCCTGTCATACATAAAGAATCAAATGTTAATTTCAAATGAACAAAGATGAACTTTTGATTAGGGATGATTCTGTGCTAACTTTGAAACTTGCTATTATCACCAACTTCTGTTTTTGACTTGGCATGTGGGCTAATTTGGCCCAAAAGGATCATAAATCTATATAATTTTTTTTTGGTACGTGTAATTAACGCATTTAGTATATTTCCTCATGAAGAATGCTTAATGAGTGCTTCAAAAACATTTGTTAACAAGACCTAATTAAAAAAAAAGAAATTATATTCATACTCAATTCCTCGAATGCGAAATTTAGGAGATTGCATTTTTCTTAACATATTTTAGAGCCCTTCGTTGACTTGACTTATATTATGACGGATGCTATTTATAACGAAACAAATGGACTTAAAATTTTCTAAGTACTAGCAATTCCCCAACCACCCAATATCGGCCCTTCAAAACCAACCCACCACCTTGTATAAACCCTCATAAAAAAAACTCATCCATCGCCCCAACCACTTCACACACAAATTCGATCACCCATCACTCATGGAAGGAATCGAACACAAGACCTCAGCTGTCGATGGCAAAGGCCGGGCGGTCCCCCGAGATCCATGTGCTCTCCTTGCCGGGGCAGATGGATTAACGGCAAGACAAGGTCTTGTAAAATGGGTCATGATCTGTTTGCTTAAATGGTTTTGGGTCACTAACAAATTGAGCTTTTGGGTGAGCATTGCATTTTGGGGTTCAAAAAAAGTGAAACTGGGCTATTCCTGCGTTTGGGCTTTTTTAGTTGGCTTTTGTGAAATGGATATTTGGGATTTGGAGTTCCTTATGTACAAATGGGCTTGTAACGGGATCAAGTTAACCCATCGTTTCCCCTATAAAGCTTTTCTAATTGCAAACAGAGTGCGTTTTTTTTTTTTTTTGGTCGGTACCAGAGTGCGTTTAAGAAATGGAGCAAAATGGATGTAAAAAGAAATCAATAAGAAGGGATGTATGTATATGTAGTGAATAAAAATTTTGAACTAATGAGCAGTCATAAATTATCCATTTGAATCTTGAATTGGTGCAAAAATTTAATCATGGTTAACTTAAGCACTAGATAACCAAGTGTGTTTGGGTGGGTCTCACACGTTCGATACAATTGATAAATGGATAAGAATAGAGGGACTGTTGAGAACTTGTTACTCGATCTTATGAGCTACTTTTCGGTATTATGTCACTTGCAAGACAAACTCATTTATCTCACAAGTTTAAGATGTCAAGGAACAGATTCAAGTAAAATCTGCGATTATGAGTCTCATAATTAAATTAAATAGTTTTTCTTTTTAGGTGCACTGGGAGTATAGCATTTCCATCCCCTTGCACCAATCAAGAAATATCAAGTTCATCAATCTAGTCGAAAGAAAAGGTTTAATATCATAATACAGGACTTTCGAAACCCAGTCTAAGGGTGCGTTTGTTTCGCGGAATCCATTCTCGGGGAAAACATTTTTCCCATTTTCCGGCATTTGGGTCGCTCAAGAAAATGAGTCAACGGAAAACTTTTTCCTAGTCAACAAAAAATGTTTTCCTAGCAAAACTTAAATTCAAGAAAATAATTTCTCTTTTGAAATGACCGAAAAATGTTTTCCGAATCTACCAAAACTTAGATTTGATACTTGGTTTACAAACAATTATTCTTATTAAAATATATTTTAAAAAATTGAATTTGAATTTTTATATTTTAAAAAAATTAAAATTTGGAAAACATTTTAAAAATAAAAATAAAAATTCAAATTTGCTTCTTTTTCTTTTTCTTTTCTTCCTTTTTCTTTTTCTTCTTCTTCACACGTCACCGGCCACAAGGATGGCTAGTGAGTTCTAGTCTCACCAGATTGAGTAATCTCATGGCCCTCAACAACAAGGCTTGAGCTTGCCCGAGGCCGATGAGCCTCAAGCCTCACTAAATTGGGTCGCTTGTGGCCTCTAGCGATGAGTCTCGAGCCTTGCCGATTGGGTGAGCTTGCGCCTCTAGCAGCCAGGTGGTGAGCTCGCCGCCTCTAGTGATAGCTAGAGCTCACCCCTTGTAAGCCACCGGGAACAAACTACTAGAGGATGCGAAGGGATGGCGTGAGGAAGCTAAGGAGTGAAGGGCAAGAAGGAGGAAAAAGAGAAAAAGAAAAAGAAAAAAAGGAAAGAAAAAGAAAGAAAAGAAAAAAAAATAGAAAATAAAAGTAAATAAAGAACAATAATATTAAAAATTTGAAGTTTTTTATATTAAAAATTCATTTTTTTCCTTTGATGAAATGTGAAATTATTTTTTAATGTGATCCAAACAGCAGAAAACATTTTCAATTATACATCACCAAATAAAAAAAAAACCGTATTCTTGGAAAATTATTTCCTAGAAAGCATTTTATTTTATTATTGAGTTTTCCATGAAACAAACGCACCCTAAATGGATGTAAATGCCTTATTGAAGAGTATATCGGTGTTTCTCTATGGGAAATTGTTTTGTTGCCAAACAAGTCACCCATTCTGCAAGGTTGGCAAAATGGGTTTGTGGCCCCAAACCGCTAAGAACAATTAGATCACCTTCAGGACATGGTGGAAACGATGATAAAACTTATGTTTTTCAACGAAATCAAGGCTTGATATAAGGCTAGTTGTTCCCACGTGCGTTCACTAGTTCTCCATAGAACTGATCAGTATATCTTATATCTTCAAACCTTTTGAATTTCGCATCTCACGAAACTCTTCAAAAAGTACTTAAGAGAAGTAGCTGTTGCTTCACAAGATATGAATCCTAACTTAAAAGATGAGAAACAGGAGGTTGCAAAATGAACTTTTAGTAATATGGTGGTTTTAGCAAAAGAAAATAAAAAGGAGATAGATAATTAATTACCTAAAGAGCAAGTCTTAGCCACTTCTCACTCACCACCCTTTTGCTCTTCTTGTTTTCTCTATTCAATAATAAGAGAAATTTAATGGATGCAAACTTAATTTTATATCTCCTACTTTATATGTTAGTATTCATTATTCATCCATGCTATAAAAGAACCATTATAATATGGACAACGAAATGATCTCCAATCTTTTTCAATAAGAATGATGAAAAGTTTTCCTTTTTATTCTCATTCCATAGAGAGAGAGAGAGAGAGGGAGAGAGAGGGAGGGATTTCTATACCTCTTTTTTTCCCGATTCCACCTTTTACTTTAATCTCCAAAGACATGGCCAAACCTCACGTTATGCCACGATTTATACCCTATCTTGCACTCTTTTTCTGTTTTTGTTTTTTGGTGATTGAAAAACATCATGATTGGTTGCACGAACAATTAAACCGTTTCAAGTATTTTAATTTTGACTCGTGGCCGAGCATGTATAAAAAGTAGATCGTGCCGCGGTTTCATTTTAACCCCCGATTACAGGTGGACGTTGGGGAGGCGTCAGCGTTTCTAGGATTTCACTGTTTTGCAAGGTACACCGCGAAGGAACCACGACACACCCCAGGGGTTGAGGCAGCTTGCATGTGAAGCCAAAGTGGGCCCTGAAAATCTATCTCTCTCGTTCTCTCTCCCACTAAGAATCTAGGGTTTCAACTTTCGAGAGTATTTTTAAAAGAAGAAGGAAGAAGCGAAGGAAAGTGGGCCCTGAAAATCACTCTTTCTTTTTTGTTCCCCGTCCCCCACCCGCCCAAACCAGGAATCTAGGGTTTCCAGAGTGTAGTTAAAGATGGAAAGAACGAAGGGAAGTGACCTCTCTCTCTCTCTCTCTCTCAGAATATAGGGTTTCCAGAGTATTTTTAGAGGAGGAAGAAACGAAAGGAGAGCGTAAACGTGGGAAGTACTAAATTTAACAGTAATGGAGCATTCAAAATTAACCTGGGGCTCGACCTGAACTCTTGAAGATTAAAAGTGAGAAAATGTTAACACCGAGTCGGATTTGAAAGGCAAAAGCTGATTACCAAAATAATTAGCAACCTGATGGAGGGAGGTTTGAATCCCACATTTTTTTTTTTTTTTGAAACGAAGAAATAATAACGCAACAGCAAGTAATGAGAACTCACCATGATGGCTATATAAGCCATATAACCCATATCTATAGATATGATCTCCGGGTTTCAAATCCTCCAGCCTCACTTTCTTCCACAACAACTGCATCAACATCATCGCTACCTTCTTGATGATCTCCGTCACCATCTTTGTCCTTCACTTCACACTCTTCGTTTACTGCAGTGAAGAGATGACCCACTGACCTTATTAGGGTTATGGTCTCCTACCAGTACTGTAGTGAAGAGAAGTAGAGGAAAACTTGCAGGTTGAGGAAGCTGAAATGATCAGTTACCTGACCTTGTAACGTCAGAAAATCTCGGACTGGTGGCACTGCTAGAAGGTCGATGGCAAGACGATGAAAATAAAGGAGAAGAATGATTTTAGGTGAGGAGGGTCTTGAGTCAAGGGTTATTCAAATTGGGGAGAGAAAGGAGGGGAACACCTGCATGCACAGATCCCTAGGTGGACGGCTAAAGATTATGAGAAAATATTAGGTACTCTCAAAGGACCACGTCATCCGTGCTCCGATCTATTCAGAGGTCGACACTTGTCCGCTGGTAGGTCCACGTCTGCTCTCTCTCTTCTCTCCCGCATCGTTGCCTTCTCTGCTCCTCAACTCTCTCGACTCAACGTTTCTTTCTCTCTCCTCTCTTTCTCACTCTCTCCCAAATAATTCTCGGCTGATGGCTCGGCTCGGCTCGGGCGTAAGAAAGGACGGATCACTAAATGCGCAACGCTCCCGCTTAAAATTTCTCTCTCCTCACTTGAATTTTCTGGATTTTGTCCCTCTCTCCTCGTGGACGCGCAGACAGAGAATGAGCTGTGCTTCCACTGTTTCCTTCTCAACGCATCCCGCCCCCTCCGCCTCCACCTCCGCCTCTCCAAAAAACCTCGCCGGTCATCTGCCTCTAGCATTAGCCTCCCCGCCGCTGACCGGGCGCTGTCCCTGACGCTGGCCCGCTTGGTCGCAAGGGAGATCTCGGCGGACTTGGGCGGGGTCGACGGCGTGGCGAAGACGGAGAGGCCTGCTGCATTTTCTCTCTCTTTTTTTCAACGGAGCGCGCGCTATTTCTTCCCGCTTCGCCTCTCTCTTCCTCAAGCACTCCTCTCCTCTCTATCCCGAGCCCTCTCACTCACCCCCAAGCGCCCCCTCCTCTCTGTCTCGAGCCCTCTCACTCACCCTAAGCGCTTCCCTCCTCGCCTCTGTCCTCGTCGCCGTCATCGACTTTCCAGCCGCGGCTCCAGAAATCGCCGGCTGCGGACTGCCCTCTCGAGGTACGTAGCCAAGGATTAAGGCTCCTTCCCTGGTCGCAGCACCTTCTTCATCGTCTCCGCCGTGGTCGGGGAGAGGAATCCATGCCGGAACCTCCAGAGAACGAATGGAAGATTTCGAGAAGAAAGTGTCCATAACCGACCCGATCGACTCCGAACCCGAGCCTACCTCCGCCGCCGCCCCCAGCACCACGGCCGACGCCGCCAACCCTCATGTCCTCGACTTGCTCCGCCGGTTCCTCGCCGTCCAGCAGCGCAGATCGAAGCTTACGCGAAACTCAAAAGGTACTCTCTCTCTCTCTCTCTCTCTCTCTCTCTCTCTCTCTCTCTGAGTCTCCCTCTTCTTGCGTTGCCCTTCTCATTTTGGGGGCGAAGGGGCTGAAAAACGTAGGGCGATAATACCCCGTTTTGCGATTCCGATTCCACCTGCTGCGGATTCGTGCGTTTATCTGGGATTGAAATGATCGGTTTGATTGATGGAAATGTCGAAACTTGATGCTCACTTTCTCTTTTTTTTTTTTTTGTCGCGCGAGCGATTTTCCCAGCTGCTTTGATGTAGCTTGTGTGATCTTTTTATTGTCTCTTTTGAGATGCAGCGGTTTTGCTGAGTACATGGTTTCGAGTGGGAAGGTGGCTTACCATCAGCTTTGCGGCGAGATCACTGCGGAGTTCAATGATTGCTCTAAACAGGTTAGTGTTGGCGATAGATTCTCAGCGAGTAGAGCGAAAAAAAAAATGATCTTTGTTCTGGCATGGGCAAGTCATATGGTCATGAGGTTTCTTTTCTGTGATAGTGCAGGTTATCGAAATGGAGTCCTCATTTATGGCTTCCGATTACTGTCGGGTTGATTTAGCTTAGATGCTAAGGGCGGTCCAAGTGCAGGAAAAGCAGAAATTGCATCTGGTGCAATTGTCTACATATCCGTTTGCGATGCCTTCTCTTGTTTCTAAGGAAAGTCCGCGTCTTTAGTGAGGGGATGCTTTCGATGTCTTGGTGGAGAAACCCCAGCCACTGGTAGTCTAGATTCTACCTCTAGACAGGTTGATAAGGAGAAGAAAAGGCTCTTGGATTATGTAAATGATGATACATGCAATGCCATTCTAGAGACATCTTTCCTAAGGCTGCTCAAGAAAGAAAAAATGGTGTCATCTTCTTCATTTGAGAGGACTTTGGCAAGGCAGCTCAGATTGGTTGGCAATGGCCTCCTCAATGCCCCTTCTTGTGTTGACAAGCTTCTCGTTCTTTGCCTTACTTATGGTATGCTGTGCTCCTTGGGATAAAAAAAAAAAAAAAGCTTGATGGTGTTTGATAGTTGTTTGGTGCTATGCAGTATTTGTGCTGAATTACTCATCAGCATTCTTTGCCTTTGGAACTGATTTTCATTTCTGTCTTGAATTTTTTTCCTGCATACCCTCTTTATCATATGTACCGTTTCTTCGTATGGTCTTGTAGAATGTCCTTTTCCTCCAAGATTTCTACTTTAAGCTCATTTAATCACCTTTCTGGCTACATACGATATCTATTGTCAGCCGATGTTGTTGCTCTACTTAAAAAAAACCAACAATTTGCTTTCACATACATGTTCCACTGCATTTCAGGAGGTGGAGGATTTGTTGGCTAACATGGAGCAAGGAGCATCAGAACCTCTGCTAGATTCCTTTCTTCCAGTCATGAAGGCACTAATTTCTTATTCTCTTTTGAAACATTCTGTTGAGGGTATAAGAGTTTCTGTAACATGTTACCTCACTGAGCTTTTGAGGATAAGTGCACCTCAAGAAATGTTCAATGATGACCGATGAAGGTGCAACATCTGTTATCCTAATTTATAATGGCTATTTTGATGTGGTCAACACTATTCATTCCAAGTAAAAGATCAGCTGTTGGTATTGAATGGTTTTCTCATCAATTCATTTCGTTGACGTTCGTGTTATTTTCGAGTTAATTATGGAGGCATTTTTGAAGTTATCTCAGGCATCCAGGCAATATTATGAAAGGGCCCTCTCCATACTTGAGATTGTTGCATACTAGTTGTCCAGATGTTTCAAACTTTCTTGGAAATCATTAGATAAAAGGCTTAACAGTTGCATTTATTTTCTAACTTACATTCTTCTTTCAAAATAATATGTGGAATTGTTTTGAAAGACTGAAAGCTCTTCTATTGATGAGACTCTTATTTGATAGGACTTGTGCATTAAGTAGTGATCCTATTCATCTCGGAGAAAGGCATTACTTTCTAGTGTCAATATCAACATTATTTGATAGGAGACTCTATTGTTGCTCCCATTTGATGGCTTCTTTGATAAAATTGTAGCTCTTGACGTTGTTCTATCTTTTCTCCTATTTCTTGTTTGTTGATGATCTCTTCTTGGTCAAGGTTGAAACCCTCGGATGACATTGTGGGCTGTGGAGTAAATCATCACGTACATCCTCGAAAGTGAGGATATCTCCTTGAGGCTTCTCGGTCCTCTCCTTGCTAGTGTTCTAAAAGAAAATAAGGTAATTGTCTTGTTCTTTTTGCCATTTCGAGTGGTTTCTGTTTGCTTTAGTTTCTAATAAGGTGTATAATGTGATTTAGAAAGTTGCACCTTTGTGTTGGAAGCTTGGAGACAGGGTCATTACCAACTGTGCAGCTAAGCTTGGACCTCTTCTTTGGGGAGCAGTACAATCCAATGGCACTACTATGGATGATTACTCTCCTGTTGTGGCTTCTGTATGTGAAAATGAGCCAACTATGGAGATAATCATGCTAATGGTTCTTCATAACCAGTGGTGCATCTCTTGATTCTTATAGGACCCTATGCTTTCTTTTGTTTGCTGAACACAATGGTATTGCTTCTGATTTGCCATCTTCCATGGAATAAGTTTCTAGATGAAATGGACTTCAATGCCATCCTTTTATTGTCATTTCCAATAAAGATTCTTCCATTGCCCATGATAAGCTGCTGAAATCTTCAAATTTTTTACTCTAGCTACTTCATCTCATTGTTGTCCTCTTAGATGGTGGATATACAATGCTTCCATACAAAAGCTGATTTTCAGGGCTTGATTTGTTGGGGTTGTCTTACTTCATGTCTAGCTTTGCTCATCTTTCTGTCATTCATGTATCACTTACTAAACTAATGGGGATAACAGTGACTAGTGAGGTGAATCTTGCTTCAATTCTTTGGCATGGTTCATGATGATTATATATGTTGTTAAAATTAATTGGACTATTTGGATTTTGAGGTTCTGCTATGACATATTAAGTGGCTGTATGAGCCAGAAAAGACTTTGGACCCACCAAAAAGAAAAAACGAAGGTAAAAGACTTTAGACAAAATAAAATAGAAGGTCAATAGAGAAGTATTCCATAACGTCTCTTTCTCTAGCACACATCCACCATTTATCCGATGCACCCTCCGGGTTTGGCTGTTAACAAACAAATCCCTCATTTAATACAGTTTTCTTTCTAGTTTTCCATTCCAAAAGAGACTTTCTCTCTATCTCGTTAGTCCTTCTCTTTGTTTTCTTTTCCCTTGGCTGGATCAACCTATTAAATAGCCGACGAACCATTATTCTCACATTCAAAAGCTTTCCCACAGGGCTTATGGGGTTGTTTGTTTCCACGGAGAAGTTGTTCCCGATCCGGATAGTGCTCCTAGATCAAATACCGGTGATGCCGCTGTCCTTCTTTTCCCCAATGATATCATTCTTGTTTCTAAAACAAGTACAAAAAGGCTCATTCTGCAGATTTTAAGGGTTCAATGAAGCTGGGAATTGACTTAGAGGCACTTCCAAAGGAAAGGGAACGAAAACCTAACAAGTTGATGAACCCCGATGAAGGCTATGACCTCTCTTGGCTATATGCGAAAAGGCAAAAATATGGTCATAGAAGGGTCCTTGGAATGGACACGATCTTTCAGCTGCCTCTAAAGTTCCCTCAAAAATGAGAAGAATGCAGCGAATGTCAAATATTGAGCCAGTGCAAGTGAGAGCACTCGGTCGCTCGGGATGGGGAAGCTCCAGCTTCTTGGTGATCTTGCCGGAAAAAATCAAAGCTCCCGGTAGTGGGGGAAAGATGAGCAATTATAACAATGCTGTATTAGAGGTATAATCGTAATTTTTGCAGTATTCTAATTATGTTAATTCGTACAGTGCTATATTTTTATTATCTTTTCTTAATTAGAAAGCCTTTTTTTCCCTTCAATTAAAATATCAAGTATAACGTAAAGTTTCTATTGAACATTTCGATACAATAGTCAAATAGAACTGAACCGTTACGCTGCTATTATTATTATTATTATTATTATTAGTAGTAGTAGTAGTAGTAGTAGTAGTAGTAGTAGTAGTAGTAGTAAAACTGAAGTAGTTTAAAAAGCTCCGTTGAATTTTGTGGTTACAGTAATTAAATAATGTTGACACGTTTTTTCTTACTTTTTTCTAATTACTACGTGGTTTAATCTTTGTGCCCTTTTTTTTATGTACTCATGTATTTTCTTAATAATTTTCAGGATGCTGGAGTGCTTGCTGAAGGATTAGTTGGACTTAGAATAAAGGCCTGGTGGCCATTTGATGAGATGTGAGCACTCTAGACATTCACTAGCAATACTTTATTTCTGTCTTGGTTGAGCATGTTATTTGTCAATCCTCATCTCCTTCTTTCACTTGCGACTAGCTGTTCCTTCGGTGATGGCTTGTTGCTGCTGTTGTTCCAATGATGGTCTACAAAGCACTAATGGTTGTTTATGTCATTTTCCTCCTATTCCCGATCATTTGTTTTACAGGTTCTATGATGGCCTAATTCAATCTTATGACCCTCTAACGAAAAGCACAAGGTGAGGTGACTATCGTCTTTGAAAGTTTATCTAACTGGGACTTACCATTTTGTTTTGATCAGCTCAGTTAGCTTCTTGCGTGTATCTATGGAGATCAATCCTTTTGTTATCCTCAAGTCTTATCCATTAGCTAACTTTTTATAATATCGTAACTGTTTCAGCAAGTGTCTCTCGCTCTATGCTCTCTGTACCTCATTTTTTAACTTTGAGATCTTGCAACTGCATTTTCTTTGATCTTGTGCTAAATATATTTGACCTGATTGGGGACTATAGGTTTTGTATGATGATGGGGACAAAGAAACCTTAAACCTTGAGAAGGAAAGGAGGAGTCCATTGAGGATGATTTGCTAGTTGAAGTAAGTGTTCACTTTAATCTGTTATCTTTCCATGTTTTGATTCATTAAGTGACAAAACTCCCCGCTTATGTGCTTCTTGGATATCTTGAAGCATCGACAGTGGCTGATAATCCCAAACCCATTACTTCACCTGTCATGTAAGTTTTTGCCTTTTTTCGATATTTGTGCCAGCGTGTTTCTTTTTCTGTCCTAATGAAATTACCTGTCTTATTTGCTCCCGATTGTTGTATCGACCGAGAAAGCGAGAATGGGAATAAAGGAAGTTTTCCATTGATATTAAATTACAAAAATATGTTCAGAGGTTAGATTTCAATATGCATTATCTTACTATTTTTATTGTTCGCTTGGCTACAAGCTTATATCTCGTGTTTCTTTCCGGGGCCGGAGCAGCCACTAGATTGCAATAAGTTGAAGAAGCTCCATTCTAGAGACATCTTGACAACCAAAGTGTACCAACATATGGAATCTCTATCATGCTAAAGCATTCTATCTTTCTTTATTCAGCGAGGCCTTGCGCTCGCCGGTGCTCCGGATCAACGGTTGAGGAAGGGGATACTTTGGGATTGGCAGCAATTTTGTGAGCTATACCTGAAATAGGGAATTCACAATTAAGAAAGAGAACAATTGTAAACAAGGGTTCACGGTCTACCATGGAAGAAAATGGAGCAAAAGAAGGTTCAAATGGTCCAAATAAACAAAAGGTAAATACTTTTACATTGGCCTTTTCATTACGGCATATTACGCATAGACATATATAAGATACTTCCCGGCATTCAGTTACATTTAGGAAATCTATGGGACTTACAAATTTTTATTTTTTTTTTTTTTTTTTGCTTTGCTTCCTAAGATATGAACCTCTACAATATAGAGTGGACGCAGTTTGGTGTTTGGTCCTCTTGCATGGCGTCTTTGTTTTCTGAAGATATCTAGAATCCCTAGATATCTTTTGGTTGCTAGTTCTAAGTTGATGGTTTCCATGTGTAAAGGCACGGGGAAAGTCCTTTTTATTGAGGCTTGATGATATATTTAAAATTGATTTTGTGGTGCGAAGCTTTCGGAGAGTTGAAAAGCCCACCAAGAAAGCCAAAGAAAAGAGACCGTCATGTGAATGATACACCGGTGTGCATAAGCGGCACTGCCAGAGTGAATTTCAGCAAGTAAATCTACTTATGACCAACTTTGTTGTTTGATTCTGGTGATCAATCTTAGAATCCATCTTTAATTCATTTGACCCTTTTCTGCTTTTCAGGTTGATCGGGTTTTGGGCTTCGTGTTAGAGGTGATGATGCAAGTTCATTGTTTTATGTTTATGTATGTATAGTAGACATCCTTAATTCTGTTAGTTTACTTGTTCTAGAGAAGCAGGATAGACATTGACATAGTACTTCCGGCGAAATCAACTTAGATGCAGGAGACAAGGTTGGACTTGCTGATGACAGACAAGCTAATACAAGCATTGACAGTTACATCAAACTGCACAATCTGAATGTTTTTCAGTGGTTATTCTCTCATTGGCTGGAATTTTAATTGTAAAGGTGGAGGAAGAGTTGAAAAATGTAAAACTTGGTTGACAACATTTCATCTTTCTTCTATTGAGGTTGAAAGACGTGATTTGAGCAGGTTCGTCAATGTAGACCTGCTGTGTATAAAGATTACTTACCAGGTTTAGTTCAAATGCTTTACTGTTGTTCCTTTTCAAGTGCTGAACATATTCTCCTCTGTTTTTATCATCTAATTTTGCAGGACGAGCCCCATATCCATTGCAGCAGTTGCTCTATGATGAGAAGAAGTCTCCCCAAGGTTTTAGTTTCTCCAATCCTATTCAATTTGAACAACTAAAGACATATTGGTGCATATGTAAATGGCATTTGAAACAGCGCACGCATATAAATAACCGAATGTTTATGCAGATATATCACTTGCTACTAGAGTCACCGAGGGGATGATTAGGAACTCCTTCAAGGATCTGTATCCTCACAATTCGAAGATAAATACCAAGCTGGTATGGCAAGGAAGAGGATCTAAAGATTTTTGCAGCTTTTGAGTGTGTGTAGATATACAAACAAAATCGACATTAGTTAACTTTAAGCTAGTTTTGGAAATTTTACTTCTAAAATGAAGCATGTGATAACTTTTAGTGACCAAAAGCCATATACTTGATGCGCAGTCCCTATCATCCCTCCCCCCCACACCACCGGCGGGCGCGAAAAAAAAAAAAAAAAATAAAAATAACACACACACACACCCACACACTCACGCACACAAAAACAAAAGAAGTTACAACATAAGCAAAAGATCGTAGTATTCCATAGCTGTCCGAGTGGCTTCTATACCGATACCGATGAAAGGATGGTTCTTGCCTTTTGTAGTCTTGTGCAGTGAAAATAACTCATTTATTTTCCAGGTGAAGAACAACCTTGCTGCATTTCCAGATTCTTTCTCCTTTTCTTTGGTAGGAGGAGTAGATCCTTTATCGAATGACTAACTATAAGGAGAAAATATGGGCCGCCATCTTTCAAGATTCTTGCTCTTAATGCTTTTTATGATCACTTGTATTTTGTAGATGGGAGAAATATCAAAGTGAGGAGGAAGCAGCTCTTGGTTGGGGAAAGCGTGTCAGAAAAGCTATTTCTTACAAAGAAGCATAGGCAGCACATCCAAGTGAAATGGCCAACGAGGTATTTTATCTAAATTGCCTTCTCTTATGCTGTTAGGGCTGGAAACTTTAGAATAAGAGTGTACATGATGGTGTTAAATATTGACCAAGGGATTATGATGGTGATCTAATGGTTATTTCTTTGATATGCTGAAGAAACTCTGTTGTCTTTGAAGGGCAACTTCATGGATCCACTTTTAACCATTCTCCTTTTATGGGAAGGGCAACTAAATAAATCCCTTTGTCATTGTTCTTTATTTATTCTGGGTCCTGGGAGTTGAAATTTGGATTATGAAGTTGCAAATGTCTTTCCTTTTTTAATTTGTTATTTTCCCACTAATGAAGGAAAGTTCAGTCACAAACACTTGTAAGGAGGACTCATGCGTTGAACATACGGCTTATTTTCCTCCTTAACTTTTGTGCATGCATGAGTTTGCTTTCAAATTCTTGTTGAAAGATATATTTTTTCTCTTCATCTTGTCCTAATGTTGCTTTTAGCTTGAATTGCTGACATCCTTGAAGGTAGGATGCTGGTTTGTATTTTGAGTTTTTCACTAAGTATATTAAGCTATTTGATCCATTAGAAAATTTATGGGCAATAAAATCAAACTTGTTCCTGATCTCAATGGTGCTGAGGTTTTCATGCATTGACTTGCACTTATATAGCATCATAATTTCATTATTTGTTGGTTTACCTTTGAAACATAAAGCAAAGTGGTGACGAAGAGGAACGGGTGCCAGAGCAAGAGCCAGAACGGGAGAATACACCTGCTGGACGTGCTCTAAAGGAAAAATAGTAAGTGCCACAATTCTTTATGTTTTTCTTCTCAGTGTAAGTTTTTTGCTGCTAATTCAATTGATGAAAGGGATGCCAATGCTAATTCAGTTGATGAAAAAGAAGTTGTGACTGCTCCTCTGCCCCCACCAGATCTTGAGCTGCCGCCCACTGTATCTGCAATAGCTCAATCAGTGAGACTATTATATGGGGAAGATAAGCATACCATTCCTCCTTTTGTGATACTAGGCCCTCCTCCTTCTCGACCTAAGGATGCAAGACTCAATCTTATAAAAAGAAAGAAGTTAGAGCAAATGCGGCCCATCCAGGCAGAAGTCCAGGAGAGAAGGCAATGCCCTCTGTAGAATTTCTTAGGTGATGATGCTGCCTCAAGTTCCATCCCTCTAGCCCCTAAGCTTAATGCATTTCCACCATCGGTAGCCACAATGCCAAGTCCTGCTCAGAAGGAGGCTCCACTTAACACATCAACTTCAACAATGCATCAACCTTCTTGGGAGAAAATGAATGTAGAACTGTCCCCATCATCTGAAGCACTTTAGTTGATTACGTTGGGCATTGGTTTGGGTCAACAGCTTGCCCTTTTTCTGCCCGCGAAAAGCTTAGATCTCCCTGGAAGTGATATCCTCAATGAAACACAGTCTTGACCCTACACGCAATTCTGAACCAAATCATGATGGAGGCAAGGAGCAATCACATCCCGTCAATGGGCTTGTAGATCCCGAGAAGTTAAACCAGCCTGAAAGTGGGAATTCTTCTAGTAAGACTTGGTCGGTTTTTCTCGGACTAATCATCTTGATGTAGAGGAAGTCTCGTTTGAGGAGACTGTTTCGGGTCATTCGCGAGTGACACTAATCCATAAATTCAAGACAGGGGAGTGACAATCTATGGAAATCACAATTCTTTCATGGGACTAGAAGCATTAGGGTGCTTTGCAGATGGTGGCATAAATTCTTTTCTTGTAGACTTTGAGCAGTGATAGTGAGCAATGAAACCGCAAAGATAGGGATAATTAGCCAAATTAGGACACCCCTGTGTAAAGCTTTTATTATAGAAAATGAGATTATAGTGTTGGTCGATGTACATTCGTCTTACTCAAATGTTACAGGTGCTAGATTAGCATAAAGATGAGTTAGTGCAAGCGTTTAACCAGAGTAAGGTTTTTGAGTGGCTTTGTCCAATACATCACCCTTAGATCAAGTCTAATTGGTGCATTTACCTTTCTTTTCTTCACTTGCCTTGTTCTATCTCCCCAAGCTTTTAGAAGGTTCTTCTGTATGAGACTAAAAGTTTGTATCATATATATTGTATTGTCAAAATATCGCAAATTTTCTATGTCAATAAGGGTTCATTTTCAAGTTATAGTGTGATGAATTTTTGCATAATGAGAAAAGCCATTGTTAAAACTTTGCCAAGCTTTCAACAGGGGGGAAAAACGCATATAGTTTATCTAATTTGTTCATCATTTCTTATAGATTCATATTAATCGAAATCGAGACTATGAGATTGCAAAGTGTAGAGCTTTATCTCTTCGGGCACGTAAACATACTTGGTGAAATTGAGTTTTACCATGATGACCAATCAGAGGAAAGAATGGGTATGGAGACTACTAATAAGATTTAACCAGTTGAATTGAGAGCTTAGAGAACCAAAGTGAATGGACTTATAACTTATTAAACCAACATCTCATCAGAGTGGAACAATGCTGCGTCTTCTCACCGACATTATCATACAAAATCAAAGCAGTGTATTTTGTATGACACTAGTATTCTCTAGTCGATGGCCAAAAAGAACTCAAACATAGCATTTAGATATTTGAATAACAAAATTCCAAGATATCTTCCAACAATACAAAGAGTGAGAATTAAGAACCACTATATTCTTTATAACAAGAATTAAAAATTCAAGATTCTCCTGATTTCCAAAACTAATTGAAAGTTAACTAATGTCAATTTTGTTTGTATATCTACACACTCAAAAGCTGATGAGAGAATAACCACTGAAAAACATTCAGATTGTGCAGTTTGATATCACCGCCAATGCTTATATCAGCTTGTCTCGTCATCGCAAGTCCACCCCCGTCTCTTGCATCTAAGTTGATTTCGCCAGGGAAGTACTATGTCGATGTCCGTCCCGCTTCTGAACAAGTAAACTAACAGAATTAAGGATGTCTACAATACATCCAGAAACACAAAACAATGAACTTGCATCATTACCTCTAATACGACAACCCAAAATCCGATCAACCTGAAAAACAGAAATGTATCAAATGAATTAAAGATGGATTCTAAGATCGATCACCAGGATCAAATAACAAAGTTGGTCATAGGTAGATTTACCCGGTGAAATTCACTCTGGCAGCATAAATGGCGTGATGAGCACCAGCATGTTAGGCATGAGAAAAATAAGGACTAGGGGAGAGAGAGGGAGTAGCATTTATACTGGGTAATATAACTGTCTCATATTCATGTGGTCCAATTCTCTTTACGCTTAATATGTACAGCTCAGTACATCCTCCCATAGGATCACACCCCTCAAGCGTATAGTATCTTCTCTTATACAGAATATGCATCCCACTAGCTAACTCAGGTTATATGCCTCTCACTAGCTTAGTCACATAACTGAGACCTACTTCACAACCGAGCAGCATAGCATCTAGTTTCTCTGGACATAGAAAAGCCATGAAAACAGCAAGGTTGTGTATGGATTTAGCCAGCTTTCTTCTCAATCACACGTGCTATGACGTCCGAGACTCCACCGGCCTTCTTTTTCTTGTTTTCTTCTCAAACGACAGTTCCATCTTTGATTGTTGCATTTTTCAAAGTGTGATCATTATCCCCGACCCGATGTAGAATCCTTCTTCTGGTCTATCTGCTTCTTGAACACCCTGTAAATGGAAGGATCACATCCAATCATAAATCCGGATGGAATTGAAGTATTAGGATTGCAAAAGGCAATACTTACATCGGGGTCGTGAATAACCACATTTTTTCCCTATTTGGGCATTCTTGTCAATTATGCCGTTCCTTGAGAAAGGAAAAACAAGGGAATTTGTCAGTGGAAGGATTGTGAACTACTATTAACAAGTCGTCGATTCAGAATTTCCTGTAGACATGCCTATTCAAAGAATGAATAATTACATGATTTTAGTATTTTGTCCGACCCCAATAGGAACCTCCCCTTGTGCCAGAAGAGATGCGACTTTAGCTTCAGTCTGATAGTAATCTGCACCCATCATCACGGTATCCTGCAAATTCAAACGTGTCCCAAAAACCAGCACCCATTAAAGTATGTTGCCATTGCTACAAAAATTGGCACACAAACTAACCCCAGTATTGTGAACTTGTAGCAAATTTGGAATGTCTATACTGATGACTTGCTTAGTACATTAGCTTGACAAAGAAAATTAGTGTCTATAAAAAACGACACGTAAAACGACCATCAAGTAATCAAAAGACTTGTATTAGAAGCATCCTGACTTGTTCTAAGTCCACTATACCTTCAACTTGAGGAAATACAACCAATAGATGAAGATACAGCAATTCAAGAATATCACTGTACAGCAGAGTTATATGAACAAATTGAATGGCATCATTTGCCCCTATTAAATCTGGTCCACCACCTCAAAATGTTCTGATGGGATCTATTAACCCAAAAAGTTGAAAGCTGAAAATGTCAACATTCCAACCAAATCATCCAAGAATCTGAAAATTAATTTTCTCAAGCAATCACCATTATGATCTTCAAAAGGTCAAAGAACGTATACGAATGCAGCACACCTTAAACTCAACACCATAGTCTAGACGCGAGCGCACACCAACAATGGAGTGTTCAATGCTACATTCTTGCAAGAAGCAACCGTGAGAGATTATTGCATCTACAATCTGCAGAAACAGTTCAAATAAGAGACAGTTTAGACCATTACAAAAACAGAGACTTATCATGTTGACAAGCTTACCCTGCATTTATCAACTTTACTGGGGGTAAGAATCTCGGAGACGTGTACAAAGGTGTTTGCGGATCATAAAATTTGAACTTTGGAGGCTGCATTACAGGAAATTAACCCACTATTAGAAAAGCCACTATCTCCTCAAAGGACAAACAGGATCGCATTATGACAGCCAAAGTTTGAACTCGAAGCTTCTATGATTTTTCTGAGAATGTGATTGAGATGAGGCCCTAGATTGACATAGAAATTGTAGCCAAAAAGATCTAAAGAGTAAGTATTTTTCCAGCCCTAAGGTTAAGCCAGCATATCAAGTGATTAACGACTATAGAAGGTGATGATTGAATTAGCAGATGACATTGACATCTCCAATATTGAGTTATCGAGCAGAAGATGCAATACCACACACACACCTGCTCTGTTAGGGCCAAATTAGTGTCAAAGAATGACTTAATTGTTCCAATGTCCTCCCAGTAGTCATTAAATAGATACGCCTGACAAATCAATGCATCCTGATAAGTCAGCATTTCTGTTAAGGTAGCTTGCAAGTACAAGTTACCTATAAACACACGTCTCTAATGAAGGGGAGAGAGAGACAGAGAGAAAGCCCGTAGCTTAGTCTATGTTAAAGAAAAGGTCCTGACCTGGACATTATGCTCTGCAACAGCTAATGGAATTATTTCAGAGCGAAAATCATTGCATGAGGGGTAGCTCCATCTCAGAAGCTTTAGTAACACGTCGGTTTTAAATACATAGACGCCCATTGAGGCAATGTATGGCAAGTTCACTGCATCTTGCTTTGATAGCCCAAGAAGAGTACTGTCGACTTGCTGTCGGTAGAGGTTTGTGCAGGAGACGAGAATCCAAATAAGATTAGTAACTAGTTGATGCATTACATGAAGTGCAGAGATGATGTCTGCTAAGGAAACAGCTAAAGCAGTCACGTCAAATGATAGGAAGTGTTTATTGCATTAATGATACCATTGCTTTCAGCTCATTGCCCTTCGGTTTTTTGGCAAATTGGATGATCCGTCCAGTTCTGTCAATCTTCATCAGTCCACAACCCGAAGCACGATTGGAGCAACAAAAACCAGAAAGGGTTAGTTGCAAACCCATCAGTAGCTCTAAATTTAATGCAACTGAAAATGGACATAAGAAACAATATAATCACAAAAATTTGGTTCTTCCCAACCATAAGTGGAATGTCAAGGAGAACTGAGAAATACAAATTCTAAACCTCTCCAACTTTTTACTATGAGCATCTCAATTTAAGTCGGATCTATGACGAATTGAACTCAGTGTTCTCTCAAATTATTGCTTATTCAAAAATATCCCTGCAGAAGCTTTCTCAACTAATGTCTATCCATTTTCCCCTTTCTTTGGCACTAAGAAATGGGCAACAAGCAAGCTTCTCAAGAAATGCTCTTTGTAGAAACTTTTCCAACCAATGATCTAATGAAAACAGCTTCACATAGCTTGAAAAGGTAAAGAGTATCATCGTTTTATTGAATATATAACTAGCATTGGTGCAAGAGCATTTTAAGTAATCGGAGAATAGTCTTTTACATGACTGCCTAAGGACAGATACCCATGCCATACAAGCTAGACTACATAGCGCACCTCAGCAATAGAGACAAATGAGGAAGTAAGAAAGTGAGAGAACAAGATCCTTTGCAAAATGAGCAGTTTTTCTATGTCCTGAGACTGTTATTGCATCCACTTAGGACTTAATAAAAAGAGAGAAATTACTATCACATTAAAATGGTTAATATCATAGATACTGTGGCATCCTCAATTTTATAACCTATCAAGGTGAGAGGTTATGGTCAATTGGAGTGGCAATAAAATCTTGAAGTGTAGAAATTGTGACTAAATGGATTTTGAGATTTTGAGCATTAGTATATAAGTCACGATTTAACTAAATTAGTGAGGTTGGCGATTATGTGTTGCAATGATAATTATTAAGTGGCCATAGTAGCTATGGTGTGTGTGTGACTAGATTTGCTAGTGAAATTTGTTGTACTTGAGTATGTGATTATAAAAATTTATGGCCAAATGTCACTTTGTGGGATTAAGAATTAAATTAGTTGGATTAATCGCTAATTGACCTTATGTGGAGAAGACACGGCCAAGAGGGGATTTCGGCCAAGGAGAGACCGCATGAGGGACCGAGTGTTGTGTGTACGTGCGAGTGTGATGTGTGTGCTGTATGCTGAGGTGGCGCCACATGTCACAAACTAAGGAGGTGTAAGAGAGAGAGAGGAGGTCGGTTGAGTGGAGTGGGTCGAGCAAGAGGGAAAAAGAGAAAGAGAGAGAGAGAGAGAGAGAGAGAGAGAGAGAGAGAGAGAGAGAGAGAGAGAGAGAGAGAATCGGGCGTGCGAAGGAGGAAGTAAAGCCGAGAGAGATTTGCACCGTTTCTTCACCGATTCTGCCGATTTTCTTCACCAAATCTAACAAAATCAAAGGCAAGATAATTCTTCTAGTCTTCTCATGTTCTTGTGCTGTGATTTAGAGCTGGAAATCGTGAAATCACCGGCTGGATTGATGGGATTTTGAGTAAAATCAAAACCGGGTACATTCGGTTTCTATGAACCAGGTTACACGGTTTGCTTGCATGTCTCTGTAGAGTGTGTTAGAGGGAGAATTGAGTCTCGAGTTCTTCAAGGAAGTTGTTGTACACTTCCTGAGCTACAACATAGTCGAAAATGAGAATTTTTAAGGTGATTTGTGGGGTGAAAATCGAATTCTTCGGAGACGGGGTGTTCTCGGTGAACCAGTGAACCCGTCTGGATGATTGCTAGTTGTTCATATGGTTACAGGGGAATTTCAAGTCGACTTCTTCTGATGAAATTTTAGAGACATCCTGGGTAATCACATACTAAAATTTGAGCATGTTTCGTTGAGGATAGCTAGGCTAATTTCCTAAATATTTCTGCCGTTGAAATCGGGAAGCTGCTGGAATAGAGTATCAGTTAATCCTGTTGGTTTAATGTGTGTTGTTCATGTGGTTCTGTGGGGTATCTCAATTCGATGTCTTCTAATGAATTGTTGAGAACTTCATGATACATCTTGTGGTAAAATTTGAGCCTATTTCAGTGTGTGTAGCTTATGATTTCGAATTTCCTTTTTTGATTGTGTACTGGAAATGTATCCGAGAAAAAGGGTCAGTGACTTGTGAGATTGGAAACCATATTTTATTTGAGGAATTGGATGTCTACC